>OX465098.1:57194103-57731603 GCA_949987625.1 Chalcis sispes | reverse complement strand
ACGAATAAAATTTTATTTCGTACGGTTGAATTTTAACGATTCCGACATGTTTTAATTTTAAAAAACTAATCTTTAAACATTTAAAATAATTACATTACGAATAAATAAATTGTAAAATTAAAATTTTTTTGCGATACTACCTAAATAATTAAATCGCTAATATTTATTATAAACTATTCTATCATTTTATTTATAAATTTTACTATATATTTTTGATATATTAAAAAAATGAAAGATGAAATTTTTTAATAATTTATTCAAATTAAAATCCTGATATGGTAAACTTCTTTATTATTTTTGATGATTCCTTAAGAGCCTTATTTTGATTTATGTTTAAGTCTAGAAAGTAGATCACAGAAAGTAGGACTGACAGATGGAGTGCTAGTACGCACACTTGTAAAACGCAATTGATGTAAGCGAAAGAAAGCAATTAATTATTTATGTTAAAAATAAATTTAAATATATTAAAATTATAAGCATTATTTTTTTTTTTTTTTTTTATTCGTAATAGAAACGAATAAAGTTATTTGTAAAATAAAAATTAAAATACTCAAAATTTATTTTACAAATTTACTTTTTGAAAGTTATTTGTAATCGAATAAATAAATTACGCAAATATCTCATAATAACAAGAATTGGTAATATTTCAAACTGCGAACAAAATTTTTTTCTTTTTTACCCGGAAATGAAAAGTAGGTGAAACGAAAAAAAAAAAGAAATATTCAAATAATTTTACAAAAAAAAAAAAAAAAAAAAAAAAAATAAGAAGAAGAAATGGAGAAAAAAAGAACGGTACTTACATATGAGCAGCGTGGTATCCAGAGTGGTGTTGTTGATGTCCTCGGGACTCCGTCTGACGAACGTATCAACCAAACGAGGCACACTGCGTTTCACACGTCGAGCTTGGGCGCAATCTTCGAGTGCAACTCGCTCATCTGCTTTCTAATCTCGATGTTTATTCCACCAAAAACAATATCGTCCCAATACATGTGTCGAGTTCGTCCGTCAGGTCCAACGACAATCGTGTAAAACAAGTAGTGTCAAAAAAAAAAAAAAAAAAGTAAAAAAAAAGAGTAATAATCAAAGCGAAACAAGTAACTCTTTCTCTTTTTTCTCTCTTTCTCTCTCCTTTAGATTACCTACAAGTTCCGAATTCAAATTTTGGCCGGTCAAACACTGACATTTATTATAAAATTGCACTTTTTATAATTTCGTCGTTGGCACTTCGCTTACTTCACTCAACAACAACAACAACAATAACAAAAAAAAAAAAAAAAAAAAAAAAAAAAAAAAAAAAAAAAAAAAAAAAAACAATGATGGAGCTTGATTATTTTCCTCGATCACTGCTTTATCTCATTGAGCCAAGTGTCACGATCCACGTCTGTTGTCCTGGCACTGCTGCCGCATTGACAACGGCTCGTCTGTCCGTCGTTGATTTTTCCACTTGACGACCTTCATGAGCCACTTGCACCAACTTATTCGCTCGATCTTCTTTTTTTTTTTTCACAAATATTATGGAGAGATTATGCCGTTATTTTTTTTCTTTTATTCCGCTCGATTTCACGTTCGACGAAAGGCGCGAAATTCGAATCCCCTTGGCGCGCGCGCACTCGCTCGTTGTCACTTATACGTTCTCAAACTTATCACTGACACTCGGTATCAACGTGATTCTTCTTTTTCTTCATCCAACATCCAGGATTTGCCCGATGAAAATTTGAAGCATCGAAGGAAAACTCTCCGCGAATAAAAATCCTGGACGTCGGGTGAATTATCAATACCTCCTCCCTTCTTAATCAATAGCCGGATCAGCAGTTTCGAAAGAGCGGTATATCGTGACCGTTGTATGTCGTATAAAATGCTCTTTCGACTCTCGCTCGCCTCGGCTCGCCGGGTGAAGTGCGACTAATATCTAAAAGTAGGCGAGGAAGAAGCGAACTGGATGGCCTGCGGGCCCTTACTGCGCGGGGCCTCACTCTCCGTACGGGGTCCCCTTCTCCCTCCCGACTCGTCTCTTTCTCTTTCTCACTCGCTCGTTCGCGCGCGCGCTAACTTACACCGGCTACTCCCACTTCGCCCCGAGTGTCTCGCGTCTCCCTCCCACTTCCCTCTCTCTCTCTCTCTCTTTCTCTCTTTCGCTTCATTCTTACCCCCGCAAGATGCCGAGCGAGAAAGAGTGAGAGAGAGAGAGAGAAAGAGAAAGAGAAAGAGAGAGAGAGAGAAAGAGAGAGAGAGAGAGACCCCCTCTTGGTACCGGACACTTATACACTCTTTATGGAAGTGTGCTTTACAGCGAATATTTGGGTACATTGCAGAGGCATGAGAGAGAGAGAGAGAGAGAGAGAGAGAGAGAGAGAGAGAGAGAGAAGGTAGGGAGGGAGCGTACAAGCAAGGGGTTTGATGATGATTTTATAGAAGCTATACGGCTAATGAATGGTTTCGGGAAGGAAGATAGGGTAAGAGAGTTGTAAAAAAAGATGAGCCATCACGCCTACTGACCTTGTTGTAAATTATTATTTATTAAAATTAACTGACTTTTGCAAGCGTAATAATTGGAAAAATTTTTATTGTATTTGAGGTAAAAGGTGGCAAAGAAGGGGCTGAAAATTGTGCGACTGGTGTGAACTCAGCATAAGCTTGATAAACATTTTGTTAAATTAAACTTTCTTGATTGATTAAATTTGAAACATGTTTGACCATAAAAATATTAAGAATTAAACATCGTTGTGGATAAATTTTATAATTTTAAAATGTTTTAGTATTAGCATATTCTATTAAACATTTATATATATATATATATATATATATATATATTACGGATCATGTTGCAATTTTTATAAAACATTTTTAAAGAATAATAATGTAAAAAAAGAATCCGCAAATCCGTTTCACGTTAAAAAATAAGTTACTTCTAACAGTTGTACACCAAATACTTTTCGGCTTTTAGCTTATATTATTTTACCATTACTATATTTTGTTATTTCTGGGCATGCTATAAAATTTATGACAACAAATCATGCGACTGTAATCAAAGCCGTAATAAAATAATAATTCAAACGACGTCATAGCGGCAGCATCGTTTAAAATAATACTTTCCGACTATAAGCGCGTAAAAAAATAAAGCGATAAAAAGAAATTCCAGTAACTTTGACTTTTAATAATTTATGTAATAAAAAAGTTAATTCTTTAATCTTTTTAAAACGGACGGAAGTTTGAAGTAAAGTTAAAATTACTTCGATAGTTTCGAAGCGCAAATATATTTTGGAAGCTTCTGTTTCCAACTCTCGTTTTCTTAAAAGTATTAATATTTTCTTCTTATTCATCATTCGGATAATTCCTTGTTTTCCGTATATTAAAAATTATTACGAACGAAGGTTCATCGAAGGCTCGTGTAAATAGAGCAATGTTAAACATAAACGGCAGCCTATAAAAGTTACGGATGCAAGTTTATTCATTTGCACATTAAAAAACAATGGCAAACAAGCTAACTTCTACACAATTCTCGAAGGATTCTCAATTTCGATCTTTCCCATTAAAACACACACACACATATATATATATATATACACATGCTGCGAGAATTCGCAATCGTTAATCTCGAAAATTAATCGAGCACTACACGAACGAAACGTCGCGCGCGCTCGCGCGCAATAAAAGGATAATTCCTTAAAAACGACAAGCCTCCGTAAAGGCTTACTTACGCTTATTGCAGCTATTTAAGAATAAAAAGAACTCTCTCACTCGCGCTTTTTTTTCCGCGTTAATTGGGTTAAATTAGCCGGGGAACAGGGCGCTAGCGAGCGCACTCTCGCTTATATGCACGCGCGCACGACCGAGAGAAAAAGAGAGAAAGAAATATCCACTTTTGGTCAATGTTTATAATATATATGTTTGTACGCGATAAAAACGCGTAAACATACTTTTTTAAGCGAATATACGCGGGGTGGTTAAAGTTTTTGGGTTTTTTAATGACTTAATTAAACGGCTACTTTCTGGGTTAATGTTTTACGTTTTAGTTTTAAAACTTTTGTTTTATTAACCTTTATTTTAATATGGGTTTATGATGCGCGAGTTAACCGTGAATTGTTGTTGCAATTTATTATTTGTTTTCATATGGCGTAAGTAGGCGAATCACATTTAAAATTTCATTATTACAATTTCAAATGAAAGGCTTTAATTTAACACTAAATAGTTATTAAATTTTGAGGCATTAGGTCAATAAATGTATTTCAAATATTCTTACATTTACATAAATATATAATACAATACAATAAATTTATACAATAAATTTACTCTATACTAAAAAATTTCAGTTTGTATAGATACGTAACAATTGTAATTTTTAGTTATATATTTTGCGTTTATATAAGTATACTATTTTTAGATGAATTTGTATATTGCTTATCATATCCTATACTGGAATAATTAATTATTGCACGTAAAAGTATATTTTTTTATCTTTAATCATTTAAGATATAATAAATCCAAAAGTAAATGAACTAAACAAAACTTTAACATTGTAAATACAGCAATTTCTCTTTTTACATCATGAACAGAAAGTACATGAGCTAAATTTTTTCAGACAAAAAAAAAAAAAAAAATTCATAATCATTTTTTTAAAATTAAAAAGCAAATTTTCTCACAGCATCGTTAACAAAAATTTCGTCTACCATAAAGCAACAACAACAGCACGAACATCCAATCGACGCCGTCGCACGCGTCAATTTTCTTGCACGAAATATATATATCTTTGATAAACATTTTCCGCACGACAATAATGTACGGAGGGAACGTCGCGCTTCTACATCGTACACACATACACGCACACACACATATACACGCACGCAGGCGCGCGCCCGCGCGTTCACGGCAACGGAACTATACGCGGCTCGAGGAAAAATGAAAGCGGCGCGATAATTGGCGCGCGCTCTCGCGCGGATTGCCGCGAAGGTGTAGCAGCGTATATAATATATTTTTCGCGCGGTGAACAACGGTTATAGTCCTCGCGAAAATTAACTAACGAGCGAGCGAGCGATGAAGATCGGAGCCTTCCACTCGTACGCTTTCAGCACACACATACCTCGTCATGCTCCTTTATCACGCGCTCGCGCGTTTTCCGTATGGCTTTACTTTGGCCGCTTGTACTTTTAACTCGTTTCTGCTTTTACAAACAATATTATTGTACGAAAATATTTTTGACACTCTTTACGCGTTGGAATTTGGTTGTTTTGAATTTTTTATCGTCGTTAGATAATTCGAATAATTAGGATAATATGTCTTATTTTGAATTATGTTAAGATTTCTTAATTCAAAAATTATAAAAAGAAATATTAAAACGTACATTTATTCAAAATAATTCTTTTGCCTTTTTTAAACAACTGTGCAATTTCCAAGAATAATCAAACTATTTTGTTATTAGGTATTTTTTATAATTAATGGTAATACTATTTTTAACGTGTTACATAAAAGGCTTTAGTTAACTTTTCTTCTTTAGTTTGATTTGTTAATAACTTAAATTGTAAACTACATTACAAGCTAATGTTTACATATTAGTAATCGGTGTTAGATTTGAAGCAAATGACGCGATGACTTTATAAAATATGAACTTTCTAAAAAATAAAAACATAATTGCTTTTTTAATAGTATAAATCTACATTCAATTTAATCATTTACTTTGTTTCGCTTCAATAAAAATCACATTTTCCTTCATATAAATATTTTCTTGCGAAGCGCGGTCAGTTTTAATAAGATTTATTAAAATCGGTATACCGATAACGAAAATTCGTAATCCCTCTTATTGTCGCTATCTCCATCCTCTGTCTTTCAACTTTTCTACTAATAAATACATTGGTCACGCAAACGTATATCGACAATCCACCATCTCAGTAATAAACAGTCGCCCGTAAGGCAATAGTCACCGCAGATTTCGGAAGCGCGAGAACCTTATACAATACAATCGCCCGGTTAAGCTTAAAACTCTTTACGAAATCGTAACGTTATGTACACAACCCATATAACCCAAAGTAGATTTCCCAACCTTCGCGATAAGCTCTGTTAACCATAAAAGCTCCAGAATTTTCTTACGCGTTTCGGAAAATTCAAAACGAGCTTACCAAACTAAATAGAAAAAAAAAAGGAGAGGCAATCGGAGAAACGCGTATATAATCCCTCTAATAAACCCCTTTTAACGATTACGCGGTAAAATCGGACGTGTAACTCCTCGAGCAAAATACACCGAGAGAGTGAACCGAGAAAAGAAGTAAAAGAAAAAAAAATGAAGAACGGAGAACCGGACATTCTTGAACGAGCACTTTGGAAACGGTACTTCTTCGTTTCGGAGAGAGAAAAAATCCCGCTAGATTTTTTTTTATTTTTTTTTTATTTTTTTTTTTTTTTTTTTTTTTTTTTTTTTATATATCTCGAACGCTGTGCGATCCTTTAACATCACCAGCTGTTTATGGCTCACTCTCGCTCTTTTTCGATGTTCTTTTCGTTCCTTTTTGTCTACAGTGTCCGTTATATACACCGAAATGTATTTATATACATCAAACGATTTTAAGAACCGAATTTAACCTTCGTTTCTTCACTTCTTCTCCGCATAAACTTATCGTCGAAGCTTCTTCATAAATTTACATAGAAAATCTAAAAATAACGTGACTAAGAAAGAAAAAAAAAAAAAAAACGGTTAAACAATCGCGTGTAAGGTGAGCAATCGTTGTTTCGCGAAACGGGCGTGCGCGCGTCGCGCGAATCGGTTACACTTTCGTTACCGCGCGCGTGTATATATAGTATATATAGCTGTAACGGAAAGGGAGATATTACCACCGCGTATGCATGCACTCGTGCGTATATTCTGTGTATGTGTAATTGTACTCGGCAAAGTGCACGCAAAAGATAGAAATAAAAGAAAAAAAATGGAAATAAAAGTTAAAGGCAAAGAAAAAAAAAAAATTAATTTTAGAGTGGAATCTTATTTGGAGAGTTGCGTAACGCGAGTGGATTGGAAGTTTGCCAAGTTAATTATGCGGTATCAGATCAAGATATCAATGATAAGGAAGATAGAATTTAGTATGGACTGTATTTTTATTAATTCTAACTTTGATTTTATTAAACTAGAATATATTTTGTTAATTTTTTTTCATATTACTTTGTGTTACATATTGAAAATGTATCTTAAAAATAATAATTTTATTAAATCGCTTCATTGTTTTGCTTAATTAATTAAATATTTTATGCAATAGCTAAACCTTATAAATTGTTAAACAAAAAGGATAACTGAATTTATTAAAATTTCGTTAATATTATTAAAAAAACTCAGTATAATGTAAAGCCTTTTAAATAAATCTAAATTTAATTCCGATAGATTTTTCAATAAGTTCGTGTTTATACGCGAGCGACGATAATGGATTTTAAATAGTAATTTCTAATAATAAAAACATTCCTCGTTTAATGTAAATTACTCTAGTTAATTTTCCTCTCCGTATTTAAAGTAAAATCACTATGAAAAAAGCTCGTATCTTAATGACCAAATTAGATGATATTATCGTACCTTAATTGCAACTTTATTCTTCCTACCTCGTATGAAGTATATCTCCATCGTTATGAAAGCCAATAGCCGCACTAAGTCGAGGATAATTTAAATTCCATTGTGACATAGTTGTGACTAGCGGTATAAGCACGGATCAATGTGACGTCATATTTTAACTTTTCCAAAATCGCATCCGAGCTTTGCCTTTCTTATATATTATTGTTTCGAGATAAAAAAGTTTTCAAATTTCATTCGCGCTGCGTCTATGTGCGTTTCGTGTTCTTAGATAAGACATTTTAATTCACTTTTATATAATTTTGATTCAACGGCTTGCTTGAAATTATTTAATCATATATCTACTGTTCTATATATTGAATCACTTTTTCGAATCAAACCAAATTGTTAAAATCTCCGCAATTCTCCGTTTGGATAAAGCATCTTTAAAAAAAAAAAAAAAAAAAAAAACATTAGAGAAAAAACCATCACGAAATTAACCAAAATGAGTATATGTAGTTGCACGTGTATATAGTGTAGGTTTCTACCTTTATATACATTTCCCTGAAAAATAAAGAAAGAAAGATTAAAGCGCGTGTCTAAAGCAAAGCACGCGGTGAGGAGTCATGCGCATCTAAACTCGTGAGGGTCGAAGATCGCGCGCTCGATCGCGCATTCACGCATTTATACATACATACGTAAACCTTAAAGCTTCCGGGTGCATCGGCCTAGGCGCAAGGGCGGCACAAATATTTTGACAAGACTACCTTGAACCTTTCGATGCGCTCGAGATTTATGACCGTTGCGATTGGGATCTTACTCTCGGTCGCTTCCTACATCTCTCTCTCTCTCTCTCTCTCTCCCTCTCTCTCGTTCTCTTCGAAGGTGGCTTTCCTATACAGAATTACGTCGATGGCGGTACCTTTTATTCCGTCTACGTTTTTCACGGTGTATGGCTTTTTCGAAAATGGCTCTTGTTTTGATGTCTACTCGATATTGGATGTATAGGGTTGATCGGGATGTTTTGTGTATATTGAGATGTGACATTTTGAGAGATTCTTTTTTTTTTTCTTTGGTTTTTAGCCCGAATGTTGCTATCTTTATGTGACTGAAAGAGATTGAAAAAAACTGTTGAAAGATTGGATATTAGATATGGACGTATGTTTTGTAAATGTAAATTTTAATTGTGCACCATTGCTTCTATGATAATTTTTATGCTATTAATTCTCACATTTTTGTATTTTTAAATTTCATACAATAAAAATTAAATTTATATTTTCAACAAAAATATTTGAAACGCTATTCAATTCTTTTAAAAAAATCACGTAAATTTAAAAATATTTTATTATTATATTGAAAAAATAAATAATTTAATTAAAAAAGATAAATGTATTAAAAATAAACACAACCAAAGTTCTAACATCTTCATGTACTTTCACTGCGTTTAATGATGTACTAATAAAAAAAATTTTCGAACGAAAGCTATGGTTCATCCTTAATCGATTTAATTACTTTCATATTGTAAGTAGGTTTCTACCTTTATCGTAGAATATAAATGACTATATAAGAGACAATTTATGAATAATAATTTTTATGATTTACGATATGAATGAAAATTAACATTTTAACGCTCCTTAAATATAGTCTTTCGTATAGAGTATGTAATTTTAATAATTCACGTACACATATATAACTAGAGTGTCCTTATTAAAACAAAAAAAAAAAAACTTTCAAGCAATATCCAAAAATATATTCATTGAACAATGAACAAATAAATTATTAATAATGAAAATTACTCTCTTACAAATCAGCATCGACATATTGCAATTCGTCGATAAAAATTAAAAGAAAAAAAAAAAATAAATAATTAAAACAAAATTAGCCATCTTACGCAATCATATTTCGCGAGGACGTTTCACGATCCTCATCCTTCGTCCTCCGTACAATAATTACATGCTCGTCTACGTCCTCCCTACATTACACAGAGAAGCCGAAAACTTTTCGCGTCCAGGATTGTGTTGCGCACACGTAGACATTAACCATATACCGTTATATTTCGTATAGACCAGAAGAACCCATCGAATATTTTCGGCAGCCCGAAGGCAGACGAAATTTTTATTACCTCCAATAAAATCGTGGAGCTTCGTTCCTTCGGGACGTTCTCTTCGTGACTTTACGACCAGCAGAAGCTGAAGCAGAGAATACATCCTCGTCCCTTTCGTGTATTCTCTATCGCATGCGTATATACATAATTCTTAAAGTAAGAACGTGCCTTCGCGGTGTCGATAATATATTTACCTACAGTGTTGTTATTGCACGGAAAAGGTTTGTTAGGTACGTAGGATTTTTTTTGTTTCTTTTTCGCTAGGAATGAAGCTGACCGCTTGCTGCCGCTCTGAATTTTTTTTTTGCATTTTTTTTTATCTTCTTACTATAAGAATTTAAACCGACTTAGCGTCATTCTGGGCTAGGACAGGGCGGTTGAGTTATTTATACATTTTGGTTTTATTGTACGGTATCGACAAAAGTGGGTAAGCGCAATATCAAGGCAAAGGGTTTCTCGGTGGTAAACTAACGGTTTTAAACTTTTTTTTTCATTTTTTTTCTTTTTTTTTTTTCTTCATCGAACGGATTGTAGGAACCATTTGGTGAAAATTTGACGTTTTATGATGTAATATAAAATGTTTGTTAACGTTGCACGATTTACATCTGTTATTCTAGTAATATTTTTGGAGATATTTCAATGTGTGTTATTCGAATATTGTTAATATTTCATGTACCATTTTTTTTATTTTTTCATTTTAAACATTGATGAAAATAAAAAATATCAATAATATTTAATTTAAAAAAATTTTTTCAGCACAATTAATACTTTATACTAAAGTTAATGAAAAAATAAAACTTAAAAAATATTATGAGATTAATAAAAAAAAAAAAATAATACTAAATAATAAATCTACATAACAAATATAGCAAACAGAATTAGTCACTTAGAGATAACGAGCCAATCTTTTCATTAAATTTCAAAATTTTGTTAGTCAATTAGAAGGAAACGTGTTTTAAAAACTCGACGGCAATAAAAAGTCAAAACATTTTGCATCATATACAATAAATAGACGTGAACAGTCAACATCTAACAAGCAAAACACATACACACACCGATCACTCGACGAGTCGCTCCGAAATGATTTACATCCCAACACATGTTCTCAAGGCGAGAAACAACATAGTCCTTCATCTCTGATCTTACGAAAAATAACGCCGTAGTTTTCCTTAAAGATAAATCTCAAAATATTTGGGCATTTGGTCATGAGGTCATATTGCGAGCCGTTGAAAAATTCGCTCTCGTCGTCGTGTGCCGGTCGCACGCTAAACACGTGTGTAACAGACATCGGACACGCGCCGAATTATCGCGTGTACGTATATACATAAATATGTATGTCTATAGACATAACGTACAGGGATGATGTTATTTACGACGCAGCACGCGACGCGATTATTAAGGTTACAACGTTGGCAAAATTTTCAGCTGCAATGTTTGCAGACTTACGGGGTAGAGGTGTCGACATCGAGATAAATCTAAACGGCCTCTTCTTTCATGGCGCACGCGAACGAGATATTCAAGGATGCTTTAATGTGTCTCTCGTAGAAGTTGCTTTGTTTCTTTGTCGTATTTGTTATAAAGCGAGAACATGTGATTTTTACAGATGAGTGATTTGACAACGTTAAAACTTTCAGCACAAGATGGAAAATTCGTTTTTGTGTACGAGCTATTCTTTACGAGATTTATTTGTCGCTTTTTCTTTTGCTTAATATAAAGTATGTTAAATATTTGTCTTTGAAGTAACTTTAAATGTCTTATCGAATAAATAATATTGATAAATAAGTATACAAAATTTAATTATCTAATGTATAAAATAACAAATGATTACATTGTACTAACATTTTTGCATCATTGTTTAAGGAATAAAGTTAACATTTGCTTATATTTTGCAACATCAAAATAAAGGAAAACAAAATAATATATCCCAGAATAAGATTAATTTATTTGACGTTATCTATACCTGTTATGATTTTACGTGATTGCTTAATTACACCAATTTCCAACTATAGTAACTTTACTACCAATAAATATAATAAAAATAAATCTACTTATAGTTTAAAAATAAACATTATATTTAACTCATTTAAAGACTCGATTACGATTTTAAACATATTTTGAATTGAAAAATTATTATTTCGTAAGTAAAATAAATTTCGTATATTGTTTATTAAATCAGTAATGTAAAATAAATTTTTAAAAAAAAAATATTGTCTTTTTGTTTTTTACCATTTTTTTATAAAACAATCTTAGGCAAATTTTGCTTATCATAATTTTTTTTTTTTTTTTTCACAAAAATTGAATCGTCATCAATCGACGACAATGTTGGTTTACAATTTTCGGTGATAGGCTTACTAACCCGCAGACACAAATTAAACTGTCAGCGAAATTGCAAACTCATCGTCCTTTCGTCATAGGTCAAGTGCGCCTTTCTAAAACTCTTTCAAGACAATCAAAGAAAACAATTAGATCTCGCACATGGAGGTCTACCTCCTTACCTTCTCACGACGAGTAATTACAACGGATTTAAAGCGCATGTACATAAAATACACTCAAGGCGTAAAGTGCAATAAAACAACACCCAATAACAGCCCCATCCAAAGTCCTCCGTATTATCCGTTCATTTCCGCGCGCTACTGGGTTTTGTACGTTAACTTGCTCTCGTATTATCCGTCGTTTGGCTTAATTATCATCGTCGTTGTTATAAAGTTGCAGCTAGCAATGGTCACTTTTATCTCGTATTCAGATGCGTCCTTGCATTTTTACATCGCGCGAGCCATTGCCGCGTAACCTCGGCTTTTTTTATACGAGCGCGCGACGTCGTATTTAGTACAGATTATTTGTTGTGCTGCTTGCTTATGTTATCGTAAAGTGCACGTAAGAACTATGTAATAAATAAAAGATCGAATCATAATTTTATAATTTGTTTTGTTTATTGTTACTTATTGTTAATTGTCGGATTTTTAAATTTGCGTTTATTATAATTTTCTAACAGAAATCATACAGATAATAAAAAAAAGTTTATTTTCAGATATTTATAAAACTTATAATTATATTTATTTATTCTACAAAGCATAGAAAAAAATGAATAATAAAAGTAGAAATTAAAATTTTCTAAATATTATATACAGATTCCTATTTTACCGACGTTTATAAAAATTAATTTAAAAATAATTCTTTACGATTACTATTTAAAATTTAATAATGTTTTAAATTGATTTAATACTATAGCTATTGCTGTCGATAATAAACAATAAATATTACAAACATTTTTAATTTTGTTTCATTTACAATTACAAAATTAATATAAAATATAAAAACAATTCCACTTAATGATCATAAATTTATTGATAACAACAAAACTTATAAATACGAATTTATTTAATACAAATTCATAAATTATTACGAAAAATAATCGATGTTGTGTAAAATTGAAAACGTTTCCCGCAAGCGATCAAATTTGCCTTCGGTTTGTATATAAGGCAGCCACCTACCAAAGCTCCGCGTGTTGTATGAAAGGAGAGATGTTTAGCACTCCCCTAGACAAGGATGGAACACACATACTCGTAAGGCACCTGTCGCATTGCGCGGCACTTACGACATTTTTTTGCGATACTTGTATCTGATCAAAGAGGATTTAATCAAGTTAAAATTTAATTCTTTTTCTTTTTTATTGAATTAACTTTTATTCGAGTTCGAAAAATACGTAGTTCTGAAATGAATGCGATGTAGAGTAAGGAAGGTTGGTTATGCTTGTGGTATTGATTATTAAAAGTGCAAGAAAATTTTAAATGACAACTTTAAATGATTAAAATATTTTTATGCATATCTTTAAAAATTTTTCATGTGAATGTCAAATATCGTATTTTAACAAATAAAATAATAAATTACTCGAAAATTTTTAAATAATATAAAATATATACTGTAAATATGTTAAACTATAAATACTTGTTTTATTATAATAATATAAAAAAATAAATAATTAAAAAATTGCATATAATAAAAATAAATGCGTTAATAAATCATCGATATTAATCAGACATTTTTAACAAACATTTTTATATCGATGATTTTTTTCATACAAATATTGCTTATATTACAGAATACATTATTTTAAACTAATACAGTTTATAACAATTCTTATAAAATTATTACAATATCCGATATAAAAATATTTCTCAACAAATTTGATAAATGTTTATACAGTTTCTCTGAAATATATCATCTAATCGATTTTCAAAGCTATATGTACACCAGCGCATACTATATAAACAACGTCACACCGTTTTCTTAAATAAAATGAATTCGCAACAGAGTAAACAAAACGCGTAAATTTTCAAAGGCGCACAAAAGCCTCGTCTCGCAACACAAACGTTCCAGCTTATTTTTCGCGTTATCCTGCAGCAACTTTACCCCGGCAAAAAATCATAACGCAGTGAATCTTCCAACCGCTTAAAGGTAATGTATGACGCAAGGGTGAAGTAACCAACGAAATTAAACAAAGACCGCACACCGACCACCCGGAAGTCACCGTTGAAATAACACGACGGGCGGCTTTTCGTGCTAGAGTAAGAGAAAGAGAGAAAAAGAGAAAAAAGAGAAGCTCGACGCAATCTCCACGAGATTTTTCACGGGCGGACTGAATTTTCACAAAATATTTTGGCCCCGGCGATTCGTCATGACGCGGAGAAAGAATAAGGGTCCTGGACTTCCGCGTGTATATATAAACGAAGAGGTCGGCGAGACCTCAGCAGCGTATATCGCCGCGCGATATTTATTGGCGTAACTAACAAGCGAAGAGTAAGAGAGCGGTAGTAGTGGTGGACCGCCAACGATCCGCAAAGGTGAAAAGCTCGCATTGTTTTACGGGCAATTCTCACCTTTTTCTTTCCACTTGCGGAAATTCGCCAGCGCCAGGTAGCCACCGTCGATGTATATATATACAGGCTTACTTGCTGCGGTCGTAAATAAAGTCACTCGCAGGTTTCGTCGGTCACGCTTGTATTATGGATAGACGGATTCGTACGCGATGCGATTCTGACTTTCAGGGAGAGAGAGAAAGTCTTTTGCAGAGATATATCTCACTCGTTTCTGAAATGTCTTTTAGCTATTTTGATGCCATGGTTGTATATTTCTCGAGACGAAACTTACGAACGAGTAGATTTTGACTTCTGTCTTTTGGGTTGCGTTTTCCGGGATGGTTGTTCTACTTGGGAGTTTATATAAGTATGGATGTTAGATTTATATAAGTACGGAGTAATTAGAGTGTATTATTATAGGTAGATAAAAGGATTAGTGATTTATAGGGAGCTAATATTTTATTATTGTACAAAGAGGTGGTGTTACATTTTAAACTTAGCAAATAATTTAAATTTATTAAATTTATTAAAATTAACTTGTGCTTTAACTTAACTTAAATTTTAATAAATTTTTTCAAACGTAATGTTGAAATAAATATTCAAAATAAACAATTTTATCCATATTTTTAAATCTTATCTCTTTAATATAATGTAAGTATCAAATGTGGTATAGTGAAACAAAGCTATAGATTTACTCTAGTTCTTCTTAGTCTGTTATTATTGTATAAAATTAAAATTCATACATGGTTAAACAATTATAACCATAAAGTATAAAAATTCTTGTATTAAAAAGTCGCTTAAAACGCAAAAAAAAAATAAATCATCTCTCTATGTGTCACTAGGTCCACTTCGGTCACAATTTCGCCTCAAAAATAAACTCAAAGCGCAAATATCTATTTCTCATTCCATCCATCAATCATTCCGAAAACTTGGATCTTTCAGAAGCTCCTCACGTTACACCGCAAAAGAAAACTCCGTTGACCTTGTCACTTTCCTTATCTAAATCGCGGCTCGCCAAAAATTTACGGCTCGCTCTTCCTTGCATCGGCTTCCAGCTAAACTTAAACCACTGTGTCTGTGTCTGTATGAATACACCCGACGTTTCAATTACGGTGTACCTGAAGAATGAGAAAGAGGGAGGCAAGAACCGCAGTCTACTGCAATAGGACCCCCTGTCGAGAATAGGCTTGTTGCACTTTGCCCAATTTCTCTGGGTGCGCGCAACCCCTATACAAGCTCGATGTCCGCAAGTAGACCATCGGTCGTAAATCTCGTAAATCGAGGTTTCTGCTTCACCTCTCCTTGTACATACACACATTGTGTAGCGTCTGTGGCCAAAGTTTCAGACCACGACTGCGGAAAGTTTATATATACATGCATGCATACACGTATAGTGACGCAGGTGAAGAGCGAGAGAGGGAGAGAGAGAGAGAAGGAGAGAAAAAAAATACGATTCTCGGTTTTATAACTCGGGGATAAATTCTCGAGGAAGTGTACGAGCGCGCTTTATTAACGGCGAGGGTCGACCTTGGCGAAGAAAAATTTTTTTAACGAGATTTTTTTTTTTTTTTTCTTTCGCGTTGTTTAGGGCGCATTTTCGACTCGTTGTTATCGTACGGTGTACGCGCTTGAAAAATATTGGTTTTTCTTCTTCACTTGTTATTTACTATTTTTTTTTTTTTTTTTTTTTTTTTTTTTTGACGTTTTGATTTAAGCATTTTGCCGCTATTACGATCGCTCGTACTTTATTGCGGCTTTTCGGTGTAGAATGTAGGCGTAATAAGCAATGCTTCGAGTTTGAGTTTACTAGTGAATTTTGTAGCAGATTGTTTGAATCTTAAAAGTTTTATCCCAATAAGTGTGTAATGTTATGATTAACTTTCATGTTGGTTTTCGACCAAAATTTATATGATTCATAAATGTAAACTAAAATATAATTATACGAACAAAATGTATCAAAAATTATAGATTAATTCATTAAAACCTTGAAATAAATTTCATGTGAGATGTTCCGTTAATTCAAAATTTGCGTTTTTTTATGCTAATTTAATAATACAATTAAAATTAAACATCAAGCATACGATTAATAAATTTTTTTAAACAAACAAATGTTTCATGATACTAATACTCATTAAAAATGCTCGCGACTTCTCAATTTTTATTAAGTAAGTATTAAAAACAGCAACAATTAACCCAAGATAATAAGAATGACCCATATTTCAACCTGACTTTATTAGTTAATTATATTTTCAATAACATTCGTAGTTCTACATTACGGAAAAACTAATAAAAACGTAAACGAGAAATAATACGTGTGCATAATACGCTTCATTGCTCGGTGTTTATTCTTACACCGGTCATAACTTACTTCTCGAGATTTCCGCCATGTAAAATTGATGTAACGCACCGATAAGAGAAAAAAAAGAACAACAACCATCGTCGGTAGAAAAATTTATATGTATAAAAAAAGAAAAATTAGATGGGCATAATCTGCGCGTATAACGAGGCCCGCTTGTCTTTTATGTAACAGCGGTGCGGCGAAGCTCGACTGATCATATATATATATATATATATATATATATATATATATATACATACGCTGGTTGCCGGTGAATTTTTCGCAACCACCGCATGTATATATACATCCGCGTGTTTTTCTTTCGCGGTCGACGACTCCCGATGACTATATATGTATAAGTTTAGAACATACGGATAAACTTTTGGGATATATACCGTTACGAAATTTTTGGGGTAAACGGTTGGGGGCAGCCTTCGGTCTTTTTTTTTTCTCTCTCCATAGTTTGCGTCACGAGGCTTGAATTAAGTCGTTGTTGTTGCTGCTGCTTGTTTTTTTTTTTTTTTTTTTTTTCTTTGCAGAGGGTTACGTAAATTATATAGAACGTAAACAAGCGATACGTTTTTTTTTTTGCACAGCATAAATTTAAGATTTCAAAATGTATTTTTGATTATCGTTACATTTTTTCTAAGGATATTGCTATGATTGAAAAAATATTTTTCACGAATAGTCGGCATAAAACGGTTATGTATTAATGATTAATATTTAATTATTATTTAATTAATTGGATAAAGTTAACGCGGATAAACATTTTCAACGTCTTATATGACGAACGAAGATCAAACGTAACTAACGATAATTTGTTATTTCATAATATAACTATTTTTGTTTTTTTTTATTCTTCATACATTTATTATCGTTTTAAAGATTTACGCAACGAATAAACAATCGAAATATATACAAATTAAAACGAAGCATTTCTAAAGCAAAACCGTCCGTACATATATACATATACGCACTATTAAACGCGCATATAATTTGGCCCAAAGAGAGTTAAACAACGGCGCAGTTTAACACGCAACACCGGACTATTTCGTCGTTCTTAACGCGCGATGTGCGTTTTACTTATACGCATACACACACACACACATATCGCGAGGCATGCCTCTGAGTAATTGGATTTATCGTTTCGTAATTGTATTTCCGCGCGCCCGCCGACAGCATCTCCGCACGAACGCTTAACCGTATGCATTACTCCGTGAATTCTTTCCTTCTTTTTTTTTTTTTTTTTTTTTTTGTTTTTTTTTTGTATTTCGTACTTTAGTTCTGTGTTATATGTATGTATAAGTACTTGCGCGATATCGCGGCCTCCGCGAGCTAGTTGAGTGACGCAACCGGGTTAGTATTGTTGCTGCAGGTGAGTTTGCTCGATCTTTCGTTCTTTTTTTATTCTTTTAATTTGTGTTCGCTTCTACCTTTTCGATTTCTTTTTATCTTCATATTGCTGCTTTTCGGCATTGTCTAGTATGTTTCTGGAAAGGTTGGTCGTTGACCGCGAGCCGATTTGTTTTTATGCATTGCTGCGACTGCTGATGAAATTTTTGGTATGACAATGCGGAATTTTCAAGGATTTAGTTAAGAATAATTAAATAATTTAACTTTAACGCTAGGCATTTATAATATACTATTAAATTATGTTTTTTTTTTTAATTTTTTTAATATTATATAAAATATTGAGTATCTTTGAGACAATGTACAAATTATTAGCAAATGATTTTTTTTGCATTAGATCGATGGCTAAAATACTAATCGAATAACATTTAAAAAATAACAATAAAATTATTAACTTTATTCATTGAAAGCTTTAAAGTAAAATATAAAACTTTTTTTTTTTTTGAGATCGGTTTGAAAAATTTGCACAAAATGACAAAAGTTTTCGTTAAAATTAAAAATGATCAAATACGACGTAATTTAACTTTTATTGAATATATTTTGAACATAAACAGGATTAAACAATTTAATCCGTTCGCGTAAAAATTCGTTCGTCGGTCAGCCGCAGAGAATTAAATACACATACATATACAGACGCTTACGTATTAACCGACTATCCGAGAACCACTTTCGCTTAGCAACACTGACAAATGTCCAAGTATTCAACGGCGAACCCTCCGTCGGCCGCGAAGCAAAAGTGTCACACCTCGACGTGTGTGCCACATTATAACGGCGCAGCCCTACAAACTCTCGATTACAATTAGAAACTCGCTCTCTGACGAACGGGTCTCTTCTAATCTTACATATATTATACACGCATGAGCGTTAGGTTAAGACAACAATTAGATCGCCCACGAAATATTGTAAGCGTGTGTATTGAGAACAGTTTGGTAAATAGCAAGTACCTTGACACCGTGATCCAACACCCTATCGGATGTACGAGAAAAATTTCTCTTTTTACCGCAACTCGACGTAACAACGTCAAATAATTGTTAAAAAAAAAAAAAAAAAAAAAAAAAGAAGAAGAAGAAGTCAAAGGGATAAAAATATAAAGGGAAAAGATAGCGGTATATATACCGGTGGTGAAAAGTGAAAGAAAAAAAAAGGGACGAAACGCGAGACAAAAGTATCGGTGAATCGAGGTCATGTTTTGCAGAAAATGTATATATGTATACATAATTCTTTCTCGTTAATTCTTCAACATCCAGCGGGAATCGCGCTAAGGGTGCCACAGGTGCGTACGTGGATCTTTTTATGCTTACTGGCCGCCGATTGGATATTCAAAGACCCAATGTATAACCATTAAATTTTTGACGTACTTGTTCGAGAAAAGATTTATTGGGGCTTTTGTAAATTTTCTTTTTTAGCGCGTTGCACCTGTACTTTTTATTATTACTTTTTTCATAATCGTTTTGAAATATTTTCCGTTTTTAAAGCTGCATAAGGCGGACTACACTTTGGTAAATTTTAATTGTTAGTAATTTTTAATTGTAAATTTTTTTTCTATAGATGTAGCGTTTTTTTATAAATACAGCAATGTTTATATATATATATATATATATATATATATATATATATATATATATATATATATATATATATATAAAGGTAATTAAGGACCAATCGTAAGAAACGCCTACGAAATAAACCCAAAGGAAACATCGCCTTATCTAAAACTATATTTAAACTTATCATAGTGTACCTGAAACAAAATAGAAAATAAATAAATAGGAAAAAATGTGAATTAGCGATAAAGAAAAAGAAAGTTTCCCTCGTTCAATAAATTACACCCAATGTGAAAAAAATCGCGGTAAGGGTGCCACAGAAGCTCATACATACACACGTACGTGTCTCTTACAATCATGACTCTTCCATGCTTATAGCTTTAACTCCATCCACGTACTTACAATATATATCTGCTTCTCTCTGTCTGTCTCTCTCTCTCTCTCTCTCTCTCTCTTTATCTCTCTTGAAATGCACGTCAGAGTAGTAGCAACGGCGGTAACAGCAGCAGGTCTTTCTTTTATTCGAGCATCGGCGCTGCCAGGATGAGAAAACGAGGACGCGGACGTCACGAGGAATAAGTAGTCACTCGTATGGTGCCCCATTATATCGAAAGAAGGAGGAAGACCGACTTTATTCGTCTTTTCGCGGACTTTGTATTATTATATGCAAGACTGGATGGAATCCTTATTTAGAAAGATGGACTTTTCGAAATTTTTTTCAATTCTTTTTTACGAGTATGTGATTTCGATGGATTTTAATCGAAATTTTAATATAAAAGAATTACTACGGTTTTGGTATTATTGTTTAGATTTTGTAAAGATAAGGGATGATTTTAAGCTCGCGTGTAAATTTTGAATTCCTAAGTGATTTAAATCTACGAGCATCTCAATCTTTTATAGATTTTCTATCCGTAAATCGTCGTAAATTACGGACTTCATAAATAAGATTTTAACAAACGGTCATAACGTTTACGTTTGAAAGGTTTAAAAAAAAATTTTAAAAAAAATTTAACTTTTGGAAGATTGTTAATATATGATTAGGCTAAAATTAAATTTTGAGTATAATTTTTAATAAGAATATTTCAAAAACCGAATAACAAGAATTAATAATTGATAATTAAACAATTTAATGACGTAGTCATGATGAATATATGATACTTTTTTTTTTTTTTTTTTTTTTTGTTACTTTTCTTAATATAAAAGTAACAATTTACCTTTTCGTGCATAATCATAAAAAAGTAGTTATTCCTTTATGTTGAATTAGTATATAAAAGTTCAACCAAGGATTATAATTATTAAGCTTTCGTTAAAATTTATTTTTTCAACAAAATTAATCATTAAATACAAACTTTTTCTACCCACTATTATCGCTTAACTAATTTCAAAACGTTACTTTCACAGGATCGAGTAATATACAGTTTGCATCGAAAGTAAACACATCTTTAAAAAAAAAATGAATCCGTCGTTTGTAAAAAATTTCCATGATTACGCTACAACCAGCCCGAAAAAACGATACAAATTTAATAAGCGAATAAACGTACAAAGAAAACGTATTTGTTTCTTCGTTAAAATCCACGTATACCTACATAATATTAAAATATCGGTGTTCCCTCGATGTTATACATTTGTGCGCACACTCGCATACATATATATATATATATATATATAAGAAAAGACGTGCGTGCAGCATCTCACTCTCCATCTCGATATTGCGCGACCTACTTGCTAAACAGGACGAGACTTTTTCATATCGACGGTACTAGTCACGGAATTGCTTTTTCGAGCTAGTCGAGATCACGGATTTTTTTTAATTTATATTATTTATAAAATTATTTAATTCGCGCAATACATAATTAATACGCAAAAAAAGTGGGCGAAACCAATATATAGTAATTTAAGAATTTTTAATGTTTAGATATAAGTGTATTATTTTTTAATATAAAAAAAAAAAAAAAAAAAAAAATACATATTCAGGATTTTGAGTTAAGGAGCAGTGTTTTTTAGTGCATGAAAATATAAATATATAAATTATGAGTATATCGTGTTGTAATTATAATTTTACCAAGTTATTATTAAATATTGTTCTTTTCTGAAAAAAAATTGGTTCATATGAAAAAATACAGTAAACTAAATATTGATATTATTTACAAACGTGAAGTTTTTAATATGAAAATTTATAAAAAGTTAGTTATAATCGCTTACAAAAATATTTATCTTAACAACGACATTAAGACTACATTCATCGTTCAATCGAGAATTTATCAAATTTAAAGATTTTTAGACTTAAAAAATAATGATAAACAAAACGCAAAAACTACAAAATTATTTTCAAACCGAAAGTTCGACATATGTTTCAACCTCAAGAAAAAGCCTAACCCATTATAAAAAAAGGAAAGTCTTCGCGGCGAGCGAACGTCGCTGGTCAGTCCACGATAAAGATCACGAGCAAACGCCATCGCCGTAGTAGATCATATACTATATCACTCGATGGCAATAAAAAAGAGTATAGAAATATGAAAAAAAAAAAAAAATAATGAATAGAACAGTAGCAAAAGAAAATGCAGAAAGGATTCCTCGAGGAAATTTTACGACATCGAAGAAGCTCTCCTTACATTACATTTAAGAAAAACGATACAGACATCAAAGCGGTTCGAAAAAAATGACTCTTGCTTTCTTGTCTCTAATGGTTAATAGCGCAAAAAAAAAAAAAAAAAAAAAGTAATAATAAATCCCATTTTTCTTTTCGTTCTTCTCTCTATTGGCTATCCTAGCGTCGTTTATCGTTGAAAGCTCGAGAGCCATAGCTTGAACCAAGCGTTCCGCGCGTTCGTTCCGCGGGCGGTAGTTCCGTTCTGAATCGATTAAAAATGAACGCGCGTGCGTTTTCTTACGCGTCGCCGATTTATTGTTATTTTTTCTTTAATTTTTTTTTTTTTTTTTCTTTTCAGAATGGTAAAAAGAATCCGGAAATATGAAGACATAATTTTTTATTTTGCCGATGAAAGTGTAAAGCTACTTAGCTCCCTTTCTTTCAGCTGGTTTAAGAAAGGTGAACGACGCGTATAATTGGTCACTATTTTATCCTTTTTTCTTTTATTTTAACTCGTGTCCGTGTTTTTTCTTCTCTCCCGGATAAGATTCACGGTTTAAAATCACGTTAATTTTTACGGCGATAGTGTCGCCCGGTTATTTCCTATTAGCCGGACATTCAGCTGACGCAGTTTGTAACGCATATAATTAAAAAACGTTACACCTCGCGTTTTTGTCTCCTTTATTTAACTTTTGAAAGCGTTAAGGATATTTATAACGCGTTGGGGTACTTTACATTTGCCTGCTTTATGAGGCATAAGATCGAGCGAAACAAGCTTTTTCTTTTCGTTTATCTTCTTCTCTTTTAAGTTTTGGGTAAGAAATGTACGTTTGTATTCAACTAACGAATGTCGTGCAAAATTTTTGCCTTATTATGGCTTTAAGATGTTACGTGTAACCAGCCGGAAGGAATCCCTCGCGGAATTTGGGTTGGATTTTAATATGAAATTTTAATAATCGTAAAACGTTAAATGCTTCGTATGTATCTATTTATTTCATCTTTACGTGATTCTAGCGTACGCTTTGTAAATTTTCTGAATAAATTTTTTTTCGATCTAAATTATCTTCAATATACATTCAAAGGTAACGAAAAAGAAAAAAGAATTCAAAGAAAAAAGATAATACAAGCTCATCCGTCGTTCAATAAAAAAAAAAAAAAAAAAAAAAAAAAAAATAATCATTGCGCGTGAGAAAATACACACGGAGCTAAAACGATAATCACGATAATAATAAGTTATCGCGTCAAGTATGTATACACACAAACCATCGAAAAAAAAAATTCACCTCTCGAACTCATTCAATGTGCAAGCGTCTACATGTATATACACATGTATATATACGATAACAGCGCGGATCCATAGTGTACGCAATCCATCTTCTCGCAAAAAGGACGAACTTGAAACAAACACTCGTCCATAAATAGTATGTACATAAAGCAGCTGCACACGCACGAGAGATAAAGAGAAAAGAGTTTCCGTGTCAAGTTTAAGGCGCGAGCGAGCGCGCTGGCAACGAGGATCTCCGCGTGTGACGGGATCTAATGCGTACGTATATACCTACCGCGTACACACGCGGTACCGCAACACACACGTGTGTACGTATAACGCGAGGAAGTGTGTTTGTAGGTCAGTGGTACACCGTTTGTCGACGTACGTACGTATGTATTAGTTATTTATGTACCTTGTGCGAGCCTCGCGTCATTACAGCTTGAGGCAAAATATGTTGTGGATGGATAGTAGGGCCGCAGTCGCGAGCGCAGCGAGCGACTAAGGCGCCTCTATCCATCCACAAAATATGAGCCGAAAGCTTTAATGACGCGAGGTTCACTCATGGTGCTTAAAAAATTTTTCAGCCTTGTAACCCGTACGAAGACTCTTACTTAGTTAACAGAATAATTAATTTTATTTTGTTGCATATCAATTAAATGCAATTTCGAACCCATACTGACAGTTCGTAAACTACAGATATCGTCTGCTAACGCATGCGCATTTTGTACACACACGCGTACATGTACATGTAGTAGTGTCAAAAAGTGACAGACAACATAATGTAAATATAAATATAAATTATGAAATTAAAAAAAATAGTAAATGGATTAATATTTAAAAATAAAATTAATTCTTGAACAATTATTATTTATTAAAAAATATAAATTTCTTGAGTATATTTATTAAATATTTATACAGAATAATATTTTTAACAAAAGTTTTTTTTATAAGATTTGAAGGCTTATTAATAATATTAATACTATTATAATTAATATAAATACTTTCTTATGTTATTTTTATCATAACAATACTATATTTGTTTAACACATTTTTTGTATAATCAATGAATTTTAGTCTCTTATTTAACATGAAAAAACAGTAACTTTTTTAAATATTTTAAATTTAATTTCTTCACACAAAAAACTTTTAAATCATTTATCTAAATCGCAAACAAAATTATAAACTAAAAAATTATCACTTTAAAATCACTTATTATTAAATTTTTTAATTTTGCGGGATTATATTAGACTTTGCTTTTTCTATTAGTTTATTTAATTCACGTTTGCATTCTTCATCACTGTCACTATCACTCGTTTTTTTTTTTTATTATTTAATAAATTGTCCATTTTTATTCTTCTTCTCACATATTAAGAACGAATATTACCGACACAACGATACACTATACTGAAAGAAAACAAAAGAAAAGCAGAGCCCCGTGGTCGCTTGAATGTACATACTGAGCGAAGGAGAGAGCGAGACAGAGATAGGGTGGTCACGTGGGAGCAATGGTGCGCGCGCTCTTATCGCTATCTCGTTCTCTCTCCTTCGCTCAACATACATAAGTCTTATTACGCGTTTCGAAAATATAAGTTTCGATGAAGACTCACATGCTAGGCTATATGAAGCGACAAATACATAGCAGTGGCGCTGTTAACTTTTTTTTCTCCTGGCACATATACAGCCTAAAAGGACGTATAGAATGTCTATACAGCCTAGAAGGACGTATAGAAAAATGTTAATACGATCGAGAAGGCGCTTGCGCGTATGGAAACCATTTACCCGCTGAGGATGCTCCGTAGGTAAGAGTCGCCGTACGGGTTAGTAGGCTGAAAATACCTATATATACAATGAGCGCGCTCCACTCGCTCGTTCTTATACAGCGCAAAATCGTGCATTACGGATCGTGACTCGTAACTCTCTGTCCTGTCACTATATCTATATTCCCTATCTCTCTCTCTCTTTCTCTACGTACATTCATCTACAAATACATTTATCTCTTTCAGTTCCATTGTTCCTTGAACTTCAGAGCGACGCCGGTTCTTTATTATATATATATACACACACACACACACATATATATATACTGGAGCAACCAGTTGCGCGCTGCGTACGTACGAAGGAGTTGTAACTGTGCGTGTGCGTGAAATATCTTTACTTATTTATATGTATTTGTATACAAAGTGAGCTCGCGCGCTTACATTTCGTCCATTCCGAAAGAGCGCGACTCACTTTCTCGAGCTCTGCTTATACAGCGCGCGATGCTCCGCGCTCGCAAATGACCAACCGATGCTTTTTGTATAGCTTGTACACTTTTTTATATATATATATATATGTGTGTGTGTATGTGTATGTGTGTGCGTTTGAGAACTTAAGTGCGTTGTATGTACGTGACGTTAAGCTGTGTGAGAATGGTCGACGACGACGATTTGTGAATGCCGAATGTTGTAGTCAACTTGAAACAAGAGCCTCCAATATTTTTATTAACCTTTTTTTCTTTTTATTTTTGAATATATATATATATATATATATATATTTTTTTTTTAATTATATTATTCGTACAAAATTTTTAACCAAGCGATGAATGCTTTTTTCATTTTCGTTTTATTAATGAAAATTAACGAAAAATTTTTAATCGAACGATAGAGATTTCATTCTTTAAATAATTCATCACACGTAAATATAATAATTATCTACTTAAATAACTAAATATGATACTTGAAAAAGTGAAACTATTCAATATTATTATGAATAACAAATAAATAATAAACTTTCTACATTTCGCATTAATATTCACCTTTTGCAGATACGCAAATAACTTGTAGTCAAAAATAACCTTTTATGTTCAACTTTTACAAAATTGATGTTTTCGATTTTTTAATTTTGAATGATAAGATTGCTAATTTAAAAAGTTAATTTAAGTATATTTTTTGCAGCGAATTAATTACCATGTAAACGATGTTAATAAAAAATCTTTTTTATAAAAAAAAAAGTATTAATTTTATTTTAAAACATTAATTTGATTTAAACAGTGAGTCAAAGTGAAACATTTTTATCAAAATAATTTCAAATAACTATAATCGGATCGTAAAAGTAATATTTTGGAAGCCTTTAAAATAATTAATTATTTTTATGAAACAACAAAAAATTTAAGATCAATTTTAGATTAATTGTTTTTAACTAATTAAAATTTCAAGAACAACCAAACTAGGACAAATTAAAAATTTGAAATTGACGAAAATATTTATAAAAAAATATTACTATCTTTGTATACAATAACTTAATTTCAATTTAACATGTGATTTCTGTATATTGTGATATTGCAGTAAAGAAAGTTGTAAAAATTCACATATTTAAAAAAAAAAAAAAAAAAAACTAAAATATATAAAAAAATAAGTACTAGACTAGTAGACTATTTTCAAAAATTAATGGCATTAAGTTTTTGTATATTCATCTCTATAGAAATCGAATATTTGACATATAAACAATTCTTAAGAATGTTGACATATGTAATTGAACAAAAAAATGTAAAAATTCTTATGAAATAATAAAAAAAATAACACTAATTAAAGAAATTTAATGATTTAATTTATCATTTTCATCCCATTAATTAGAAACGATTTATAAATAAAATTATCATCAAAATCTAAAATTGTAAAGACGCGCAATTAAAAAGCATCGTTTTTAACAAATATCACACTTGCAACATTTTAATGACGCAATTAAAAAAAAAGAAAAAGAAAAAAAAAATTAATAAAGACACGTAACCGTTCGATATTAATTTAACATTACGCGATATGCAAGGTTTATCGACACAATTTTCGACCCTCGCATTAATCGTTTCTCTATATATAGATAGCTAGGTGTAACAAATGAAGGCTACGAAAACGTGACCGCGGAACCAAACGATATCGAGGGAATAAAAAAAAAAAGAAAGAAAAATGTCTTTGGCAACTTGCGCGCCGCAGTTATTACGATTTAAACAGCGCAACTTGTCGCGGATGGCGCGGTTATAGAGAAAAACGAATGAGGTCAATTATTACCTGTCGATAGTTGGTTTTATATATATAGTGCTTTATGCTGTTTTGTTCCCGATGACTAATGTACGAATTTGAGACGATATTAGCTTTTTAGAATTTCTTTAGTTTAGAATAACCGTAAAATAATCGTGAAATATTTATAACGAGTGAGCCATTTTAAATTTGCAAATATATAATTTTATAATCATGTCAACTATATTAATTGCAATAAATTGCAGATCTTCATTAAGAATAATTAAGTAAACAATTATTCACCATTGTAATCAACAATGGCAGCGATTTAAATTCAAAATTTAACGAAACACAATTGCACAATATCGTGTAATCAAGCGTTAAAATAAATACCTTCGATAACCGATATAAAATATTCCCGACTGCAATTATTTCAACGAGTCAACGAACCCGTTAAGCTAAAACCTACGTAGGTTTTTTTAAATAAACTTACGCCTTGATCGTAACAATTTTCAAAGCTAAGCCATTCGAATTTTTTCGTAAATATGCAATAATCTCGAATCCGGATTTTTTTGTTAATATTATACATGTCCATGGCTACTTTCCTCATCCACGCGCGAGTTCGTTGCACCCTTGCGACATTAAATTTAACCAAACGCCGTCTGAATAATCCTCGATATTGTTTTATACGTGTGCAAGCTCAAAAAAAATGTATATATATATATATATATATATTGAGGTGAGCGCACGTGATTCGACACACAACGGCCAAATGGGCCGCGATAGAATCGAAACGATTGCCGCTGCTGCGTTTGCTCAATCGATCTATAAACGACTTGGACTGAGATTGTAAGTGTAACGAATAATTTGGGTCTATCGAGAAGTTTGTTATGTTAAGTAATTTTGTGATACAAGTTGATTGATTTCTTCCGTATTTTAGCTTCCAAATGAGATAAAAAAATATGTTTTATTGAAAACGTATTCTAAAATATCTATTTACAATGAAAATAATTTTTATTTTTTTTCAGATACATTGTTAAAATACTTCTAAATTTTGAATAAATAAAGAACAATAATTCATTTATTCTGTAATATAATAAAAAAAACTAATGCTTCACGCTATTCTTAAGTCAAAATTCATCCTCGAAACTATGTCACGTCAATCAAAATCAAATCTGGCGGCCGCTAACATTTTTCATATTATTTAAATTGAATCTTCCATTCCCAACAAATGCACGGCTACATTAATCGAAACTCATCGGAAAAATTGATGTCACGGCATAAGTATATACTTATACCCGTCGATTCAAACCTCATCGCGCATAAACTTTGAAAATGTTCGTTATCTTTTGTTTCGGTAAAAGCAAAAAAATAAATAAATAAATAAAATTACCAGTCGATTCAACATAAGAAGCAGACGCACGCGCAGTGCTCTCGAATTTTTGAATATAGGTAAAGAAAGTGAAGAGTCACGTTATAGACATACGCACATATACAAAAGTAAAAAGTAAAAAAAAAAAAAAAAGAAAAAGAAAGAAGGAAAAAAGAAAAGAAGCATAAAATCCACTTGTCGTGAAAGCCATGCAATATGTACACATTCATCGAGCGCATATGTTGTACGGCGCGCCGCAAAAGAAAGCGCCGAAACGGTATATTATTATTGTTATTATTACCATTGACGGTACGACGCACAAGACCAGCGGTTTTTCGGGATTCGCGGCCTCGTTCTCGCTCTATTTATCCATGCCGATGAAATTCGTGTTCTCTTTGTCATTTATGTTCATATATGTATCGGCAGAAATCACGACTTTATTCAATTGACGTAAGAATCGTCGATATTTTATTTTACGTTTGTAAAATGCGTAATGTTTAAGGTGAAAAAGGAATCTAAGATTTTTTTAGATTTTAGTTGTTTGTTTGCTATGATATATATATGATCTTTATAAGGGATTGTTAAGTTTTTTTTTAATAAAATTTATAAAGTATGAAATAAAAATTTGTTTTGCGTAAAATAAATCGTTGCACAAAATTTCATATCAGTTATTCTACCAATCATAATTGAACTTGAAGTGAAATCACTTTCAACATCGATGGAGAAAAAAAAAACTTTTTAATTTTTTTTAAAACGTAAATAAAAACAAAACATTTTTAATAAAAAAACAAAAAAAAAAAATTTTTTTTCAACCGCCTGCAGACACGAGTAACAAAAAAAAAAAAAGGAAAGAAAAAACATCTATCACAGAAATATGAGCGATAAAAAAGCCAATGGAGCGAGTTTTAAACGATGACAGAAACTTTTCGGGATCTTGTCCACCACGCTTTTTAACTTGGTTTAGTTGCGGAAGGAGGCCGATGGCTGTTTTTTTTTTTTTTTTTTTTCATTTTTTCATTTCGGTCAACAGTGGCCCGGTTCATACTACTATACCGGGACCTACGGCTACAAACGACCCATGAGTAGTACGTGATGCAGAACACAGGCGAGCTTTGGGATAATTGAGATATAAAATAAATAAAAAGTTAATGAATAGTATCGCTTGTTGAATTGTAAATTGGAGGAATTTTGTTGCACGAAAAAGTTTTTTACCTGTGAAGTGAATATTTTTCATGCTGTACATTACAGATATGAAGATTTTTTTGATTGTATAATATTAATAAATATTATACAATAGATAGTAATTTGTGAAAATATTTTAAAAATAATTTAAGAAAGATTTTGAATAATTTAATATACGAGTAAAATATTTTTAAATAAATCTCACAAACTTTATAAGTTTAACTAATTATCAAAACATGTAACAGCGCATAAAATACAAAGTTACGTTTCGCTTAACAATTAAAAAAAAAAAAAGGTAATATTCAACATTTATTCATTCCCTGAAGAAATCATTTAGAACGCGCAGTAGTACATAAACTTTTTCTCATCCAAGAAGAAAAAAAACCGCAACCATCGTATATACAAGCATCATCTCACATCAACCGTTAAAGAACTCACAACAGATAAAAAAAAAAAAGAAAGAAAAAAAAAAAAAACGAAAAAAGAAATACTTTTTCTATACACGATCCGCGCCCTCATTAGCACCACGCTGTGTCATTTCGATAAAAATATTAAAGATATTACGGGGTCAAGTAGATTTTACCGTAGAACTCGTCCTTTACACGTACACCTATCGCCGTATCGCTATATATCTCGATATATATCTCGCGAATAAAAGAAATAAAGTGAAAAACTCGCGCGCCAACGCGACGAAGCATGAACATAACAGAAGCGCACGATCTCGTTCTTTATACATACAACTATAGCAGTAGCATGTTTTGTTATGCTCGTGTTGTTTTTTTTTTGTCCGAAAAGTCGCTCGCTCTTAAGCTTATTATACGAGTAACACGTACTGCAAAAAAAGAGTATCTTGAATCGTCTAATAATAGCGCGGGGAATATCGTAAATTGAAGAAAAAAAAAAAAAAAAAAAAAAACTGTAAGCAGTTTTCGTTCAACGATGCTTTTTCTCGTACCAGTGCGCGCTCGCGCGCTTTATACGTAATCTTATTATTTCTTCGATTTCGTAATAAGTTATGATAAAAAAGATGAACAGTCGGATACGTATAGTTCAGCGAAAAAATTCGTTTTGTTTTTAAAATAAATCAATAATTTTTTTTTTTTTTTTATGAATAGTACACGCTATTTATATAAAATTTTCAAATCCTATTATTGTACGCTTTAAATTTACTTGAATATATTATATTCAGGCGTTTATTTTTGTTTGTAAAAGTCAAAGAATGTATAATTACAGCTAATACCAATTATGATAATTGGTAATAGTATAATTTCATAAAATTTATAAAATAAAAATCTAAAGATACATGCGATCGGGATGTAATTAAATTTCTACTAGTTAAAAAATAAAAATTTTTTTAATAAAATACGCTTTATAAAGTACGCGCGATATAATTATGTATATGTAAACCATTTGTAGATACATATCAGATAGCGCGGAACGTACGATAAAAATACTCTGAATATTGCATCAAAAGATATATTAATTTTTAATGCGTTCGTTTTTTATTTTGAAATAACATATATTGACTTTAAATAATATATTTTCTTACTTTTAACAATTACTCATTATATTTTATTATAAATTTTTATAATCGTCAGTTTATGTCTGATAAAACGTAATATCTTAAACGTACGAATAAAAAAACTTATGTAGGTGCTCCACTAACGGTCACCCAAATTTAATATTCCACCGTCACTTTCCTACATATTCACTCGAACAGTATGCTTAAGCGTAAAATATAATGAAAAAATAATACATCTATACCGAGTCTAGGTCTGCGGTATACTAGTGGTATATATTTTTTGGTCGCTTTTTTCTAATCAACGCACAAAAACGATTCCGTTGCTTTTAAATGATTCCAAAATAAAAGAGAGAATAAAAAAAAGGTACGCGTTGTACGGACCAATGACCAATTCCGTGTAAAATTCTCAAAGTACCCACAACAAAATCGAGTTCATTACTTTGTTTTATTTTTTGCGTCTTTTCTAATTTGAATTTCAAGTAATTTATGAGCGAAACATTTTAATTTTGGAATATAACATTAAAGATTCGACACGATGTACACTTATGCAATTAAAATTTTAAAGGCAACTATTTCAATAAATTTACCCTCAGAATTGATAAAAGCTCATTAGCACATATTTAAAATTAAAATCATCGCGAGAAAGTGATTTTTTTTTTTTTTTTACGCAATCTTGAACCGAGCGTTTTTCGTTTCTATATACTGTGCGAAAAAAAAAAAAAAAAAAGAACTTCCGAAGCGTAAGCAAGCCAGAATAGAATGCAGATTTTAGAGGAGAAAGAGAAAGAAATGAGCAAGCCGGTATACAACAGCGGCGAGGATGAAACGGCTTATTGCTCTCGGTGTCCGCGTTGTTATTTTGCTGTTGCTTTCTCTTTCAGGCGCGAGTGCATAGGCATGCTCTAGTTCGCCGGCTGTGCGCTACGTGTAACGAGAGACACACCGTATAATACATCTAGTCTCCTTCTCCCTTCCCCGTCTCTCTCTCTCTCTCTCACTCTATCTCTTAACTCTTTTTACTCCTTGCTCTTTCCTTTTTTGTTCTCTAGCCGAATCCTCGAGTGTGCGAGGTTTAATTGATTTGTAACTCGGTTCGGTTTGAGAATAAAACTGCTAGGTGCTCGAAAGAATGAAATTGGATTTAATGAATACACGGTGCAAAGATTAAATGCAAAGATTTATACGGCTTTTCGGATATTTTTAGATTTCCATCATTTAATGTCATCAACCATTTCTTTTTACTATCTATTTTCTTATTAATTTAATTAATGAACTGTGAAATACTAAATCAACTACGATAACTACAAGAAAATTATTTTTTTTTTTTTTCAGAAATAAAATCGTTTAAAATATTTTTTTCTAATTTCCTATAGTATTTTACACTTTGTTTAATTAATTTCATAAATTTCAAATTATTTAAGAAATAATAAAAGAAAAATACCATGCAATATAATTAAATAATATAAAGAGAATTATTACAATTAAAAAATTGAAATTATAAATATTGAATAAGAAATTCAGAAAATACCGCTCACTAAATACAAAAAAAGAAAATTGTCATAATAGGGAAAATATATTTTGAATTAGAACGAGTTGTTTTTATGAAAATATATATATATATATATATAAAATATATTTCTGAATATAAGTAAAATATAGATAAAAATTGTAAATGCTTTTCTCATTTTAACGACAAATGAATACTATTATACCGTTTCGTTGGATTATATGCGTATTTTAAAAGTACGTTTATCAACTATTTTCTGCAATTATAACATATGTTGCAGCTGTAGATTCGACTGACCCTTGTCGAGTATTTGTACGATATTTTTAAGCTCTATAGTTAAATATAAGCGTATCGATGTTCAACTTTTTAAAATTGACATTAATTTTTGGACTTTGTTTCAGAATTCAAAAGAACACACATGCATTTAAAACTGTACAATTCACCACTATCTTTTATACTCATCCTTCGCTCAAATTTTTCTTTAGCTTCTTAAAGTTCATATCCAAAATAAGATTTAAATATAATTCAAGAATAATATTTCTTAATTTCCTTTAACAGAGGCGTTTCCGTCAACTCGTTTATTTCGATGAAACGCTTGTTGGCACGGCTGAAGTAATAAATATCACCCGTGTAAATGTCGAACCAAAGCGCATGTAAATGAAGAGAGTGTTTTTCAAGGCGAGGTTTCAAAAAACCGTAAGACGCAATATTTTGCAATTGTTGCAGGGTATTAATTTGCGATAGCTTGTCTTCGATGGCAAACTTATCTTCCGGATCAATGTAGGCGACAAATTTGCGAAGCGGCGTCTCGGCTTGAAATAGAATCGGCTCGTGGAAACCCGTGATCTCGAGCTGTTGAAATTTGGCGAGACTACTACCAGCATGCGCACACAACCAAGCTCGTAAAGGTGATATTCTCCTATTTGCCTATAAATTTTATAACGACTTATTTTTTATATTTATTATTAATAATTTTTACTTTTTCATTTTTTTAAATAAATCTTTCTTCCAAAATAATATATAATATTAATAGTCATATATTTTCATATCTATTTTTATTTTAAAGACATTAATAATTAAATAAGCTTTTTCATTTATGAGAAAATTCACAAAATTTATAATTTCAAATGTATTTAATATTTTTTATATAGTGTATGACTTTTCGGGTAATTTATTTAAAATTTTATATTTTATAAAAATTATAAAGGAATAAATTTTTAAAACCAAAATTTTTTAAATGAAACTTTTAAAAAAATATATCAACTTGTCTTACTTGAGATGCAAATTCTTCATCTCGTAAGGCATACAATAAGTTCATAGCTTTACAATCACTGTGTCCGCAGACAATAATGTGTCTGATATCATTGACGACACAACCCAACTCCAAGCCAGCAGGTTCACACATTGTGAGTTCGTCAATGAAATGCTGAGAATGGGGTATTAGATTGCCAGCATTTCTTACTGTAAGAAATAACAGCGAATGAATAAAACAAAAAAACCACTAATAAAATTATAACTTAATTTTTTGCTGTTTATGAAATGAATGATCTCTTGCAATGCAGACCTGCAAGACTTTATTAGTAGGATCAAGATGCTAGGACATTGGTAATGTGCATTCTATCTTTAACGCCAAAAAATGAGGTTAAAACAGGACGTGAAGGTGATAAATTCCATGAGTGCATTTCTCATACCAACAAACATATCTCCAACATTAGTTTCCGTAAATCTTGTTGGAATCATCCTGGAGTCCATGCATGTAAAAAAAACCGCCTTAGGCTACATAGGATAGATCGCATTAGAAGTGTAATATATTCATGTTATCTGTTATTATTTTAAGTTGGAATTCAATCGTAATAAACTCTTTCTTATAAATTTGACATTACCTCAGGATGATCTCTTACTTGTTGAAACTGTTTTACCATTCCTTCCCTGTGGCACTTTCTATATTTCATTACTCCTTTTAGTATCCTATCCATGTTTTTGATTAAAAAACTCTTTCCGTTCGTTGGTTATAACATGACGCGACGCGATCACCCAACACTGCGAGTACCATGGAAATGGAAAATCTTCTGTAACGTATATATAGGAGAATGGAGGATCATGTGACAAATGATAAGACAGAAAAATTGACCAATCAGCTATTGCATAAAAATAATTAATAGCAACGCGGGATATTTAAAATGGTAACTTGGAGAGAAATGGTTTATAATGAAAACAAGAAATAAAAAACTTATGCACAATTTTGCTACTGATTTAAAATTTTTAATTAATATTGAATTTCTTATAATCTAAATAGTTGAAAAATAATCCACTTATTATAATAATAAAATAAAATATTTCCATTGTATAATTACATCTTTAATAAAAAAATAAATTTTAAAATATTTCTTATTCAAATAATTTCATTAATATATTTATTAATGAAATGCATATATATGATTATCATAAATGTATTGATTTAATGCTGAGTTATTTGACAAAAGAAAAGAGAACGGTTCTTATTTTATTCAATTTAGTCATGTACCACATATAATATATAAGATCTGTTACACGTGTAGATCGATGTTCCGTAAATCAGTCGCGTGACATTCCAGTCACTCGCTCAGTGCAATTCTTCATTTCTTTTTTACATTGTTAAGAAAGACCATAAGCGAAAAACATGCCTCGCTCGATCGCGGTTTCTCTCATAAACTAGCTCAAGAATTCAGCGATGAGCGAATCGATCCCGCCTAGGTCGAGCCAATTTCTATCTGCTCAAAGATGAGTTTTGACTTGCTCGCTCCAATTTTTCAAAGTGTTTACGCGCATTACGAATGTTGATGAGTGTTGCAGCAGAAGCTAAACACGTTAAAATATAACTTTTAAATCTTGAAAAATTAATTAGTTAACTATACACTACTGTTAGACTATACTGTTAGGCTATACTAAATTAAAGTTAAAAATTCTAATATTTTAACAACAACAAACATTTCATAACTAAATAAATATACTTACGAATAGTTGGATCAGATACTACCACCATTACATATGTATTTGATGTAAATACATCAATGAAAGCTGCAAAATTAGTATTCCTAACTTCCATACTAGAAAATTGAGCTGCTAATTTACTATAAAAATAATATTTTTAACAAATATTAAATTCATTCTTATTCTAAACATTTTGATTAGTACACCAACCTGCAGCTCAATTTAAATTGCTTTATAATATTTGATACTTTTTCAAAACGGTGTACATCTCTATGATAACGTCTTTGACAATGACTAATGACAAGGAATGTTGCACGCTCAAATAAAAGAACTTCGTCAGCGTCAATAATGTTAGCAAATTGATTTAAACTCTGTTCAAGTTCTTTGACATTTGGAATCAACATATACACAATAGAACTCCAAGCTCTGAATAAGAATGATTGTATTGTTATTTAACTATTATGCAATATATTTTAATTTCATATAAAATACGCAATATAATTGACATAGATTTTATGAGATATAAATACTTTAATTTACTTATTCTAAAGATAAAAATTTTTGTATATATATGTAAATAAACTAGTAAATTTTGTATTAACATTATTTTTTGCATTGTGTACCTGTATAAAGTTTCATCCCATATACTGGTTCTGAAACATGTGCATTGTAATGGTAAACTCAGTCTTCTTAAATCTTCTTCTCGTTCTCTAAATATGGAATCTCTTTGATCCTCTTGTACTAAATCCATTTTATGGATAAGGCAAAACACTTTTGCATCTGGACTGTTTTGTAATATAGCTTCAAGACAGCTTTGATAGTAATGCATGTCTTTATCTAGCTCTCGTGATTCAACATCAAATACATAAATTAGTACTTCAACATTTCGAAAAATGTTATCTCGTTGGGATGCAAAATAATTTTCCATAAAAGCTTCTTGTCCACCACAGTCCCATAAATTAAGAACCAAATTTCCAAGAAAACGAACATGACTATGCTCAACATCAACTATAAGAATAAATTTATGTTTCATATTTATTTAAGTTACAATTGAATTGAGCGTAATAAAAAAAATAAAGGGTCATTTAGCTTTTTGATACTGATTAATAATTCTAATAGCATACTTTTTATGCAATTATTAAAAGGCATTCAAATATTGTTGCAATGTTACAAAACTTAAATGTAATAATACTGTAAATAAATTGTATACATTACTTAAATTTTTGAATGATTATAATAGAATAATTTATAATCTTAATGAACTGTTATTACTTCATAGTTTTAAATTTAATAAATAATATAATATACACAAAAATAAAAAATTAAACTTTACTTGTTGCTCCTAATCTACGAGTATCTCTTGCAATATAATTAGCAAAAATGATACTCCGCATACTTGTTTTCCCTGAACCACTCTTTCCCATTAAAAGGACCTGAAAAATTATAAATTTATAGTACTCGTTAAAGTTTATAATGCTATCATGATAGTGAGCGTGATATAGACAATATGAGTCATATTCTTACCTTTTTCTTCATTTTGGTGTTTGAAATTTTTGCTTTTTCTTTTGAAAAAATTTTTAACTATCTATTGCTAAACTTAAGAAGGTAGAGGGAAAATCCCTCCAAAATCCAAAAAATATTTTTGCTTTTACTGTGTTCTACAATGTGTAAACAAAAGGAAACACTGATGAAAGAAAAAAGAGGTTATCCACTGTACAAATGTCAACGTCAATGTTCGTTTCTAAATAATACTGGAGGACAACTACTTATAGGAGTGTCCGTGCGCGTAAAAGCGCACTTTTTTCAGAGCAAATAACCTCTATAATCAGAAAGTGACGCGTTATAGAGCTATATATAATAACCCCTTCAACTTTCCACAAGATCGAAAGTAAAATTTGATAGAATTGTTCGCGTCAGATGGTCAGATGGTTTTCATTCTTTTTTTTCTCTCTCTTCCTGTCTCATTTTTTCTCTCGTTCTTTTCTTCTCTTCGAACCTTTTTTGACACAAATGTATATATATATATATGTATGTATATATATTACATGGCTCTGTCGGTAACAACGAAAATTATTTTCTGTTATCATAACAATTTAAATATATACAGATAATAAAATATCTAAAGGTTATATGAAATTATTATAGAAAATTCCATAAAAACTATATAAAAATAAAAAATTTGTATGCTTTGTTTTAAAATCCAATTAATAAAATAGATTGATTAATAATTTGATTAACACAAGTATTTACATTTATATATAAAGTATTTTTGTTTTGATTTCGTTATTTTATTTGAAACATTATTTAAAAAAAAAAAAATTAAAATGCTAGTGAGAGTTAAAACAGATGCACTGAATGTTGTATTCAATTTTTGATTTACCAATAGTCACATGTATAACGCATGTTGCAGTAATACGATTATGTGAATCGAGTAATAGATAACACATATTTTGTTATCGGAATTTCTTTTCATGAAGCAAACCTTTATGATCATTCTATAGTTTATAATTTTATAACATTTATATAATATTTTGGAAATAGTTTTGATTATAAAACTTGTAAATGTAGATACATGATTAAAACATTATTTATCAAACAAATAAACATTATAATTTCTTACAAATACATTTTATTATAAATTAGTTAAAAAATAAATCTTTTTTTTTCTATTTTTACATTACCAAAATTTTAATACAATATTTAGTTTTTCTAATATCTATTTAAATATTTACTCATGTATAAAATTTATTATTGTTATCGAAATTGTAAAAATATTACTTATTTCTTTATGCGCTGCTATAAAATCAAAGCGTGTCTTTAAAAGATAAGGGTAAGTTTTAAAAATAAAAAGTTAATTACATAAAAATATTGTGTATTTACAAAAAAAAAAAAAAAATGATATTCGTACGCCTTACATGTACAAGTAGAAATTTGATCGGTGATTTGCAGGCATTGATTTTTCATTCATCAATGGAATCATAATTATTTATTAAGAATAATAAGATTCTTTATATTCTAAAGGACTTCTCTTTTTATTTTATCATATAAGAGCACATAAATCATAAATTATCGTTAAGTTTATAAAATGTAATAATAAAATATCTTTTTTATTCATAACATCATTTCACAATATTTTTGTCTCTTGTAATAATAAAAAGCAAAATAATATATATATAATATGTATATAAAAAAATGAAAAAAATATGTATTTCTCATCGAATTTTTCACCGTCGTATAATCAACGTACGTCCGTCATAAGTATATCGAACTTATTTAACAAAATTGTAAATAGAATCGGTAAAACCAAAAAAATAATATTTGGCGCTCGATTCTCGTATATAATCGTATATTTACACGATCTAATATCGACCTAACGATATTCCCACAAAGGAATATATTATTTATTCTCATTTTTTGAGATTATAAATGCGGTATCCGTTCGTTTCCATACACGAGCATTCAGCATCACGGACGGTAAACATAATTTAATCTTTATCTCTTATTTCGTTAAGCCCTAACAAGGCTTACAACAAGACACGCCGAAAGTTTCTCGATCGACGATTCTGTATTGATAATTTTTATACGTCGTAAAATCCTGCTCGCGCATTTTATTACAATGGTCGTAGATTTTCTTGATGACTGGACGGAAAGGCGGCACTCCAGCTGCCGATGCGATTTCGTCGTAATATGTCCATTGTCGCTCGCACATTTTGTTGATGTGTCTTATCTGTGAACACGAATTGAATTACGAAACGCGATTATTTATTTGGGTTTTACTCGATTTCAAAAGTTCAACTATCGGTTGGATGTTTTTCTTTTCTTATTTTTTTTTTTTTTTTTTTTTGCTCTTGTGTGCGAGCTTGGACTATTATGAAAAGCTTAAAAGCGTTATGTAAGTCTAATTTGGTGACAGTGTGGCGTACATTCGATAATCTTTTATTGATAAATATTTATCGTTATTTTTGTACTTTAATTTTTTTATGAAATATTTTCGTTATAAACATTTATCGTTAAATTTTAAATTAACGCAATATCTATTAAATGTCATTTGAAAAAACTGTATAAAATTTCACAAAATTTAACATAAAATTTATCAACTTGGTAAAATTCCATATACGAAACCTAAAACTTACAGCAATGCCTTTGTCGAGTAGACTCTTTTTCTCTCTTTCGGTTTCTTCGTACATTTGTTTTGGTGACGGTAGCCTCACTCGTCCTTCGAGTATCGCCAAAATGTATTGCGCCTGTATGTGGAACATCGGGAAAGGAATAACAATAGCGGGTAAACCCATGAAAAAGAGATTAGGCCAGTCTATGTGGATTAAATGTTTGAAAATTGGTTCTACATGGTTGTCTTTCGTTCGTATGTTTACTTTCGACGATACGAATGGATACGTAAACTCGTAACCTAATAAAACAAATGGAATGGAAATTTTTGTAACTCGCTTATCATTATATATAATTTATATGTAAAATTATATCTTAAAGTCAATTAAAAAATAATCGACCTCACGTTAAACTCGTGTATAGGATTTATCATGACATATTACTATTATGATATAATTGAAATAATTACCAGTGCAGTAGATAAGTACATCGACTTGAGCGGATGATCCATCGCGGAAAACGAATGTACTGTCGTTTACATGATCGATACCAGGCCTTTGTTCCACATTTTTTGACATTTTTGTATCAATGGGTTCGGGTAAATTGTGACTTAGGTAAATCTACAAAATTTATAACGAACATTATAACGAGATAAGCTTTAAAGAAATAGTCAAATCGTTTCTATTTAACAACGAAGAAAAAAATCGTAACGAACCTTTTTCGCGTATTTACAAACTTCCAAGCAAATATCGATACCGGACCATGAAGCGCCGAGTATGCAAACGTTTTTGCCCGCGTAATTTTCCGGTATCCTGTACTGATGACTGTGTATGCAAGTACCTTTGAAGCTCTCGATACCTGGAATCTCGGGTACGTGACCAACGGTGTAATGACCGTTGCAGAGAAAAACAGCGTCAAAAGTTTTAACCGATTGGATTCGCGTCGTTAGATCCGTGTAGGTCACCGACCAAATCACTTGACCGTTTGCCAATTTTTCTGGCTCCACGTGGTTTACTAATGTCTTCAACTGGTGAATTTTAAAGATCTTAGCTGTTTGTTACAGTTTGAGGGTAATTTTGAATGAGTTGGGTATATTTTTTATTTTTTATGTTTATATGAATTGCGAAATAATTTTTTTAATCAATCGTTAATAAAATTAAAATAGTTTTAAATCGATTTTTGTATCTTAAAACTACAATAGTTCTCTGGAGATTTTATTATTAAAACATTTTTATAAACAATGTATATATCAACTACGTTTAAATACCCTACGCAGTAAAAATGTTTTATTTAACGAAAAAATTATTTGCGAGTATTATATTTTACAAAAAATTGTGGCATTTCAACTTTAATCTTTTTATTTCGATCGTTAATACAAAAACAAAAAATAAATAAACAAAATGAAATTGATTTCGCACGAAAAAGCATCATAATTAAATAAAGAAAATTATGTTTTGTAGCATTTTTCTTCGGTAAAATTCTTTTTTTTAACAGTCTTCATGCAACGAACCATTTCGAATATAAACATGCGAATTTACTCACCTTGATATGAGGATGAAGATTAAAGTGTTCCGCGTAGTCTAAAAGATACTGTCGGACAACGCTATGGTGAATGAAGGATGGACCTTCGATGTCTTCGAATGGAAAGTCTGGAATCTGCATTATTTCTTTCGGTAAATTTGTTCTGTAATAAAAATGAATAATTTTAATTCATTTAAAAATGTAGATTCTTTCAGTATTTACGAGTACATAAACTTATAGGAGCGATAAGAACTTGGCCAATAAATATTTAATAAATTTATACTTTGAACAGTAATTTATTAAAAAAAGTTTCATGAAAAAGCTTTTTGTAAGAGAAATTCGTCATTTTAAAATCAAAATATGATTGTAAATAAAATATCTATAATTTATTGTCGAAATGTTTTACAAAATTTATTTTTCCATGGCCACATTAATACTTCATATACAATATAAAAAAAAAAAAAAAAAAAAATGACGATTTTTATATACTTACCTAAGGTTCTTGTACATACTACTATGTACAGGTAATCCATTCTTATCAGTTTCAGTTTCATCGGTATAAACCCACGTACCGCCAATATGCTCGGTTTGTTCGAAAAGATTAAAACTGTAAATTTCGGGTCGCGAAACCACATGTCTAGCGACTACAAGACCGGCCACACCACCACCGATTATGGCTACGCGAGTCTTGCTGCTCGGCATTTTGTAATTGTTTTTATATTTTTAAAAATTCTCAAGATTTAAAGTTGTTCGAGATTTGAAGTGTGTATAAACTACTGAAGTTTAAATATTTGCGGTTTGAGTTATTGACTGTGGAGTAAGACTACTTTTTTTAATTTTCCCGCCAAACTTTGCTTCGCTACACTCGCCGATGTGTGTAAACTAGAAAATTTGAATTTGAATTAACGAAGGATAATAATATAAAATTATAAATTTACATATTTAAAATTATTTATAAGTAAAACCGTAACGAATATTTACATTTATCATTTTATTGAATTATTTATAAAAATAATTGTGAAAAATAAAGAAATTTGGAACTTAAAAAATTAAAATAACTTAAATATTATTTTATTAAAAGAGAGAAAAATAAACAATAAAATCAATTGCGATTAAAAAAGATACTTATAATAAATATATATTCCCAATAACAACTCAGAAAAATGCTCAGAAAGTGTACAGTATATTATTTTGAAAAAAATTAATCAATCAAAAAGATAAGAAAAATCAATCGTACTTCAACGCCGTCTTTTTCCTTAAAGCAGTCAGTGCGATTGACTAGGCAAATTAATCAAAACTAAATAGCGTCTGTTCAAAAAATTTTCCAGTTCTAGACTGATCTAAACTCAACAGCTCGATATATCAATTACCGCATTTGACGTAGAAAACTATGCATCAAAAATCGACGCGTGCGTACTATTACAATTAACGAGCCGATAAAAGCGCGTCGAGTTTGAGGAATGAAATCGAACTGTCGAAGATGCTGCGGTCGCAGTGAGACTACTTCAAACTCGGCTCATGCGGTATAAGCCAGCCAAGAGTACCGACTTTTCCCCACCCGACTCGACGCGACAGCGTTGAGAGTGAACAAATAATGAAAACGAAAAAAAAAAAAACAAGAAAACAAAGAAAAAAGAAAACGTAGAAATGGAAAAAAATAATGGCCGAAGGAAAGGGAAAGCAGCGACGGGATAGTTGTACGTGTAGTTTGTGTACGTAAGGGCCGTGTGTGGTTGAGAAACCGGCGTAAATTTCGTCGAGGTGGAGAGTGGGATAAGAAGTTTTTCATCTGATGAAATCACGGGAGAACGGGGAGTCATGTGAGTTTGGGTTGTTGCCGAGATTATCTAAGCGGAAGATTGAACGAGTTTCTGTTGTGAATTTCGTGTTTATAATAATTTTTTTTTTTTTTTTAATCTGAATTGCTTCTTGAAAGAGAGGATGAGTATTATCATTAATGTTTATGGGTGATAGAAATGAAAGAGATATTTTTCATAGATGAAAGCTAAAATAGAAACTCTTTTTATTAAAAATAAAACACGAATTTATTGCTTTAGAAAATTAAATTTTTATTTAAATAACAAATTTGAACAATAATTTATTTAACATTGTTTTTAGGGAGTATAACACAAACTGATTTTTAAAAAACAAATAGATTTCTATCGTAAATAATGAAGGAATTATTAAAAACTATTAAGAAAAAAAAAAATGCGAAATGTTTAAAATTAGATTTTAAAGAGGATAAAAAGATAAAACGGCATCTAGAATGCAATCAGAGAATACCTCACAAATTCATGAAGTCTAGTCGACGAAACTATCAACACTTCTCGCCGTTTATCGCAATCGATTTTCGATTACGCACATATATGCATACAAAGATATTCGTACATAATGCTCATACTAAAATATTTACACCCGAGATGATTCGCAAAGTCATCGATCTCTTGAGAATTTCGTCGTTGCATATGTATACATAAACACCATACACAAGTAAAAACTCTCAATTATTTCGTTTTATCTCTCGAGATTGCGGTATCGAATAAATATATGACTTAGCAAGAGCAAGTTTTTAAAAGCGAGGAGAAAGACCGCGCTGATGTAATCGTTTTAATGATTTTCTCTAGCGCGTTTATTTTACACTTGTTCACGTGCCCCCGTATCTCGAAAAAAAGTAATGATTTTGCATTATTACCTTTCGCTTGGAACTATATTAAAATTTAATTTTCATTTATGATATTTAACGTGATGTTTTTTTTTTTTTTTTTTTTTTTATATATTAATCGAATTTTATTGATTCTTTTAAAATTCGATGATAATTTTATTTAGTCTTCAATTCCATTTATCCAATGATATTTTGATATTTAAATGATTATAAATAATAAACTGTAACGGTAAAATAATATTCACACAGCCTCTTTTTAAACCCAAATAATAGATTGTAAATAAATAATTAATTTAAAATGTTTTAATAATCTTCTTCTTTCTTTAATATACCATAATAATTACTTATACAGCAAAACTATGAAAAAAAATATGTATTTTAATGTATCGTAACTGAAATCCCTTACTCAACTCATTATCGACAAAGTAACGAGTCTTTATTCTCATATGGATCACGAAAAATTTCCGAGTTACGCGATCTATACAGCTTTCCTAGACCGTCGTTCCAGAAAACAATTCCGTTTCCCTTCTTCCCTATATTTTGTATATACGTGTATATATACACACACGGCACAATGAAAAACCGAGACTCGAGGAATTTAGTACAACTTCAATTGCATCAGACCATTGCTCTCTTTCTCTCTGTTTCTCGTTTTCTCGTATACTTTTGAGCGCTTTGACGGTGCGACTCGTTCATTCAGCGCCTCGGGGACTCTCCAAAAGCTCTCTTTTTCTCGCAAGTTTCGCATGTATCGCACATGTATAGATGCATATAGAATGTATATGTATGTATATTTGTTGTTAAGTAGGCCAACGTACTCGGTATACATATGCAGCTTGCAAAATATTTGAATGTCGAGGAATTTTCTCTGCCTCGTGGTGTTGAACTTTGCGCGGAGTAATTAAAAATTATATTAAAAATGTTTTAAAAATTATTCAATGATGTTACAGTTTCGTTTAATGGACAATATATATTGTTTGTAATGAAGATGTCTAAATATTTTTCAAAAAAATTATTATAAGAATCTTAGAATTGATTAAAAATAAAAATTACTGTTGTTGTAAACCTGTATTTTACTGGATTTTTTTTTAATTTTTTATTTACTTTTATATTTTTTCTTTTTTATTTACTTTTATATTTTTTTATTTTTATTTATTTATTTATTTATTTATTTATTTATTTATTTATTTATTTATTTATTTATTTATTTATTTATTTATTTATTTATTTATTTATTTATTTATTTATTTATTTATTTATTTATTTATTTATTTATTTATTTATTTATTTATTTATTTATTTATTTATTTATTTATTTATTTATTTATTTATTTATTTATTTATTTATTTATTTATTTATTTATTTATTTATTTATTTATTTTTTTGCCTTCCTACTGGGGTTTCACAAGGAAACCGTATCGTAGGTGGCTACACCAACAGCACACGCGGGGTTCCCCAAGCGGTCACTCATCCAAGTATTAAACCGCGCCCCCAACGCTGCTTAACTTTGGTGATCTGACGAGAACCAGTGCTATCAGCGTGGCACGGCCGTTGGCGTTGATATAATTATATTGTTAATTTAAAGTGCAAAATATAACAATAAGAAACACGTTTTTTTTTTCATCTTATCGCGATTTCATAGAATTAAAATCTTATGAAAAGAAATATTTTACTAACTCTAACGATATTTTAATTTTCAAAATAACCATATTTCGATATTTTAAAAAGACTATAAAAAAAAATATTTTATATTAAATGAATAAATGCCTGGCAATAATCGTCAACTAAATTTTGAAATAAAAAAATTTTTAGTTATACTAAAATATATTTACATAGAAACAGAATGTTTACATCATGAAACGATAAAAATGAGCTAAATTAATATTTTCGTCAATGTAGCTCACTTACATATAAGTTTAAAGTTCAAGGAATGGCATAATTTTTAAAGGTTTCGCATCAAAATGTTACCTATATTTTTTCCATCTACTCTATAACCGCTCTCTCTCTCTCTCTTTATATCTAAAACGTTGCAAAATTAAATCTTATTTTATCATATTTAGAGCAGTATTAGTTGAAAAAATCCGCTCCAAACAAGATTAAACCGACGATCGAGCTTATATCTTATACGGAATTCGCTCAATTTTCTAGTGGAGAGTGTCTGTTGCAAAATATTTTTCCGTAGCTGCAAAACTCTTTGACGTCCCGTTCTCGATGTTTCACAAAAAATTTCTAGGCTAACGCGCACACACGAGATAATAACTTTTATTTACGCGAGATGCATCGACGATGATGCGATTGTTATTGTGTAGATCCTCGAGACGAGCCCGCGAGATTTTATATCGCAACAATCGCGCGATTGGCCGTGTATTTGTATACGAAAAGAAGATTGAAAAAAATCGAAAACGCATATACACGAGGAGGAAAGATACATGACTTCGTCATCGCGAGATATAAAACGATAAATAAAAAGAGTTTCCAAACGTCGTCGATCGTGACGAAAAGATTTAAATATATATATGAGAGATGCAGGCCTTCGTGTTTTTTTTTTTTTTTTTTTTTTTAGTAATGTTTTGCATAATATGCATACATTGTTTGTTTTGATGCTTGTAATCAATCGTCCAGAATTTTTATTAGACAGAAACGATAAACGGATGTTTATGAAAGAGAATTCTAGAATTCGTAGTTACAAAATGCGATTAAAAATTTTTTTTCCTAAGATTAAATGTAGAATGATTTTGAATGAATGAGATGCAATCACGTAATGCATTTATTTTTGTGATCGTTTAATCGTCTCAAAATTTCATTTTTATAAAAATAAACAATAACAGTTATATGCATATTTTGACAATTTGCATTAAAATTGTTTTCTATTAAATTTTGTCGACATTATTCCAAATTGATGTGCTCGAATCTTTAATTATGTAAAATAATTGTATTATAAATTTATAACGATTCTATAAATATTCAACAATATTTGAATTTTTTCTAAAATAAAATATGAAGTAAAAGTTTTCTTAGATTATTTTTAATTATTTTTTAATATTTATTTCAATATTAAATATTTATTTCAATATTTTTCTTTATACACTGAGGTAGAAAGTTTCAAAACAATTTTTATATACGAGGAATTTGTATCATTTGGAAACTTTGATTTGACTTTAACCTACATACTTATCGCAGAAGACTTTTTGTATAATTGGACTTTCTTGTAGTTCACAATGATACAAACAATTGGTAAATTCAATAATTAACAAAAAAAGAAGTACTCGAACTTCTAAGAAGATAAGATTAATAAAAAAAAAAAAAAAAAAAAAACATATTTATATAAATTCAATTTGGAAAAACACGATCTACAAAATTAAGAAAAGTATCATATCTTTTTTGTCAAATTATCTGTACATTAGAATGAAAAAAATTGTTTAATTCAGCAAAAACTGACTCGTAGTAAAACAATTTTTTAACGCAAAATTTTCATCATATTCGTAAACTCTCGCAAACTATACGTAAAACCTCCAAGTAAAACGAAAAAAAAGGCTTTAACAAAAAAAAAAAAAAAAAAAAAAAAAAAAGGATTAAATAAAAGAAAAAAAAGAGGTGCACAAGCGCGCGAAGCAAACTCTCGCAACAATACGGAAAAAACCTCCAGCGTACGTCCAACGTAAAGACGAAGAACGTTATTCAGCCTCGTCGTCGACGTAGTCTACCTTGGGGAGCATAGACGAAGCTTACTCGTCTTCGTCAACAAGCGGCTCTCTCGGCCGTACACGTAGCCCAGCGCATACATCATTCAAGGGAGACTTTCGCTCCTGCGTCCGACGTGCACGTATACAGCTTCTATTATGCCGATGTTAGATATATATATACATATATATGTACATGCAGCGAACGACAATCAACGCAGTCCAAAGCATCTCTTCGGATGTACTCTGCTCGTTCGCGAATCATTTCTCCCTTTTTGGCACGTAGCGTGCGTGTGTATACGATACACATGTAGGTAGATACTCTCGAGTGCTTGGATTATTGCTCAGGCATGCTTTTACGGCTTAATTATATACGTGATGGAAGTCGCTGCCTTGGCGCTTTTTAATGGATTTTCTTGGATTCTCCTCTTGCTTCTTTATCTTTTTTTTTTCATTTTATGAGTTCTCTGCGTGAGTACGTATGGATAATACGGGGTTTTAAAAAGTATGTAAGAGTTTATATGATCATGTGAATATTTGTAGCGATGAAATATTACAAAATTTGCATAAAAAATAAAAATAGCTATCCTAGTTTGTAAAAGGCAGCTTGAAACTTTGTAAAAGAAAAAGTTAAATGACAAATTTTAAATTAATATATCTAATTTTGTTTTATTTTTTCTTAACCTCTCTAATTATCTTATCTACTACATTAAAATTTTATTCGTACGTAAAAATTACTATATATATATATATATATATATATATATATATATATATATATATATATATATATATATATAAAATTATGCGCGCAAAGCAGTAAAATCATTGCATCAACCGATACACGAATTCCCCATGTGAACTGAGCATTAATTAAGCACGCGACAGTCGGATTATTCGCGTGCGCGCAAACGTCTTTAAAATGCTTTGTGGTGTAAACATCTAACGAATACGATTTGTAGAGAAACCTCGCGTAACTCTTTTAGCAAAAACAGTATCTGAAAAATTAAATAAACTAATAAATTTTTCGTAATTGTAAAAATTAATTTTAAACTTTATTAAATATAAATTTGAATTAAAAATTATTATCATTTTTATCTAATCTTTTATCCAACAACCTATGGATAAATAAAATTTATAACGCGTAAATTGTCTTTTCATTTTAGTCTCGTACGAGTCAACGCATTCACTTTTTTTTCTTCCCGTATACCTTCACTTTGCCAACTTAACGTCTTTCTAATATCAGATTGTTCAAGAACGTACAATTACGGCCACTTTTATTTGACGTTTTTGCAATTATCTACGATTAACGCTCGAACGTGTTTTAAAAGAAAATTGAACTCGCATGACTGTTTATTATCGGTTTTTTTTCTTCTTCTAGTATTACTAAATAATAATGGAATGTCGGATTGCTGTTAAAAATTGTGCAACGTTATTATTATACGGTGGACGTTGAAGCCTTCGACGGTTGATCAAAAACCATTAAAATTAATCGAATAAATAAAAATAATAATAAAGGAAAATCACGAGTAATAAATACAATAAATAATCGCTTAATTAACTTTGGAATAAACGAGAAAGGAAAACCTTCGAGTTTTTCGCTTTATTTAAAATACAATGAGGTGATATGATAATTCGCGCATCTGTCCTTGCGCCATGAGTATTTATAAAAAAGGTCGAATTCTCGATCTTAAGATAATCGAGGACTCCTCTACTGATTTGCCGTTGTATCTATCAAGGATCTCTTTATATTTTCTTGTCGTGTGAATAATGTTTCGTAAAACTTCTTATAAAGCTTCGTTATACGACAGCTTTTGTCAGCGTTAAAATTAATAAAATTTATTACGATTTCAAACTAGATCTATTCTTTGTGCATAAATTACAGGGCAATTGCGTAGAATTATTAAACTTTAATGTAAAATTAAATATAACTTTGAGTAATCTTCACTCGTATATTAATTTTTTTTTGTTTTCCTTTCATCGGAAACGTTTAATGAAGTTAATAAGAAATCACGACCTTTCGCCAATCTCAAAATTAAGTCGACAATTAATCTTTGAACTTTATATGCGATTATTGTCGCTCGATGAGATAGTAGTTTTCTTTTACGCGATCATCACTACCGTCCCAGATTGGAATTTAATTATATTTACTTTTGGATTCGTTCAGTATAAGTATATACTTTAATGTGTTTAAAATTTTTAATCGTGATAATAAAAAAAATTGATTTATGGAAGATTCGTTTTATCAATTAGACTTATTAAGGGCAACAATCATTGTTTTGCTGTGATATTATGTTGCTGAAATAATAATCAATTTCAATTAACATTTAATGTATTTACGAACTTTTAATAAATTATGAAGCATTTTAGATAATAAGTCAATATCAAAAACATTATGTATTCGATATTTTACTTTTTAAAAAATCTGTGTAAATATTGTATCCTTGAAAATAAGTAATAAAACTGTGTAAAAGATGGTAGTTTTATAAAATTTATTACCAATAAATGTTCTAATTTATTATTGTTTAATACCACTTTGTATTAACAATCAAAAGAAGTTATTTTCACCCTATAATTTAATAAACATTACACTTACACGCATAGTAAATTTAGCATCATTAAAAAGCTTTATTATTTTTTAATCACAATTTAACTATTAATCCAATAAATCATCATTTTAATCTTTCAATCATGCACGCGATGATTGTCAATTACGAATTTTTAAGCTCACGACAATAAAATTGTGTTCTAAACCAAATATTATACAATGATTCCAATTTAATCATTTAAATTAAATGACTAAAATCAGTCATGATAGACTGTTCAATAATCTACGATTTAAAACAAATTTGCTATCATCTTGCAATAATAATCTTGCGCGTTTTCACAAAAAAAAAAAAAAATTTTCTTAGCCATTTAAAAACTCGATAAAAATTTTTTTTTTTTCACCAACGATTAATAATCTCACCGCGTGCATATACATGTCGATGGATATAGATATAGTATAAAGTTGAATTTATATATATATACGAGTATATATATACGATTGTAGAGCGAGAGGCGCATGTGCGCAATATTATAATTGGCCGACGTTACTTTTCTCGACAAGGAAGAGAAAGAGAGAGAGAGAGAGAAGCAAAAGAGGAGTAGGAATACGAGCGATAAAACGGTTGCCCGCGCGTACCTAGTCGATATTTGCCTAATCGCGGATCGTATGTATATATACGTTAGTTCGTCGCGACGCTCGATTATGTTTCTCATTTCCGTAGCTATTGCCTCCCATTCGTCGCGCGGACGTCCTGCGCGTCGATTTGCGTATCATGTGTTTTAAGGTATAGACGATATAACCGTATGTCTATGCTTTCGACTCGAGTGAGAACGAGCGAAGAAGGAATATTGAAAATTGTCGTTGAATTTTGTTGATTTTATATATCGATTTTTTGAGGTTTTTATTACAAGTAATTTAACCCATTAAATAAATGATGTAATACAGCGGTTGTGTCGTAAAATATTGGTAAAAATTTTATCGGTAACTGCGTCTTATTTTGTTTCTGGCGTTTCGGCTGTTTTTTTGTAATCTAGGTTTTGTGAATAAAAATAACTGTGAATCATGTGGTTGGTTTAAAATTATAAACTATGTGTCTTGTAATTTGAATGATAGCTTGATCACTTTTAAATAATGTTTAAAATCGAATATTTAAAACATAATAATCGTAAATTTCTTTACAAAAAAAAAAAAAAAAAAACCATGTTACTAAATCTTCATAAAAAAAATCGCATTAAAGTTCAATAGGACATTGGGTCTTGTCATATTAGCTCATGCATTGCATGATACATGTGCTACTGACTTATATTCTATTATGTAATAAAAAAAAATAATGCTAACCGTATGATAATTGTAAGTTATGACCATCAATTTACTTTAGCTTCATTTGTGCACATATGTAAGAATAAATAGATTGTATGTTTATATACGAGTATGTACTGTACTTATTCTTTATACACATTCGAATGCATAGATAGACGCACAAGTGTAAGTTCACGCTTCAATAAACGTATTATATGAATGTTGAACTAAAATTGTGTAAACTAGCATTGTGCGCAAACTTTTGTATTTAATCAATTTAAAATATTTTCAAAAAACATTATTTACAGCTTACAATACATTCATGATGTTTAGACAATGTTTTCTTTAAAAATTAATAATGTTTGAGTATAAATGTTCAACTGCTTTGGTACTATTTATTCAAGAATAATGTTACATCAAATTTAGATATTCGAGTCCTCAATAATATGTTTTACGATATACATTTAGAATTTATTTACAAAATTCACTCGTATTTATGTAAATAATATAGTTTTAGATATTCTTAACGTGACATCATTTTTATGTTGACTCACTCACAAATTTATTACAACACTTATTCCGTCATGGCACAATATTTTAAGCATTTTATAAAGATTTTGAATCCTTTATTAAATTATTACAAAGTTTCATTACGATAAATACTTCTAAAAAATATATAAATTTGATGTAACAAATATCACGTTAATAATTATTTCAAGTTTTAATTCTTTATCATTTCTATGCATATTATTATTTAAACGGCAAAAGTGAAACTGTTAAACCACGAGCTCATTGGAAGAAAGTTTTTCGTTTTATTTTTCTAAAAAATTTTGAATCACGTCAAGAATAGCTCACCTCACGATACATACTTTTGTAACTAGTGCATTCTAATTTTCGATTCCTATCGTCAACCAAAACTACCTTTCAAATTGATGGTATCCATTACAAATTACCTTTCATAATTCACGGTACCCATTACAATTTATCTTCTTGCGGATTTAGTATAGGAGTCGTTTCAAAAATTTGTCAATTTGATAAATCGTTAAGAAGACCGAAACAAAACATAAAGAATAAAACAAAAGGTAACCATGCTTTAACGGGTTACCCCCACTTGCGACTTTGAAAAAATCGATTTTTTGTTAATTGCATTTTTTTGAAGTATAAGTATCTGAGAATATGACCTGGAAATTTCAAGTCGATCCGAACAAAATTGACTGAGATATGAGCGTTGAAAGAGAAGAATCCGTTGTGTAAACAACCGGCAATTAAAACTTTAAACGCGTTTTTCTCGAAATGGCATTTCTGAAGTCGGTGACCAAGATTACTCAAACACTAATAAACCGATCTTCTTGAAATTTTGCAGGCTTATTTAATACATAAAAATGTAGTCTTTAATTGTTTGATTTTTTGTTTTATAGCCAAAAAACGGCCGTTTTTTTTCGTTAAAATCAAACCATTAACTTAGACTGTCTGCCATTTTGTGAAAAATAAATATTTTTTTAAATCCTTCGATTAAAGACTAGTTTATACTTATATTCAACTAAATCTATCCACATTTTTTGTTTCAAATGATCCACTTCGCCGCAATGTTGGTCACCGCAAACCGTATAAATAAAAACACTATTTCATTGGCGGCCATTTGCCACTTAACAATGTAATATTTTGCAATAAAAAAATTACTGAAAGTTCTTCAAGATGTATTCTTTAAGATGATATAATAATCGTTTAAAAAAGTTTTGTAGTTTTCTTTAAAAAAATTCATGAAAAAGGCCTTTTTTGTTGAGCTACAACTGGGGGTAACCCCTTAACAAGTTGCAATCTCGGGACCTTAATGAAATCAGCGATAAATTTACGAGCAGATAAGAAGTGAAATTGATACCTATTAAATAACGTACGAGGAAAAAGTCATTCTTGAAACGTACGCTACGTAAGTGTCGTGGATCGTTAAATGCAATTAGCATCTTATGAATTCAGTTAGCGTAAGTTGCGTGCGTTTTGATGGGTGATCGATCTACTATATGTATTATCTATCCATAAATCTATTTACCGAAATGATAAATGTGTGTGTTTTTTTTTTTTTTTTTTTTTTATTATACAGATTATATATAACGCATTTGCTGCGCAAACATTAGGAGTGTTATAATCTTTTATCTTTTTACGTGCGATGGTATCTTTTCTGTTTCCTGTTTCGTATCTAATATTTGACTTTTTAAAAAGACGTTTTCTAAATAATTGTTCGATGAATAACGATACGCGTAATATTTAATACATTGTCCCGAAAATAGTATAATTGTTTATAATTACACATATTTATTTCAACTTTATTTTATTTACCGATATAATTATGCTACATGAAATTTTTATAAATAAATAATATAATTGTTTTATTTAATGCAATGCAATTTATTCTGAATATTTTTGAAATTAAAATTATCTTTCAAAGATGTAGTTTAAATAATCGGTTTTTAAAAATAAAACCAATCACGACTATAAATACTGTTTATTAATTATATTTTAATATTTTAATTATATTCATTTAAAATACTTAGCTTTAATACACTATTATGTTTTTAATGCCGCATTAAAGTTATGTTACAATATAATTATAACCCACCATAAAATAATTATACAAACTGAATAATAAACGCGTTATTTTTATAAAAATTGGTATTGTATTAAAAAATTATAATTAAATTTTTTATTTTCTGTAAATAAAGCAAGAGTCAATTTACGGGGTAAAATAGATCACGTATTTGTGATATTTACACATTATAATTACGGTATGGTTATTAATGTCAATGATTTTTTTTTATATTTCTAATTTTGCTACAGAAAAATTACTTATTTAGGATAAAACCATTTTAAAATAAAAAAGTAAATGTTACAGTGCCTTATTAGAATATAGCTTATCTTATTTTATATTAATTTCTTGATCGTATGTAAATTTCTTTTGAGTAACTTATTGTAAACAATTTTACAAAATAATTACAAAATAATTATTTTTTACATGAAATTACTACTTTGATAAGACTTAAATTGATGTAATTTGCTTTTGAAATTATGTTTTAAATCAATAAAATATGTATCGTGAATTATATTTTATTTAAAACTAACAATTAATTTTCAATAAATTGAATTTGTAATGCAAATATTCTATATAAAAAGAAAAATCCTTTTCCTAATTATCAAAGATTTTTGTGATTTTGGGGAGAAACAAAAATAAAAATGAACAATTAAGAACGTCTGACTAATATGTAAATTAAATAATTCTTTGCTATTTTTATATATTGAATCATTGAAAGGTAAAAAATGCTTATTGTCGTCAATCGACTACGTCAGAGGCACGAGATGATGAATAATAAAGTTTACGCGAGACACGTTCGTTATGCTTCTGCTGCATGGCTGCTGTGCGTCGATTCTTTCTCCCTCTCTCTCTCTCTCTCTCTCTCTTGCTCCGGAGAGGAAATTACATCGTAGATGTCACTAGAGTCGCTCTACGAAAGAGAAAGAAAGAGAGATTTAATCCAGCCGCGGGTTTGCACGCTAAAGGCGACACAAGGGAAGGTGCGAGCGAGAGAGAAAACGTGCCACACAGTGCTAGCGCGGCCTATGTGTTCGTGCGTATATTACGCTTTCTGCTCCGTTTGGCAGATATACCTACTACACCAGTAGTCTCACCGTCGTTTTCGGCCGCGATGCTTGGCGCGCGGCGTTTGATGGGTGCAGCCGATTTTAGCATCACTGGGCGCAGCTGCTGTTGAACGAGTGCGTTAAAAATATATTCGCCTGCTACATTTTTAGCATCTTTTGTTTACACAATACAAGGATTCGCCACAACGATATACAAGACAAAAAGAGAAGACTGCTGATTGTTACAACGAAGCGGAAAAACTGTTGCAATTACGGCCTGTTTGATTAGCATAACACACGAAAATGGGTGAGTCAGAGATGCTCTTTTTTTTTCTGTTATCTTTGAGTTTTACCTGTTATCGTTAACTACCTTGGCACTCGAAGTGCTAATTAATACGGGTTTTATTGAAGTTCTAATAGTTTTTCTGTCAGAAAAAGTCTACAATATAGCCTTGAGTTCCACTTTAATCTGATTAAGTGTTTAGTCATAAAATATCTACAAATGTTTGTCCTTGGAAAATATCTAGGATTGTAGGACTTTATGTGTGGATAATGTTTTTATAATTGGTACAGTAAGTGGATTAATTAATTTACTTTTTTATTTATGTTCACAGCGGAGCAAATTGTTATGACACCAAAGTGCAAGACTGCAAATTCAACTACATTGATTATAGAAAGAAAAAAACAAGCAGTAGAAACTATTGTTAATGGGAATGAAAAAGATGTTCATGTGGCTGGTGGAAATCATAAAGGAATTATTATTAACAAGCAAATGAATGGTGAATACTATTATTATATAGTCATTTATATTTTAAAAATACAAAGTTTTATTTATATGTATACTCATTTTAATTATTATTTAGTCAACGATGATGTAGGACAACCAGCACATTTATCTCTACAATTTAAAGTATTCTTAGTAAGTGCTCAAAATGGAAAACACACACAAGAACAAAGAACCTTGAATTTTTGGTTTGCTGAAAGTTTACCAGTTGAATCTCGACCAACTGTAGCACAAGAATTTTTTAAAGAATTTATTAGCCCCTCAAAATTTCCCAGAGGTATAGTATAAAAATATTTTTCTTTAATTTTATATCATTAAAGAATAAATTAATCATTTCTTTTCCTAAATTTTAATTAACAGATTATGTAGGATTTATCAAAACAATCATGAAATTAGTACAACACCAGTATCATTCCATTGATCGAATAGAAATAGAAATAAAACAAATTGAAGAACCTATTGAATTACCAGCTAGACCATGTGAGTCTTTTTTTATGTTAAATTATTTTATATAAAAAATAAAAAAAGTCAATAATCTTTAAAAAAAAATGGGTGCATCTATATAAGTAACCATAACAGTATTGATCAAACAGTAGACGACAGAAATTCAATTAAAATATATAGGTCATATTCATAAATGTAGAAATACCTTATTTCAATCAAAATTTGTTCTATTATTATTAAATAATGAATTTAATAATTTTTTAAATATTGTAATTAAAAACTGTAATATTTTCTTCTAATTTTCATTTGAAAAATTTGTTCTTAATGTTATATTATTCAATCACACCATTTAGCTTGTGCTTATAGGGCTTCATTTCATATTGCTTATGTCATTCTTCTGACGCGGATACGTGACCATAATACTAATATATCATAAATGATTGCTAAGAGTAACATGGAACACTATACATGCAGTATAAATTATTGTATTTTAAAATATTTTTCAGTATCTACTGATGAAACAATCTTAGGAGGGAATCAAATCGTTGAACTTACTGCAGAAAAAATTTTAGAATTAATTGAATCTGCATATCCAAATCCATTGACTATTCAAGATTTAGCTGAGTATGTATAAATAAATATTAATTTATAAAATGTTGAGATTGTTTTATATTAAAACTTGTAATATTTATTTTAGAGATCATGGCTGGGATGCTGATGCAGTGGCAGAAAAGTTGATGGAATTACAGAAAAAAGGCCTTGTTGTGGCAATGGATAATGGTGCCTTTACAAGAGTTGTTCACCAAGATGTTCAAATTCAAGTTAATATACGAGAGCTTATTATTTATTATTAATTAAAAAATATTTTATAGTATAATTAGTTTAATTACTTCTTTTTTTTTAGGTCGTCAAACAAATGCCTGCCATGGCAAGTGCAAAGCAGCCGACCATAGCTATAATTACAGCGCAGTACTGTGAAAAACTTGCCGTAGACTCGATGATTGAAAACAAAGAAACGTTTGTAAGATATAATACTGTAGGTAAGCAAACATACATAAAAACTTAATTCTAATGAAAATAAGATGACTATACAATTTTTATGATTGAATGAAAGCTTTATTTATTAAACTTATAAAAGTTAACATTTATAGCTTTGAATGTAATACTATAACCGATAATATTTCGCGTGAACCTTTAGGAAGCGAAAGCGATGCAGAAACCTCAGCGAATAATTCATTCAATAATGCAACTACGAAACACCCACGTGTGACTCGACGTATCCGTTTTGGTAAAGTTAGCGTCGAAATGATACGTGCCGCGATTTTCGTCGCTCACTGCTTACGTGTTGTCCATTTTATAAATGTTTATTACCTTCAGCTTTCTTATAAAAAAATACGCAAAAAATTTATTTAAATTTATATGAGTTTTATTATAAAAAAACTGCTTTACTTTATTGCAATTTAAATATCAGATTTATTTTTTGCACACTTTCAAATTAAATATTTCAATTTTGTTTTTATTACTTTTATTTTATTCAAAAGTCAAAAAATTAATCAGTATTAAAAATCGATAATAATAATCATTAAAAACCTGAAATATATAAGTTGTTTATTTATATAATTTTTTATTCTCAAATTCTTGAAAAACTTTTTATTGTAAATTTTTATCCATAGTTTAATATTTTATAAAAAATATTTAATGACAATTCAAATAAAAATTTATATAAGTCTAAGAATTTTCTATTCATGTAATACTTCAAATGACTAGACATATATCTGCTTAAACGATAAGAGAAAAATTTATCGTCAAGTCTCTATTTAAAGATCAACTAAAGAATACAGTTATTTTTTTGTGTATTTTGCTTCACTGGGAATAAGCGCGACGTCCGTGGTGATGGGAAAGTGTGAGCTCGACTCCCTGTCATCATATAATTTCATCCATTATGTGCCTCTTAAAGAAGTTTCTTTGAAAACCAAACTCATTAATGTACTTCCTTTTTCAGGCGAGTCTAACGTATACACTCTAGGCGATATTGGATCACACCGCATTGTGTGCACAAAATTGCCAACGGTTGGACATACGCGCGAAGCGATGACTGCTGCCGGAAACACTACCACTCGGCTTTTAGGAACTTTCCAAAAAGTCGATTACGTTTTTATTGTAGGTGTAGGTGGCGGTGTGCCTCACTACACTGATTACAAAAAGCATGTGAGACTTGGAGATGTCGTTGTCTCTTATCCGACAAGGTTGAACAATAAATTTGTTTACATGTATTGTGAAAGCGCCAAAATGAGCGATGACGGGTCTTATCACTTTGAAACTAAAGAATACTGTCCAACGAATTTAGGCTTGCAAGATATTGCAGCAAATCTTAAAAAACAGGTAGGAAGAATATAATATAAATATTTAAATTATTTACGTTATAAATAGTTCATTAACGAATATATAAACTTATTACAGGTAAATGAAAACGATGGACTTAATCCTCCGTGGCAAAATTATTTGCGAGATGGTTTTAAAAATTTAGCCACACAATCTGAGCACAATTTTGAAGCTCCTCCAGTCGAATCTGATAAGCTGTATATGAACATCGGCGAACGAGATGTAATTGAAGTAGCTCATCCTAGTGCTCCTAAGGGAGACACTATTTATGCAAGGTAAATTTATTTATAAATATGTATTTAAGTACATATTTAATTGAAATGCATAGTAAATTCCCGTTTAAAATTTTGCAGATTTTATTTTTAATCCATTTATAAATTATTTTGCTTGAAAATAGTTTTATATATAAAATAGTATTATTAACAATCTACTCAATATTTTAGAAACGATGGCTGTCCACAAATTCACTTGGCTCCGGTAGCCTCAGGCCGTCGTGTTGCCCGCGACGATCAATTGCGCCAAAAATTCGCCAGTCGTTTTGGTATCCTTGCTTTCGATGCAGAAATGGATGCCGTAGTTGACAGTATTTTGGGTAATTGTCGGGAGAGCTTTGCAGTGGTTCGTGGTATCGCTGATTACAAAGACGGTTCAAGAAATAAAGAATGGCAGCCGTATGCCGCACTCGCAGCTGCTAGTGTTGTCAAAACCATGATTTGCGCGATGGATCCGCCTTCACCGCTCAAAAATTAATTTAATAAGTAGTAATACTAGTGAGCTTGTTCTCAAAAAAAAAAAAAAAGATAATATTAAAATTTAAGGATTTTGATTTAAATTTACAGAGAAATTTATAATGATATATAAACAAATCGAATATTTATATAAGGTAGGAGTTGATCGAATTTACCTTTATAAATAATTTATTTAGTTTTATCAATTAAAACTTAAACGTATTATTTAAAAAAATAATAAAATAATATATATAATTATGAGATTAGTGGAGAGACTTCAAACAAAATTATTATACAATGATAATAATGAAAGAGTACAATGAAAATACGATATTTGTTATCGAAAATAAATATCGTTTCAAAAATAAGTAATCGAATGGATATTATATTCAATAGATATGAGCACGCAATATCAAAAAATATACATCAAAAAAAAAAAAAAAAAAAATTTAATATTGACATATACAAATAATATTTGAGAAAATTAAAAAATACAAGTGAATAAAAATAAAAATTTCTCTTTGGATTTTAAATCAAAATCTTAATAGAAAATTTGACAGCTGTGCTGTCAATAATTATATTACTTTTTTCCTGTTGTATTTCGAATACATGTAAATATTGACTTTTAAAAAGCAAAGAAAAAATATGTTGATCTACGGTACGAATATAGATTCGACTTCTTAACTTTTTATCTGGCAAAAGAAAAGTTTTAAAGAGTTTTTACAATTTTTTGTTTTTTTGTACGCTTGTGACATTTGTTGTTTGTACTGTCTTTATACTAATCGAAGTTCGTATTTTATATTGATATAAGTATAAATATGATTAATGTTCCCATTAAGTATAGGATAAATCTATGCTTTAAAAAAATGTCTTAACATATATGCTCATTATCATCCATTATTATCTAACACATCAACAAAATACGTCCTTCAGTATTTCAACTGGTGCCGAATATGACAAAGTCTTTTATAAAATGTTTTAGTATTGCATTAGTATTTATGATAACTTAACAGGCATAGATGAAAATAATTTAAACGACCAATTTTTAAAGCGTACTCTAACGTATATCGCACGAAGGCGTATTACCGGATAAAGAGTTAAGCGCAGATGTTATTGAAAAAAAAATTTCGTAACATTCATTGATCCTCGCTTGTTATTCGTTATTCACCTGGGTTGTAGAATGTGATAAACATGTAGCATTAAAATGCTATTCCACTGTAATTAAATTAATTTATTTAATAATTAATTATAACGCTGATTCAAATTATAATAGTCTATGCGATAAACTAAAGATATAGGCATGCGTGCCAATGTATTTCGAACTGAGCATTTATGTTATTATTTTAGTATAATGATTAATTTTTGTATTGCAATTTATTTAAGAAAAGCTTTTATATGTTGCATATTTACAAGGTATTTTGAATGATATTATTCTTCAAAAAACAATTAGCTTTTTTGCTTCAAATTTTATATTTAACTAGTAACTTATTTGTGTACATGACAAGACTTGTAATTATCCTTTGTTTGCTTTTTATAAAATCATACTCGATAAAAATATCGTATCGAATTTTTTTAAAATAAATGTTCAGATCTAAATATATTCTAAGAGGCGTCGACGCTTCCATTGATTAATCGTACACATTATACGATGTAGAACGCACACAAGTTCCAAAGATCTTGCGCTCATATAGAGCATCTACATATATATAGGCCAAATTTCGATGACTCTTAAAATATAATAGATTAATTTAAAAAATATCTCATATCTCACGCACTGAACTTCGGATCTTGTCATTGCGCAAATCTAGTCGCCAAATCGCTGACTGTTAATAAAAGAAGGATAGTTTAAAATTAATATTTCTTCCTTGCCATTTGTATAATTTTTTTTTTTTTTTTTCAATAAAACTGTAAATACTTTAATGCTAATAAATTAGACATTCGATTAATGAATTGATAATAATCTTTCAAATTTACTTCATTTTATAATGATTGAATTAATGAAATCAATTTGACAATTATATAATTCCATTACAATATTGAAAATTAAATATTGAATCTACTGAAATATTAAGGCATATTGCATAGAAATGAAAGTTTCGAAATATTGATTTTACTTCCTCTTACGACTGTCGGCATGTATGGTCCATTTACCGATGATGTACCTTAATAAAAAAAATAGCGAAGATAATAAAGTTGGATCAAAACAGGAAATAGCTGTAACAGCTAAGAGAGCTTAACCGCGAATATAGAGCGTATATGAACGTGATTCTAAGCTATTTTGTAGAGAGTACAGTCTAAATATATATCTATAATATATAATATATTGCTGTTACGTATTCCAAAATAAATAATTTATCTAATATTAATTATAGTCAATTGAAAGCGCGTGCGCATCCGCTTTCAAGAGACAGAGATATGTATGAGACGAAAAATCTGTTCTAAAATAAACGTTCTATGAAAGCATATAGCAGGCGTCCCTTTATATTGTGTTGCAGCAGAAATCCGATTTATCATTAATTTCGTTTTCCGATTCATAGCATGCAAATTCTATAAACTGAAATTTATAATTTTATGTTAAAAGTAGTACGAGATTATTGAAAAAATTATCGTTTTTAAATTTAAAACTTATATTCTAAGGTATCTAACGACATTAATTGAAATCTTAAAATAATTTAATTCTTACATCTAATTTTTTGCATTCGATTTCAGCATATATATCAAATACTTTTTTAATGCAATTCATGACATCGCAAAATAAAATCTTATCTTCATTTTTTGTTTCTGTTTTATTGTTAAAGTCACTTAAAATTTGTTTTGATTCTTCGTACTCTTGGACCAACTTTTTAGCTTCTGAAACAACTTTATCAGATCTTTTTTCCAAATCTTCATTTTCTTTATTTTTAAAGAAGTTTGATGCACGTTCTCTTTTATCTTGTATATTTATTAGAGGTGAAAAATTACTTTTTATATAACAATGTATACTTTCTATCTGCAATTGAATAAAATAAAAATTTTTCGTTAACTATTTTCAGTTTAACACTTGCCTTTTTTAATTGTTTATTTTGAATAGTTTTTAATTTTTCTTGTTTTTTCCTAAATTTATCATAAGCTTTTATTAAATATTTAACTTCAGTTCTATGCTTTTTTAACTCTTCAAATAAAATACAGCATGCTTGTGAATTTGCTTTTATTGTATTAATAATTTCTTTTTTTTCACATTTTTTTGGGTTATAACAAATGATTTCATCATCATTACGGGCATATTTGCAAAAACACATGTCAACCTATAAATTGAATGTTCCATTTATAAAGTATTTTATTTATTTTAATATATTTACAAGAATATACAGAGGTACCTTTTTTATTTCTTGTTTAATTTTTTTCATGATTTTTTCGAGACGTTGATTGCATTCTTTGTAATTGCAGCACTCCATAATAATTTTTCTTTTAACAACAATGCTTTTATTAAAACATTATCGAAAGATTAACGATAAAAAAACACTATAAATGTTGTAAGATGATATAATTGTTTTCTTTTTTTACAGACATTTCAAAAAACAAAAAAAAAAAAAGATAACATAACAGTTGAAAATATTTAAAAACTGATTTCAATGCAAATAAAAATATTTAAAAAATGTACTTTCAAGTCAAAAACTTAATAATTTTTGAAAAACCATCGATTGTATTTTCATGAGTTTAAAAGTAAAATAAAATATATTTGTATAAAAATTAAGCGAAATTTATAAAAAAAAAAAAAAAAAATAATGAAATTACTAAATTAGATTAAAATAACAGCGCTATATTAAGAATATAATGAAAATAATAAAATAATTACGAAATCGTTAATTTTATAACAAAAGATTCAAATCGCACAATCCTTTTTTAATAAAAATCACTTAAATTTTATTAAGTCTAATTTTGAAAATGGCATTTTATTTTGTTGCGGAATTAAAGTTGTCATTCATCGTTTTCTTTAAGCTTCTCCTGTGCTTCTTCTTTCGCGTTCATTTCATCATTTTTAGGCTTAATCGTAATGAGCTCTTCACCCTCGATCGCATTTTCGACGTTTTTTTTTTCTTTTCCATAATTGTTCCACGGCTGCTGTACCGATGTGCCCCAAATTAGGTGAATTATGCAACTCAAACCGAGATTAGCTGCGGAGATCAGGAATACGAGACGCCACTGTCCGATTGTTTGCTAAAATGTTTGTTTTTTAAATTAACAGTTGTAATGCAGTTATGTGATTCGAAAAAATTTCAGTATTGTAAATGATTATATCGCAATTGTGAATTTTTATATTGCATTACTAATCGTTAAAATTTCCGTTTTTTCTCAAGTTATACTTAAGATTATTGAGTCATATGTAAACTATTCGTTTACTAAAGTTTAAATATTTTAAAAGTGCGAATATGTATCAATAATTCTTTTTCAAATTAACATACCACTATTTTTAAACCTCAAAAAAATGAAAATAATAGTGAATAAAAAAACATAATCACGCAAGGTGTAAGATACTCACATTATTGTTAGTAAGTATGCCAACGACGAGTGGCGACAAAAATCCAGCAGGCGAAGTAACCAAATTGCAAAAACCAAACAATACGCTCGCATAATTAGGACTCAGATCGACGAAAGCGGGTATCGTGCCGGAAGACACCGCACCGTTAATCGCCGTACCGGCTATCATGAAAAAGGCCGCGTAACCGGGCTCGCAACCGCTCAAGCTCAATCCGATCGCGAGAATACACTGACCGCCCGCGCAAACGAAGTTAGCGAGCTTTCTTACTCCGGTCAAGGTCATGCGTTTTGTACGCAGTAGCCAGTCGCTCAGCACGGAGAAGATGTAGGAGAAGATCATGCGCGCTATGTGAGGCGAGCCAGACAGTAAGCCGGTCTGTTTGGAAACAAACGTATGTATTAGAAAAGTCATAACGATAAAGGGTTAAGAATAATTAAACCAACCGCATTGACGTTCCATCCTTGGACGTAGTTAAAGTACGAGGGTGCCTGGGTCATAAAGGTGATGAATCCCCATACGCCGCCCCAATGAGCGAGAATCGTAACCCAAAACGGTCCCGATGTCAATATCGCCTTCCACGGTACCTTTTTACTAATCTCAACGGCGTCATCGGCGTGGTCGTTACTCGAATCCGCGAGGCTCTTTACGATATAACTTTTCTCCTCCTCGGATATTCGCGGATGCTGATGAGGCGAGTCGTAAACCAAGCATAACCAGAATATGTACCTAGGTTTAATTATTTTACTTTTTCTTTTAAATATTACGTAATGTTAAACTTAAAAGTAAAAAAAATACGTACTTTTAGTTAGAAATAAATTCGTTTAAATAATTAGAAATTAATTTTATGTAATTTATCTTTAAAATTTTTGAAAAATTTGATATATGGTAAATTATTTTTTTTTTTTTTGCTGTTAAATATGTCACATCATAAAATCAATATCTTTCGAACGTTGCAATATATTTTAAAATATCGATTATATTTATCACGTTTATTTACTGAAAAATAATTAAAAACAAAAGCCTTTTTATTCTTAAATTGCTTTTGGCATTTTCATCATCGGCGAGCTTTAATTTATTGCTCTGCACATTTTCTGTAAATCGCTTTAAAAACCTTATTTTCATTAAATAGTTTTATCATAACAGTACAACATTTTTCATCATTCTGAAACATATTATTTCAACAGGCGTGCGCTTAAATTTCTTAAAATTAACATAATATTCAAAAAAATATATGTATACATGTATGTATAAGTTTTTGAAGAAAAAACGTTTTCCGCTCAAAAAGTTCGGATGGAAGCGTACACCTAGAAACTTACCAAGCGATACCGATAGCCGAGGTGACGTAAAAGACGGCCTCCCAGCCATAAGCGTCGATGATGACGGCGCACAGGGGGTAGGTAATCGCCGCGCCCACGGAACTACCTGTGTACGATAGATGCTTAGGCTGAGGACGAACGTGAACATGTTAATAATGAAGATATAAGTAGAGTACTATCCGCGCTTCTCACCAAGGTACGAGCTGACGAATCTGCTTCGCTCGTTCGGCGGTATCCATTTAGCTGTCATATCATGCATCGATGGCCATACTATTCCCTAAGAAAATTAAATCAATTTTTACGTTTCTTTTTTATTTTATCATTGAGAATAACGTAACAAAAAAGAAAAGAAAAACTTTTTTTAATGACGCATTATTCTGTAAGCGAATCGTGAAAACTCACGGAGATCAAGCCTTGAAGCACTCTGAGAAATATCAAAGCATCGAGGCTGTAATGAGTCGCGACGGGTATCAAAAAGCCGACGATGGCGACGAGTACGTTGCCCAAGCCGAAAACGATTTTTGTTCCGTATTTACGAGCGAGAAGACCACCCGGTAATTGAGACAACCAGTGCAACCAATAGTAGGCGCCGAGTGCCAATCCCTGTTGGTACTCGTTCCAATGGTACCGATCGTTGAATAATTTCTCATCGTTGTTCTAAAAAACCAAACAGACAAATTAAGGATGGAAATATTTTTTTTTTTTTATATTAATCCTAGACGGTTAATGTAACGTCAATTGCAATTCTCACGATCGGTTAAATAATTACCGAAACTGATCTCGACGTGGTGGTAGTTATAAATTTAGCGATCGTCGATGAGGTTATATTCACTGGAATATCGGAAAATTCGTCGCTCGTATTATTTGGCAAGAGTTTTTGAATACATTCCGAAGCGGCGGCGGATTTTTCTCGTGGCACTACCATCGCCACTATCGCCAAATTCAAATTGTTTCTCAGCATGTAGTTGACGGCAAAACCCCAGAAAACTAAAATCCAGAGTACATCCCGACAGGATATGCATTCTTTTCCTGAAAATCGTTTTTTCCTTTAAAAATACATCATAAATATATTTAGTTAACTGTGTTTGACGAGTATACTCGTCATCGAAAAGTGGCAGAATTTTTTTTCATGACGAGTACACATATAATAAAAGTCGCAATTTTATTAAATAAACGTATCTGTTTCATGCAATATTTGAATTTTCCCGACACACAGATATGCGCATTGACAAACAGAGCGACACAGTTAAATGGTTAAAAGGCAATAAAAAATTTTCAATTTCTGTTTTCATATTCAAGCCTTGATTAAGTTTGTCAAATTAAAGCCGTGATTAAGTTTGGTAAGATACCGTTGTAAATTTATTTCGCACAATGCCATTATCTTATCTCTGCGATCCTAAACTATTGCATTTGAAATATTTATTTATTTATTTATTTTTTTTTTTTTCTAATGAGTTGCACCTTAGCAACTTTTTATGATAAAAGAGCTGCCAATGCTCTGTAGCTTTTGAATGATTTTATCTTTTAAAATATAATTAATTACTTTAACATTAATCAATATCAGAAAATTTATTTTGATAAAAATTAATTTCTCAATCTGGAAAATATTTCAGTCATTATTCACTTATGAAAAGAAGAAGTACAATTTGTATTAAATCATTCGCTATCTCATTAAATAATATTCTTGGAGTAATTTACTTTTAAATAATGTACTTTACGTTCTTAAATTATTAACAAAACCTAATGTTTGTATTCAATTGTCGCAGAACTTATTGAAGGCATATCAAAATTTTATTACGTAATTGTTACGAATTAAAAAGTAATTAAAAGTAATCACTATTATCTTTCATTACAAAATCCATAAATATACAAGAGCATTGTACGCCCTACGATATAGTTTGCAGTGCCAAGGGCGTTTGACGATGCATCAATGATATCATTGTTTCAATAACGGGGTATACATGTAACTAGTTGCTACTGTTCAATTTAATTCAAGCGCCCATTTGACGTACGACTACGTAATGGGTCGCAATCGTTCAGAGGTACAAAACGCTTTCCTTCTCTATTAAAAGCTCGTTATGTACGATTTTACGCTCGTTTTATATACTCTCTCGATATAATCTCCTTTAGAAAGTTCGGTAAATATATGATTTAAAAAGAGACAAAATTTATTTAAATTTATTGAATCTTTATAAATTATCATTGAATTGTATTAAATTAATTAAATTCGAAATTTAATTTAACTCAAAACCATTTCATTTATTTGAATTATTTTTACATGGATTAAAATTCACTAAATTAGTTATAAATATGAGTTATCAATTATGAATGTTCTATTGTTTGATTAAAAAAATACAATAGAATTCATTGAATACCTAGTAAAGTAATAATGCGTGATCAATGTGTTACATGATGTACCTATTTTTAAATAGATTAGAATAGTTTGTAAGAATAATTCTCGTAATTATTTAATAAAGCTTATCGTTCTTTGAGTTTTAAAATAAAAAATGAATATAATTACAGATTTTCAAAATAATGTCAAAGCAACGTATTTAATTTCAATAAAAAGTTTAATAAGATCGTAAATTATATTATATTTATAATTTTATAAACATAAAAGTGTTTTATCATTCGGTTCAATATTTAATTTGAGTCTATATAAATTATATTTTGTAATGATAATTATAATTATATTTAAAATTATTATATTCATCGCTATAGTAATTAAACATTTCATTCTCGTAATCTTTATCTAAACTCAGGCAACATTCGACATTATAAACTATGAATCATCGATTAAATCAACAAAATATCTTTAAATAATCACGTACCTTTTGTCATGATTGTAAATTTATTCCAAAAAAATTTCTTTTCTACGGCTTTTCACTCGTGCACGCAACACAGAGCCGTGGGCGCGCGCGCTTTTAACTTCAAGCGGTTATCTATCAAAACTGCCGTTTACTCTTTTACATCGACGTTAACGCATGAATTGCTATTCATATTAAAAAGTTCGCGGAGACGCTTTAAAAGAAGGGGAAAGAAAAGGAAGAATCACCGCTTTATAATCGCAATAATATACGAGTCTGCGTGTGCAGATGTTCTTTTGCCTTTTTGAAACGAGCGTCAGAGATAATGTTTGTCGTAAATTGTATTTCACTGTTCTTACTTTACCGGAGACAATAAAAAATTATGAAAAATACAAGCAGACCGACGATAAACATGTATTAAATCATCTAAATCTGTTTCGTTAGACGTTCAAATATTACGTTACTTTTGACATAGAAACCGTTGTAAAATTAATCTACGACGAAAATTTAACGATGACTACTTCGAGAACGTACAACACATCCTTGAGGAACAACGAAACTATAGGTACACGCGCTGTCAATGCGCGCGTGTAACGCAAAGATCGTGTTACTGGACCCCGCGGAAGCGAGCTTTTAACTATCCTCGAGAGCATGAGTGTGAGAGAAAGAGAGACAGAAAGAGACAGAGAGATAAATAGCGACGAGAGGTCATATCAGCACGCGGTGTGTATTAAACGCGTAGCGCGAGAGTATTAGATCGAGAGTTTATATCCGAAAGGAGTAACCTTGACTGATAAGCTTCATGAATTGGTACGCACGAATGTAGGTGTGTAGGTGTTTATCTATGATAACGATGTCAGCTTAGATATGTTTTGATCAATTTCGCTATCGTGAAATTTAAGAGTAGACGTCTGAGTTAATGATAAAGAATGATACTAATTGAACCGATACAAATCATACGGATAGATTCGTGCGTTTGAAAGAGAATTTTATTAATCGAAGGAATTTCAACGCGCGTAAGAATAGATATCATTGTATTAAGATTTAAAAACTGCTGGGTACTTAACTTTATTTATAGATGCGAACTCTGTGTGTTAAAATAAAAAAAAAAAAAAGTATCTCTACTTTTCCATTCTTGTTAGAGTACTGAAAACGATTGAGAAAATAAATTTTCAACAGAGGAAATTCATTCCATGCGTGACTTTGCTTTTAAGAAAGAAATTATTTTTCATATTAACAAGTCAATTAATTATTATTCTTCATTTATATATATCTTCTTTTTTTCATTGCTTATATTTATAATAGAATAATTTTATAAAGAATATAATAGAATAATTTTATAAAAAATATAATAGAATAATTTTATAAAGAATACTTTTTTTATCCTTAGGTATGCATCAGCGCTTTTTATACACTAATGATTTTTATTCTTACAAAACTAACCGCCAAAATCTATCACAATAAATCTGTTGTTTCTTGCGAAGTACGATGGATTTTTTATTTGATCAGTTGGTTTGTAACTCTATCGCTGTATTGAACAACGTCAAGGTTCTAATTATTTTAAATTAGTAAGTTCCATACTGGAAAAAAATACAAAGAGTGAGTAACAGTTATTTCATGATACTGTTATTTAAAAATCTCTTTATAATGAATAAGTAACTATTATAAAAATTAATTTAAACATTTGTACTTATTTACCTTAAAATTCAATCGAATGATTCTAACTAATTATATGTATTTCATAATAGCTGGAAGTATTTTAATAATATAATATATATTTTCAGAATTTGATTTGTCAACAATTTTTAACATTTAAATAATATTAATGAACGTAATGCAAGATAATTAAAATTATTCTTACAAACGTTATTAGTTCGTTAGATAACTGTAAATGATAAACGTTTACAAAATATGCTTATGTTATTGATTAAAAACAGTAGTATCTTACAATGTATTTACTTGTGTTAAAAATAAATATTGTTAAATTTGTAATAATGATTATTTAAAAAATTAATTCATGATCAAAATAATAGATAATTAAATCTACCCTTTTTCATTTGTTTCATTTTCGATTTCGTCAATATTTTCCGTTTTATTCATGTATTTTTCATTTACATAATTGTTCCAGGGTTGTTCTTCAGACTCGCCCCAAATCAAATAGATAACGCAGCTACATAAAAGATTTCCTGCGGTGATAAGATACACGATGCGCCATTGTGTAATTGTTTCCTAATAAATACATTTTTTTTCGCTCATATGAAAATTTTATTTATGTAATAATATATATTTAACAATATGTAACGGTACATAACTCACGTTATTGGTGATTAAAAGCCCAACAACGATCGGCGATAAAAATACTGCCTGTTCGGTGATGGTACTGCTTATTCCAAAAATGACGCTCGCATAATTTGAACTAAGATAGCTAATGAAAGCGGCTAGCGTTCCGGAACTAAGGGCGCCGTTAATGGCTGTACCGGCTATTACGAAAACTGCGGTATAAAGAGGACTACAGCCACTTAAACTGAGTCCTAAAACAAAGAGACACGAGACACCGGTACAAACGAACGTCGCGGGTTTTCGTACCTTGGTACGACCCAATCTATCCGTGCGCAACAGCTAGTCGCTGAAAAGCGAGTAAATGTATGAGAAAATCGCAAGAGTTAATAGAGGTAAACTCGATAGGAAGCCCGTCTGCGTAGATTATTAAATTATTACGAGTAAGATTTTTCTATTACAGTTATTAAATATAATTGTAAAGATTAAATACGAATCGTATTGATATCCCATCCTTTGACGTAAATAAAGTAAGACGGAGCTTGCGTCGTCAAAGTAATAAAACTCCATATAGCACCCCAATGGCTGACGCACGTAATCCAAAATGTTCTCGAGGTTAGAATAAGCCTCCAAGGAATTTTCATGCTTCTTTTGCTCATTTTTTTCGATTGTTTAGGACTATTTAATATGTAGATCTTTTCATTTTCGGATATTCGAGGATGTTTCTCGGGCGAATCGTAAGCGAAATACAACCAGCAAAGATGCCTCATAAAAAAAAGGTCAGTTGAATTTTTAATATCCGAGTACTAATATGTATACATCGACCAAAAACAAAATATTGTTTTTATTATTAAAAACTTGATTGACATTCCGTGTCAACAGCGGCATTTTATTTGAAAGAATAATAATATTATAAAAAAACATTTTACGTTAAAATTAGGAAATCAAACAAATTAAATTTTACCAAAAAAATCCAATGAAAGAAGTGACGTAAAAGATGATCTTCCAGTTATAGGTAGTGATAATAACAGCACAAAGTGGATAAGTAAGTGCGGCGCCAATTGAGCTACCTGCAAAAAGATTAGACTAATCGATTGTGATTAAAAAAAAGTACCTAAAAGGTTGCGAATATACCAAATCTTACCTAAGTACGAGCTGACGAATCTGCTCCGTTGATTCGATGGTATCCAATGCGCTGTCATGTCGTGCATCGCTGGCCATATCATTCTCTAAGCACGAAAATTAATTTAAAGTTAAATGACATATTATTTTAACGTAATACCAATTAAAACTCACGGAACTCATGCCCTGTAGCATTCGGAAAAATATTAAACAATTGAGACTGTAATGCGCTCTAGAGGATATAAGCAATCCAATAAATGCAACGAATGAATTTGTTCAGCCAAATACTGCTTTTGTACCATATTTACGAGTCAAAAGACTACCTGGAATTTCGAAAAGCCAATGTAACCAGAAATAAGCTCCAAGAGCTAAATTCGTTTGATATTCGGTCCAATGATACCGATTCTCTAATTTCTTCTCGGTTTTCTAGTTAAAAAAAAAAAAAAAAAATCATATTATTTATAATAAGAAATGATAAAATTAAGCTTTTTGCAAATTAGTTAAACATTATGATTTTTAATTTTAGTAATTACCGTTACATTTTTTGTGATATTTAAGGGTACGACTTTCATTATAATTGAAGAGAGTAAGCTTGCTGAATTTTTATTATTGGTTGTATTAATGATTATTGGTGTTACTGTATGTGTACATTCACTAAGAATTGGTGGTTTTTGCCTAGGCACAGCCATTGCAACTATTGCGAAAGTCAAAGTAGACTTCAACATGAAATTCACAGCAAAGCCTGAAAAAACTAGGATTCATAGTACTGTTCGATAAGAAAGACATTGAGACCTAAAATTTTTTAATGTTTATTAAATAAATCATTTTTTTATAATTTTCAAAATATATTTATTTTGATTTAACAAGCATTAAATTTTGAATGAATTATTATAAATTATAATTCGCTATTTTAACATCATATAAAACATTTACATAAAAATTTAAATAAATTCAATAAATATTTAAATAAAATTCAAGATTAATTTTACTTTCTTAACATTAAAAAAAAAATAAAAATATTTTTACAGTTGTGCATTTAAAATTTTAAATCATATGTATTATATATAATAGTTGTTGTTTAAAAATTTATAAATTTTAATAATTTAAAAAAAAAAAAAAAAAAGCATTAAGTATTTTAAATTATAATTTTATATAAAAAAATATAAAAATTAAATTAATTATGTTTGTAATAACACTTACAATTCATAATTTTATTATTTTAATATACTTCGATATACACTTTATATATTTCATGAACATGATTACAAGATACTATTTTATAAAAATATATAAATAATATTAATGTTAAAAAAAAAGCTATTTTATAATTAACAATATAATTAACAATTATATCACACTGGCGATAATAAATGTAATATAAATGTATGGTTGTTATGCTGGCTAATTGGTGAGTTGTCAATCAGACATTCTTTAAATATGTTCTTCTATTTTAAAAAATGAATACTTACAATGTTTCATGACAATGTTGTTTCGGTTTTTTTCCGTATATTTTTTTATTTACATTTAACTTTTCGAACTTCAGTTTTTATTGCTTAACTTCTTTTTCTTTTCTCTACATTTTTACAATTACTGTATAAAATAAATATATAAATATATCAATACAAGATGCGAATACCATATTCCATTAACACAAATAAATTTCATATAATTATATAATAATTATGGAGCAAGTATTTTACGTCTAAAAATATTATAAATAATTTATTTTTTATATAAATATTGTTTAAGAACTTTAGAATATTTATAAAAAATATATAAAGAAAGATAAAAGAAACTTAAATAATACCTCAAATTGTTTTATTTCAAATATTCCCTCCACCAGAAGTGCCAATAAAATTGAAATTAATGTTGGCGAAGCCAAAGTGTGGCATCCTGCTTACCACCTTTTACTTCCTCTATTTTGTCGTAGGCTCTTTCGGTACGTAACTTGTTTGGTCTTCGCTCACAAAATCCGTAATTATCATCTCCACCTAGCTGACATCTACCCAAAAATGAATTTCTATATTATAGCTAAATTATTATTAGATTCAAAAATACAAATATTTTGATACCATTGTTATATTATCTTCCATAAAAAATGGGATGACATTAGTGGGGTTATGTCGGCTGTTATGAATTGTTTGATACTTAGTCCCACATGTGTTTCGATTGATCATAGTTATTGTTATTTTGTAATTACATTGTCTTTCAGGGATTGAGCCATGGGTCGTGTAATTCGCGCTCAGCGTAAGGGAGCTGGATCTGTTTTCCGCTCCCACACCAAGAGAAGGAAGGGAGCACCAAAACTTCGTTCCCTCGACTACTCCGAAAGACATGGTTATATCAAAGGTGTCGTTAAGGTTTGTTATTTCAAATTATTATAAAAATTAATCTAAAAGTTATATTTTATAGTGAAAATATTTATAACTTATTCAAGTATTTATATTGGAATACTTGCTTTAATAGTTATAAATTATAAAAAAATTATCATTATAAATTGATGATTAATGTTGTTTCATGAAAACTAAATTTCACTTCAATCAAATATCTATTAATGTACTAATATGTATTAATCCTTTATATTTTAATTAAAAAAAGAGCTTTTATAAAATGAAATTAAAAAAATAAAAGAACTTGTTTATTAATTAAAAGATATATAGATTGCGCATAAAATATCTTTTAACACATTTTTTTAGATTTAAATTTATTTCATGAAATCGTTGAATTTTTGAGATTCGTATATTAAATACGGAAATTTTGATTTTTTTAATTTTGGTATAGATAGTTTTAATATATAATGTGAATATTTTACCTTTAGGAAATTATTCATGATCCTGGTAGAGGAGCCCCTTTAGCTGTAGTTCACTTCCGTGATCCATACAAGTTTAAGACACGTAAAGAATTGTTCATTGCCCCAGAGGGCATGTACACTGGACAATTTTTGTATTGTGGAAAGAAAGGTATGTCAACTTGTCAAATTTATAGATTAATTAAAAAATTTTAAGTTATATCTCTTACTTATTGTATTTGAATTCAATAAATCTATTCTATTTTTTCTAGCTAATCTTCACATTGGTAATGTTATGCCTGTTGGTCAAATGCCTGAAGGTACAATTGTTTGTAATCTTGAAGAAAAGACTGGTGACAGAGGCCGATTGGCTAGAGCATCTGGTTTATATGCCACAGTTATTGCTCACAACCCTGACACAAAAAAAACTAGAGTGAAACTTCCATCAGGTGCAAAGAAAGTTATTCCATCTGCAAACAGAGGAATGGTTGGAATTGTTGCCGGCGGTGGACGAATGGACAAACCCATTCTGAAAGCTGGTCGTGCTTATCATAAATATAAGGTTAAGAGGAATTGCTGGCCAAAGGTAATTATGTATTTTAACTTATTACACTTTTAAAATTTTTAGTAAATGTGTAAATAAGAATATTGAAATGAAATTTCAATGATGGTAAAAGACATTTGAAAACCGAATATGTTCTTGAAGATAATTTATTTTACTGAGATAATTATAATTGATAATATTTATAATAATAATTATAAGTAATAATACGTTCTAATTATAAATTAATTTTTTATTTTAGGTTCGTGGTGTTGCTATGAACCCTGTTGAGCATCCTCATGGTGGTGGTAACCATCAACACATTGGTAAAGCTTCAACTGTCAAGCGAGGAACTAGTGCTGGTCGCAAGATCGGTCTTATTGCTGCCAGGAGAACTGGTAGAATTAGAGGAGGCAAGACCGACGCCAAGAAAGAAGATTAGATTAAACGCTAACTTTTTTTTGGTGTTTATTATAATAAAATATTAAAAAATGAAAAAAAATTTTAAACAAGTGTTTTATTTAGCTTTAACAATTCCTTCTTTTCAATAATAACTATTATTTTTAAAGAGTAAATAAAAAGTAACTAAAATAATGAAAAAATTTTAAACAAGTGTTTTATTTAGCTTTAATAATTCCTTCTTTTCAATAATAACTATTACTTTTAAAGAGTAAATAAAAAGTAACTAAAATAATGACAAAATTTTAAACAAGTGTTTTATTTAGCTTTAATAATTCCTTCTTTTCAATAATAACTATTACTTTTAAAGAGTAAATAAAAAGTAACTAAAATAATCAAATATTAAAAGAAACATTATTTAAGCTATTATATGTTCGTTGCAAAATTAACATCTACCTTAAGATTATTAAATTAGCAGTTTTTATACAAAATTTCTTAAAATTTATAATAATTTTGTTTTTTATAAAACACTAAAATTTAAATATCTCATAAGAAGTGTGGTATAACAAATGGTATGCTGCTATGAAAAATAAAATTTATAATTAAATTCAAATCATTTAAAATTAAATTCAAATTATATCATTGATTAGTTTCTTTAAGTTTGTTAATGTAAAAAAGTATAAGAATATATTAATACCTATATATTTATAACTTCTATTTGAAAAAAGTTCTATAAAACTAGTCAAAATTTTTTTGTAACAATGTTTTTTATTTAAGTTTATTTTTACATTCATATGAAAATAGTGAATTATATGATTTATGTATTTTATTAGATTTTTTAAATCTAATTTTTTAATATTAAAAACAGTATTTTTTGTAGTTTAATATTACAAAATTTAGTTTTAATTTTTATTTATTTTAAAATAAATTTTTTAAAATTATTATTAACAAAATTTGTATTTATTATGATCGAAGCATAATGGTATTTTTGGTTTCTAAAATAAAATTTATATTTTATTCCTAAAAAATCCAAAATGGCGGTACGTATGGAACTGAACCGCTCCACACAATTCATTCTCTATTCCTGTGTCCATGCACATTCCAGTGCGGTCTGACAGTGGCACTTGGCAGTGAGCCTGCAAGGCGGTAGTAGGCAGGAGTTAGAGTGTGCGTGTTGTAAAAAAGTATCATCGCCCGTGTTGGAAAAGGAGCAACGCGTGAAATATTGGATTACGCGATTTAACGCAACTTAATACAAGGACCAATCAGTTTTATTTTTTCGGTAATTAAATACGATATATTTTGCATCCTTCGTCCTGTAGTGTATTCATATTTTGTTCCTTGCTAAAAGAGGTTTGCACTCTAGCCTAGAAAGCGAGAGAGAGAGAGAGACAGAGGGAGGGAGAGGGAAAGGGAAAGTGTAATGCCATCGATCGCGTCTATTCAACGATGTCTCACCAGGCGTTTATAATTCTATTCGCATGATGAAAATCGTATTAGTTTTGTGTTTTCATTTTTACGCGTGCTGAACGATACCTCCGCGCATCCTTGTTTGATGAACGATAGGAAAAATGATCAGTGCAGTAAAAGCATTAAAACGGAAGTTGCAAAACGGCCATCTTGTTGCGTGCTCTTTCTCTTTCTCTCTCAGCTTCGTGTGTGTGGGCTTTGGCGCACACAGCATTTGTGTGCGACAACCGCCATTCTTTTTCTCTCGTCTCTCGTCAGTGCGACATCCGAGAGGTGCACCATATAGATATACGTCTTTCTTTTTCAATAACTAATTTTCTATTTAAATCTTTCTTTATATCTCCTTTCATTTTATACAATTTCGTTAGTTATTTAGAGTTTTCAAATATTTGCTTAAATTTCTCTGTTTAACAAGTTAACAGATTAATGGACTTGACCTTTTTACACTGTCATATAGTAATGCATCTATCTACATTATTGCTTACGTGAATTTACTTTTTTCTCGTATTACCGATGCTAAATAGTAATTTGACTTTAATACTTAAACCGTGGTTTTGAATCTTTTGATATTAAAATTTCATGTTTCAATTTTAAAAAAACTAAAACAATGAAACCACAAGAATGCAAACCAGTTATGTAGAAGCATCATTCAACTTCCTTTTTAAACCTTACATTTTTAGTTCATTGCCCTATACAGGTCCCTCTTGCATCAAGTTGTAAAGTAGCCTAGCAAATAAGTAGCGTAAAAGGGGTCTCGTAATAGAAAAGAAAAAAAGCAAGATCCATTTCCTTTGTGTGCCAAAGAGAGGCACTCTCCAGAGAGACGGAGCGACGTCGACGACGCGCGCGCACATTCGCGGAAGCGTGACCTTTCGACTTGGAATTTCCCCCTCTTCTTGCTCTCTCCCCCTCCTATACTCACACTTGCATGTTCACACATACTTGGAAAAGCGTCGATCATTCCCTTCTCTCATTGCTCTTTTTGCAGTGTGCATCGAGGAAGTTAAGAGATACATACGCTAGGAGGATACGCACGGTACAATAACTGCTCTTGACGCTATTTTTTTTTTTTTTTGACCGATCTGTCGTTGAGAATAGAGAGAAACTCTTGGTGGTGCTTAGTGCGGAGGAGACGCTTTGAAGGTGTATAAAAGAAGACACGAGTGAAGAAAGGAAAAGGAGACGGGTATTATATATTGAGTAGAGCGAGTTCCTACGACAGCGCTACGAAAACTACGCACCGAGGCGGAGTAATATGAGTAATGCAGCCAACCAGAATGGAACAGGTCTAGAGCAGCATGTAAGTACAATAGCATTTGGAATTTCTCTTATATACTTTCGTTTATGTTGTCTTATTTATCTAGAGTTAAGGCTTTTGTTATATGACGAAAAGTGTTTAAAAAGTTAACAGTACTGTAAAATTTAATTATATCAATTAGAAAGAATTCAAAATAATCGTTAGTTTTCAATAAAAAAGACATTTCTCTTATTAAAGGGTAATTAACAAATAAATGTTGTAATGCAAAAATAATACTTAATAGAATTGATTTATAACACTAATTTTGTGTGTCGATAGTATTTTTTAATCAAATAATGTGTATCAAATAGTATATTATATGAAAATATGCATTACTTTGACTATAGAAATGAAAATGAAGATTCTATTTATAGATTAAAAAACATGCTTTTTGTTATGTTGTAATTTGAGTTGACATATTTACAGCATCTTTCACTTTGTCTATTACTAGAATTAGATTTAGATTCCATTATTACATGACATACCAAAAGGTCAGAGTATACTTATGAAATTTTAAATCCTAAATGATTAAAAAGTGCAAATTTAATTTTTAAAAGTAATTTAAAAATTTAATATTTAATTCTACAAGATACACATAGTTAAGTAAATTTAGTTTGCATCTTATTAGTTGTAATACGAGCGAAAAGCATTTAAGTTGCTGAAAGATTTAAATTTTAAAAAATTTACATGCATTAATCACGTGCTCTCGTTTATAAACTACGCTTCAAACACGTTTTTCTTATTTCATTCTTCGAAAGGCAAATACGAAGCGTGCCTACGTCACACTAATACAACGTTTGCATACGTCACTCGAGCATTTTCCCCGACATTTCGATGACGGCGATTTTCTCTTGTAAATATATGAAATAGCATCGCGTACGTACGATGATGAGTCAACGCGCGTTAATATATTTGTGCTCGTGTGTCCTCATTTTCGAAGGAAGCGATTTTATGCCGTTGAGTGCTTTAAACATCTCGGGATTTTTCCACTTTTTTTAACGTCTCGGCCGAGGTTGTATCCCTCGTCGACATATGTATACTCGCTTTTTGATTTGAATATTTTTTCACCGCGGGAATTACAGATAGCGCGCGTGTTTCAATATCTATGACGACAATGTCTGGCAGAGACGGAGCTAGAATACCTACGTGGAAGATAACAATTTTTACGAGTTCAATGGATTGAGGTGAAAGTTGATGAGTAGATTAAATTGTTGTTTTACCTATGAGTATTGTATAGTTAAAAAAATAATAAAATTAATCAATCATCTAATAAAAAGAAAATATATTCAAATGATTTAATTTTTAGATCTATAATTGCTTTTTTTGCTCTAAAAACTTCTATTAAATAAATATGTATATTTTCGAATGATTATCTGAAGTTCATTTATAGTAGTTAATTGTATTTTACAGAATTATTTTTTAGTTATTTTAATAATTTAAAATGTTGTAATTACTATCATCGTAGATGATTGAACTCATATTTTTAAATAAGAAATTTAGTATTTTGATGCAAAAATAATGCCAAATAAATAAATCATCACACAAACATTTCACAAAATATTTTATAATATTTAATGTTTGAAAATTGTATTTTTAAAGTTTTTTTTAAATATTTCTACTTATTCTACATAAATGAGTAATAAACATCTAGTATAATAAACATAATAAGTTAATTATCAATTAGTATACTATTTATATTTGATTACCATTGTATTAAATATAAAATGATTTATAATTTTTTTATTGTTTTGCAGTTAGCTGGTCTGGACTTGCAGGACTCCCGCCAACCGAGTGGGGGTCGCTACGTCCCGCCGCACCTACGCAACAAGCCTGCAAGTATGTATAATAGATATCACTGCATTAATTTCAATATGACATTTGTTTTGTAATTTATATAGAAATTTGCTTATCTCACTTTTATGTGATTTACCAATGAGAATTTTACAATATTTATAAACTGACACTCTTTCAAGTTGTTTACGAATTTCGCAATGAAAAATGACTAATATTAATGAGTAAAAAAAAATCATGCATAACGATTCTTTTATTTTTTTGAAACAATCTTTTTCATCGAATAATTAAAGTTTATATTATTAGATTAGTTAAAATAAGCAGACATTAGAGTAGTAAAGTAAATAATTCAGACTATTTAAATTTACTATAATATATTTGTACATTAAAGGTGAATTTGTCAGAAAATTAAAATTTTTTTTTTTTTATTTATTTATTTTTTTTTTATTATTATTATTATTATTATTATTATTATTAAATATAGTCAATTATTTAACGGGTTACCCCCACTTGCGACTTTGAAAAAATCGATTTTTTGTTAATTGCATTTTTTTGAAGTATAAGTATCTGAGAATATGACCTGGAAATTTCAAGTCGATCCGAACAAAATTGACTGAGATATGAGTGTGAAAGAGAAGAATCCGTTGTGTAAACAACCAGCAATTAAAACTTTAAACGCGTTTTTCTCGAAATGGCATTTTTGAAGTCGGTGACCAAGATTACTCAAACACTAATGAACCGATCTTCTTGAAATTTTGCAGGCTTATTTAATACATAAAAATGTAGTCTTTAATCGTTCGATTTTTTTCGTTAAAATCAAACCATTAACTTTGACTGTCTGCCATTTTGTGAAAAATGAATATTTTTTGAAATCCTTCGATTAAAGACTAGTTTATACTTATATTTAACTAAATCTATCCACATTTTTTGTTTCAAATGATCCACTTCGCCGCAATGTTGGTCACCGCAAACCGTATAAATAAAAACACTATTTCATTGGCGGCCATTTGCCACTTAACAATGTAATATTTTGCAATAAAAAAATTACTGAAAGTTCTTCAAGATGTATTCTTTAAGATGATATAATAATCGTTTAAAAAAGTTTTGTAGTTTTCTTTAAAAAAATTCGTGAAAAAGGCCTTTTTTGTTGAGCTACAACTGGGGGTAACCCCTTAAATATTTTTATTTTAACATATAAGATAATGACACCTCAAGACAATTTAAATACTTTGATGCACTTTAATATTAATTTAATTCATAATACAGCAGATTGAACATCAAACTAAAAAAGAAACAATCCACGACAACAAATGCTTGTTACAGATTCGTTTTCAGACAGCGCACCACCCTCGTCGCATTCGTCGTCGCGTTTTTCAGATCGCGACAGAGGCGGCGATCGTGACCGCGACCGAGACCGCGACCGAGGCCGTTCCAGCGGCGGTTCCAGTTTTTACAATCGCGATGCTCGACGTAACGATGCGGACTTCGGCAATTTTGGAGGTCGCAACCGGCGCCAGGAAAATGGCCGCGATTTCCGCTTTGAGCGCGAACGCGATCGTGACCGCGACCGCGGCAATGACAGATGGCCGGAACCAAGGAATGATCGTTGGCAGGAACCGAGAAATGATTCCCGCATTGGTAATTTATTTTATTCATAACCGATTTGTTTTAAGGCTTATTTGATTTCAAAATAAATACTAAAACTATATATTTAATATAAAGAAATTAGTTTTTTTTTTTTTTTTTTTTCTCCATAGGAAGGCTTTGTTTTTAATTTTAATTTTTATGTAACGGTATCAAAATTATTAACATTAAATTCTTAAAATTGGTAAGATTACATTTTAAATATTTTTATTTCAAAATATGTTAAAGAGGAAAATTTATATTCGTGCAACAGTTTTATGTTTTACAAATATTCATTTCTTTATTCACTATTCTTAAAAAATAAAAGAGTATATATAATCATTTGGAAAAATTAATAACTTGATTTACAATAAACAGGTGGAAGATGGAAGGATGATGATAGAAGAGGCGGCAAAGGAGAACACATTGATTGGACCGTACCGACGGCGAGGGACGAGAGAGCAGAATTGGAATTGTTTGGTGAAAGAAGCACGGGCATCAACTTCAGCAAATATGAGGATATCCCGGTTGAGGCATCCGGTGATAGTATTCCACCGCACATCGCATCCGTAAGTTTTATCTTACGATATTTTGTTTTAGAGTTTATTCATTTTTTTCATAGAGAATATTACTAATAAAAAACTAAATCTTAAATTAAAAATCGTTCATTATAATAATTTAATAAAAGATTTTATTATTTCTAAAATAACCATGGGTCAATTATCAAGTCAAAGTTGATAATTACAGTGCTTTGATATACGACCATGGAAAATGAAAATGTGTTTTTTGATTTGAGAAAAAGTTATTATTCGAACTTATTTCTCAGTGTACAGATGCAACAATTATTAAATTAGTTATAATTTATGAACATGTGATGAAAAATTAATTATTGATATTTACCTGATAATTGTTAGATTAATTTAATTTGTGTATATTATTTGATTTATTTTTTTGAATAGTTTGATGAGGTTAAGCTGACGGAGATAATTAAGAATAGTATCAGCCTGGCCGGTTATGACAAACCGACTCCCGTACAGAAGTACGCTATACCAATTATTATTAGCCGTCGTGACGTGATGGCTTGCGCTCAAACGGGATCCGGTAAGACAGCCGCCTTCCTCGTGCCAATTCTTAACCAGATCTACGAGAGCGGCCCGCCACCTGTGCCTCATAACGCTACTGGCCGTCGCAAGCAATATCCGCTAGGTTTGGTGCTGGCACCTACTCGCGAGCTTGCTACTCAGATTTATGATGAAGCGCGCAAGTTTGCGTACAGATCTAGAATGCGCCCGGCTGTTGTTTATGGTGGTTCCAATATTGTTGAACAAATGCGTGAACTTGATCGTGGATGTCATTTGCTCGTTGCAACTCCAGGACGTTTAGTGGATATGTTAGGAAGAGGCAAAATAGGATTGCAAAATTGCCGGTAAGTAAAACTATTTTAAAAAATAATAATTGTTTCAATAAAGTGTATTTAAGTTTTTTTTTGCTTTACAGTTACTTAGTACTAGATGAAGCTGACAGGATGCTTGACATGGGTTTCGAGCCTCAAATCCGACGTATTGTTGAAGAAGATAATATGCCTCCTACTGGAGAAAGACAAACTCTTATGTTCTCCGCTACTTTTCCAAAAGAGATTCAAATTTTGGCAAGAGATTTCTTAAGTAATTATATTTTCTTGGCCGTTGGTAGAGTCGGTTCCACCTCTGATAATATTACACAGAAAATTGTCTGGGTAGAAGAACATGAAAAGCGATCTTATCTTCTTGATTTACTTGAAGCCAGTAACTTTCAAGATCCGAGTAAGAATTTTATTTTTTAATTTCAACATGTTTTAATATTTTAAGAACAATGTAATCTAAATTGTTTATATTTTACAGCGGATTCATTGACGTTAGTATTTGTGGAGACTAAAAAAGGAGCTGATCAGTTAGAGGAATTTTTGCATCAGCTAAACTTCCCTGTTACAAGTATTCATGGTGATAGATCTCAGCACGAGCGTGAAGATGCGCTACGTCGTTTCCGTTATGGTCATACACCAATTTTGGTAGCAACTGCTGTCGCTGCTCGAGGTCTGGATATTCCCCACGTTAAGCATGTTATCAACTTCGATCTTCCTGGTGACGTTGAAGAATATGTTCACCGTATTGGTCGTACCGGTCGTATGGGAAATCTTGGTAAGAATATAAATGCTAATGTTTATTTCAGGTTTAAATTATTTTGTGATTTTAAATTCTTATTTATTATAAAATTTAAGGAATTACATTTATAATTTAATTTTTTTTATTAATTTTATGTTTTATATTTACATTTTTTATTTCCATGTGTCAAAATCAAATTCAAAGTTTATGAAAAGTTTCTTTGAACACGACCATGGAATACTAGAATACGTTTTTTGATTTGAAAGAAAAGTTGTGTATTGGACTATTCTTTCAGTGTACAGGCGTCACAATAATTCTCATATAAATAATAAAATTTGAAATTTTAAACTATGTAATCCGCCAGAAGTAATAGTTTTATCATAAATTTATCTAAATTTTATTTTTTTTAAAATAGGTTTAGCAACATCTTTCTTCAATGGCAAAAATCAGAATTTAGTTCGGGATTTGGTCTCGTTGCTTATTGAGTCGAATCAAGATCTACCGCCATGGCTAGAAAATATGTTTAGTGATGCCAGACATGGAGGTGGCAGTAGTAGACGACCAACCTCTAAAGGAAGTCGTTACGGTGGCTTTGGCGCCAAAGATTATCGTCAGTCGAGTGGTGGCGGACCGCCCGGACGCAGCAGTGGACCTACTAGACCTGGTTATGGAGGTAAATAGAATACATTTTCCTTCTAAAAAATAAGTTTTTATAGTTTGATACAATAATAAGACTTTAAAGAGTTTAAGAAGCATAAAGTTTAAATTTTGTAAACGATAAATATTTTTAAAAAATGTAACTAATCTTTTTCAATAAAAATAAAAATGAACTTTTACAAATGATTTTTATAGAATATTTAAAATAAAATAAAAAAAAAAATTTATTCATGATACACTGCAACTATTTTTCTTTCTTTTCTTCTTATTTATAGGTAATTACGGAGGCGGAAGTTATGGTAGTAACTACAATTCTTCGTACAATTCCAGTAATAATAACAGTAGCAATGGTGGCCCGGACTGGTGGGCATCATGAGGCAAATAGAGTCGCCAGTAAAAAAAACGCACCGTTGTCACCGCGCTACCATTATTACTACTATTCTACATTCAAATTCAACTATATGTAAGAAAGTCACGCGAGGCAAACACATAAAACGACATAAATACAAGATATTTAAGTGGACATGCAAAGGCGCGCTTAAGAGAGATGCATGAAAGGAAATTAAAAATCGTACATCGACACGCATAATTATACATATACAGTAACACATACACTTGCATAAATACAAGCAAATACATTTAAAAAAAACACGCGCGAAAGACAGTAGGCAAACATTACGAGACATTTGTAAGTAGAATATTACTATTGAGACTGCCAGTGCACACCATTGATGTGTATTTACGCAGTGAAAAACAAATAACAATTTTGGTCGCTTAGGATTCCACAAAACGATGAAAGACAATGAACTGTAATTCAAAACAAAAGTGGAATCGATGAAGCGATTTATTTCCTTGCGAACACGAGGGTCTGACTCTCGTTAAGAAAGCGTCTCGTTGCGCCGACTAGCGCACGTGTTAGTAGAATCATTACTTATTAATCAAATAAAATATAATTGAGCGTCGCTACACAATGTTCTGATAAATAAGAAGAAGAAAAAAAAAAAAAAAAACGAGTATAATGCGACAAAAGTGAAATTGCGCTTATTTAGCTGAATTGTTTGAATTGTTGAATACTCGTGTCGAGATGATTATTTGCGACAAGTGCGGCTCGTTGTGACTTTTTTTTAAGTAAAAGAAAAATTTTGCTCGACATGAGCACTCGTAAGTTTAAAAGGAACAAGAAATATGATTCTTTCTTGAATTTATCTAATTCAAAATCGACGAATGGTACTTTTGTCCTTTGCCGTCCCTAAAAATAAAAGAGACAAGAAAAGTTGTAAACAAAGATATGGATAAACAAATTACGCGATTAATTCCATCAAAATCTTTTAGAGTCGAATAAAACATTCACGACAAACAGAAATTCAACAAAATACACGCGCGCGCCTTCGTAACCAAAAGGAAGACGAGAGCCAAATATAAATCCTAGATTTTTAGGAAAAGACAGAAGCAGCATCTTTTTGCTTCTCTTTTGTCCTCTCAGTTTTTCTATTATTATGATTTTCCTCTTCGCAAACAACGAGCGGCCGATATACATAGATCGAGCTCGACATCGATTTTATCGCGAAACATGAGAGTTGGATCTCACGTATACAAATAAAATACGATATATAAAAAGTATAAAAATCAAAGATGGTATTCGTAAATTTTTGCATGTTTCGCGTTTTATCATATACATATGTGTCTGAAATCGTCGTTTGCGGATGGAGGACATATACGCGTACAGACAAATTGCGTCCTGTGTCGTTTATTTTTTTTTTTTTTTTTTATTTTTTTTATTTTTTATTTTTTTTTTATTTATTTTTTTTTTCATTTATTCTAAGGGAAAAAGCGCGTTTTTAGCGAGCAAAATAAAACATAAATAAAAAAACAACAGGTTGCAGTTACAGGGGCAGCTTACGATATAGAGGGGAGGGGAATATGAAAGAAGAATGAGAATGTAAGCCCTGCGAGAGAATCCAATGAAAGAATGGATGTGTGAATGGAAGCTCGATTGATATTTTTTTTATTTGCGGCTCGTCGCAAGCGAAAAAAATAAAATAACCCCTTGTGAAGCCGTTGAGCATTCGCATTACAATTTTTGTAACTGTATTAAAAAACACGGTATGATGTGCGCTATACATATTATAAATAACATTAAAGTTAATAATCATAAAGTTAACGTACCGTAAAAGTAATTAAACAACAACAAAATAATTAAACAGAAGAAAATAAAAGACGACTGTGATATTGAACGATCTTGCAACATTCGATTAACGCGTTTCGAATCATTTCTTTCGAAAGAAGATACGAGATGATAACACGAGCGAGAAAGCGTCGAGAGAACGGACGCTAAAAGAAATAATAGGGGGTAATGCTGTCGACTCGCTGTCGAGACAGGTATCGAATGTCTCTTTGTTATTTGAGACACGAGTACAAAAATAAATAACAAACTTTCGGGTCGTTCTCTATTAAGAAAAATAATTAATGGAAGTTTGGAAAAAATATTAATGGAAATAAACGGGGCGTGATAGAATTGTAAAGAATTAAAATAAAAAAAAAAAAAACTAAACTGCGTTGTGCTGTCCGATATCTCGTCAGGGAGGGCCGAACGTTTTATCATAAAAAGCGATGTTTAAAAAGATAGAAACTTGGAGAGATAGAGAGATAGAGAGAGAGAGAGAGAAAAAGAGCGAGGGACCGAAATATAAAAGGCGAGATAATGCTTGGAATCTTTTTTAAGTGGATCACATTTGTTGGTCTGTAGTTTAATGTAAATAAATATTTGAAAAATTTATTTAATTTTTAACTTTATGGTAATGAAAAAAAAAAAAAAAAAATACGCTATATGAATTATTTATTTCGAATTTTACATCGCTTTTCGTCGAGCTGCGATAAAAGCGAGATAAATATTTCGCTTAAGCAAATGTAAAAATTTGAGCTTTGCCAATGGAGAATTCGATCAAAAACCAAGTATTTAGTTTTTAAACTTTGTAGGCAATACTCGAATTTTACGAATAAAAATGATAAAAATTAATTTCCTAATATGAATAAAATGAATAATGTTAAAAATACGTAACTTATCTCTGTAAGACCGGTAACATTGTAAGTGATATGTACTAGTCTTCGCAGAGTTGCAAAGAATTTTGCTACCTAGGGTCAGTGCAAGTTATACTCTATATATATACAAACATACGCGTTTTTTGCCAAGTAATATACTCTCGCGCGCTCGAGTGTACATTAGTACTTCCAATTAAGTGCAAGTTTTGTCGAAATAAACAAAATGAAATATTACGAAGAAAAAAGACTGATCCCTCTCTCTGTCTTTCTCTCTCGTGCTTACACATTAATGAACAATTAAAAAAAAAAAAAATAACCGCGTCAACGAATTCTCCGATATTCAATTTTTTTTTTCTTTTTTTTTCTTCTCATCGTGAGGATGAAACACTAAAAGTACAAAAATTCGGAAATCACGCGTTGAGAGAAAAGTGAAAAATCCGGAAAAAGAATAATGATTATTAAATGAGGAAGGGATTAAAAAAAAAAAAACAATAGGTATGGAAGCGCAGGTCGCGGCGCGTTCGTGGACCAAGTTGAATGGTGTGCGATTAAATAATTGTTAAATATCCTCGTCGACGAGGAATAACGGTTCTTCTTTTCTTTTACCGATGTTTTACGCAAGGCGCGTCTACTGTCTCTCGAAATTTCTCGGAGATTATAAGATAAAAAAAAAAAAAAAAAAAGAAAAGAAATATCGTCGAGTGTTAAATTTTGACGAAAATTAAAATTTTATTACGTCGATTCGCGTTCAAAAAATATGTAAAATGTAATTCTGGCAGTCAGCTATATTTATTTGGTATTAATAATTTTATTGATTGTATTATGAACTTAAATGTATACATATATTTCTTTCGTTGTCAGCGATTTCTATTTTTATAAATTCGAGCTGCTTTTACTCCAAGAAATTTAGAGAGCTTCATCGGTCTTCGTATTCTCTTTTTTTGAGAACGATCAGTACGTTCATCATTTTGCCTTTCTTTCACATTTCATTTACCGCGCTTTTTATTTATTTTATCTTTTGTAATCCATTTTTATGACTTATAATAAATGAAATAGTATAAATCGTTTTCATAATTCACAATGCGATACGCAGGCGTCTCGAGCATGTAATTTAAGGAGATATGGGCACTTTTCCTACTTTATTACTACTACTATTCTTATTATTATTATTATTTTTTTTTTTTTTTCTTTTCAAATTAATACCCTTTTATTAATTGATCATATTTTTTTTATAATATCAAAATATTAAGTTGGACGGCTAAAAGTTAAAAAGATAAAAAACGACGATGATTTTTTTACCATACGACGAAGTGACAACAAAAAAATTTGTCATAAATAAATTTAAAGTTTTCGTGTTAAAGAAGTAACAAAAGGTGCTGATATCCCAAAGCTTGAGAGGGAGCAAATTGAAGACAAGGGGATTATAAGTTTATCCTGACGCAGTCGTTTTATTGCAATTTGTTTTCGTCCTTTTTTTGGTTCATACAAAATTTCAAGATTATATTCCAGTAAGGGAATAGGAAGGAGAGAAAGAAAGAAGATGATGTATAGCCTTACGTAATTAGTTGCAAATTCCGCGGCGACAAGGAGCGAAAAGGGGATTGATTGTTGTATCTCCGAGCTCTTCGGTAATACGCGACGTATCTTTATTAGATTTTTTTTTTTTTTTTTTTTTTTTTTTTTTATATTACCATTATCTTTATTTTTTTTTCTCGATCATTCTTCAATCGGATTCCTTTTTACCCTTGGCTGGCGGAGCTCCTGTCATTTATTATAAGTAAATAACAAGACTCGAGCTAAACGCCGCCACGTGTACATATGTAGGACCATTCATTTATTTCCGCGAGTCAATAGTCCAATTTATTATAAATGAAGATGAATAAAAAGAAAAAAAACGTATAGACAAAGAGAGAGAGAGAGAGAGAGAAAGAGAGAGAGATATACACAGAAAGAGAAGAAAGGGGGCGAGAAAGTGTTTGACGAGGATGAACGGAGGGAAAACGTTATATCCCTCTGATCGATCGCGTTTTTTCTACATAGATACGTTCAGGATACGCGTATTTTTTATAGTCCAAGAGAAGGTGGGGGCGGGGGAAGAAAGGCCGACGTGTAAGAAGTGAGAATAAAGACGAAATAAATAAGGAAAGGAGGGGGAAGGGTATGTTGGTCTAATAAAAATAAATGAAAATAGAAAAAAAATAAAAATTAAAAAAAAAATGATAAATAAATAAAAAAGTCGCGCCGTCGTCGTCGGTGCCTTTTTTCCACGGGTATTAGAAAAATAAAAGAAGTAACGTCGGAGTCGTTTCAATTCGACGGTTCACGATGTTTATAAAAATGTTAGCATATTTAAACAAATTGACGATAGTCTTTTTCTTCAGTTCTCTATTATTATTATTAATATTATTATAATTATTATTATTATTATTATTTATGATGTAACTTTAATGTATAATGTAATTTAAACGTATCTAAACGAAAAGTAGCAGACGTAAGGACATAAACACGCAATTTCCCTTGCGTTCGTTATCCTTGTTATTTTCTCCCCTTGTATAGAACAATTTATTAACTTGTATTAATAATTTACGTAAGCGTCTCTCGTTTTTCTCTGGCGCTCGATCGTACCGCCAGTAACGATCGTGACTTAATTAAAAATTTATTTTTTTTTTTTTTTTTTTTTTTTTTTTTTTTTTTTTTTTTTTTTTTTTTTTTTTTTTTGTTCTGTTTGTGCGTTTAGTCCTCCGAGAGTGTAAAAATCGGACACGAGCAGTCTCACGTTATATGTTGCGATGATTAAAATAAAGTAATGTGTCGACGGTCTCATATTAGAAAATGAATTATGAGGGTTTTTAAGAAAAAATAGTGTTGCTGGACGCGTCGATGAGACGATGCGTCTGTGTGTCTATCGCGATGCAACGTTTAAACAATATTGAACAGATGATAAAGAGATATTACCGAAAAATGGGAGGGTGGGAATAAAGAAAAGTATACAAAAAAAGAAAAAAAGACGATAACACAGTTGATATTTAGGGCGCGGGCCGAAAATTACGTGAGCCTTCTTCTCGCTTAAGTATGTTGAAAACCTAGGTATATGGATAAAGAGACGCGAGATGCTATTATACTTTCGTGTTGTTAGAAGGCGAAGATAAAAAATGATTTAGGGAGAATTTAAATGAATTATGATACGTGTGTAATGTGTGTCGTTGATGATAATGACAATTAAGTCTAATGTGTGGATGAGGTAAATGTGAGCGAATGAAATTTTTGTGAGAAAGTGTGAGAAACAACTTGGGGGGCTATGAATATGACAACCTATACTATAAATATATACAGTGAGAGAGAGAGAGAGAGAGAGAGAGAGAGAGAGAGAGAGAGAGAGAGAGAGAGAGAGAGAGAGAGAGAGAGAGAGAGAGAGTGAGAGTGAGAGTGAGAGTGAGAGTGAGAGTGAGAGTGAGAGTGAGAGTGAGAGAGAGAGAGAGAGAGAGAGAGAGAGAGAGAGAGAGTGAGAGAGTGAGAGAGTGAGAGAGTGAGAGAGTGAGAGAGTGAGAGAGTGAGAGAGTGAGAGAGTGAGAGTGAGAGTGAGAGAGAGAGAGAGAGAGAGAGAGAGAGAGAGAGAGAGAGAGAGAGAGAGAGAGAGAGAGAGAGAGAGAGAGAGAGAGAGAGAGAGAGAGAGAGAGAGAGAGAGGTGGAAGAAAACAAAAAATGTTGACTGTGACTGCAATCATTATATTCTGACGAATATACAAGAAAGCATTGAGGGATAGGAGAGGGAGAAATATTAAAAAAAGTATCATTTTTGCATGACAAAAAGATAAAAAAAAAGAAGAAAATATACAAGTGCGGCGTGCGAGACATTAAACAGAGATAATAATACATTGAGATGTTAATAAATTTTATTATTGTAAAAACTGCTTAATTATTGTCAAAGTAATTAATGGCTGTACCCCGTAAATGTTTAGCTAATGAAAAGTTTTTTATTTGAAAATTAAAAAATTTATAAATATTTGAAATTCCTATATGCATAGAAAAATATGTGCATAGAAAAATTGTGAAACGACATTTTCTCAATGATCTATTGTAATGATCGCAGCCATTGGATACATCGGGCAGTTTAACGATAAAGAAATATAAAAAGAAAAAAAATCATTTATCGGCGACATTTTGTTCACGCGTTTGCCTCAAAACAAAATAGACAAAAATAAATAAATAAATAAATAAAAAATGATGCAAATAACGAAGACAATGGAAAAAGGGAGTATGTTAGAGGAAATGTGAGAGCGTGTGGAAAATTAAAAAATTGAGCGAACGAGATAAAGATGATGAAAAGTTGTATGGCGACGCGAGAATGATGGAAAAAATAGTTTATTTATTTATATAAATTATTCCTATATATCGTACGAACGGAGTGCGAAAAAAGTAACTTTGTGGTCTCTTAGCTTTTATTTTTTACCTTATTTAATGAGAAAAAAAAAACAAGAAAATTTTTTTGCTTTGATTTTGTTTATTTAGTTTTCTTTTTCGTCCATGTATCATAATACACTCGCCGTGCGTCTTTTGTTCGTTATTCTTACGAAATAATAAGATAATATAGCGACGTAAAGCCGATGCGGTTTGTGTACAGTGCAATTTAACACGTTTGATCGGATAATCAATGTTTATGTTAATTACTTTTTCCAATTATTTTGAAGCTTCATTATATTACACCGAATTAATCGCACAAATTAAGTTTTGCTGGACTGCGTACGATTCGTTGTGTTCTTTTAATCAACGCCCAATGATTTCATAATCGTAACAGTTTGTACAGTTATTTTCCTATTTTTTTAAAAGAAACAGTTTCACAATACACTACTTTTTTCTAAAAACTAAAATAAAACGAAAAAAAAACAAACAAACAATGATGCAATTAACGCGAAATTGTAATGTTAACGCTACAGCGAATGAATGTTTTTATGTTAGAAAAAGAAAAATTTATGTAAAAAAATGAAAATATCGAAAAATACCGTAAAAGTTGTAAAGAGAAAATTGGCAATATCTCTCCGAATGCTACTCTGGCTTTTATCTTTTTCGCGTCGAGCAGCGACGAAACTCTCGCACGTTCGCCGAATATTCACGAAGCAAATGGAATAATAAATAAAAAATTTATAATTAATGATTTAAAAAAAAAGAGAAAGAAAGAGAGATGAAATAGAAGAGAAAAAAAAAAAATTAGCGAGGACAGCAACAAACGATTCTCGTCAAAATGAGAAGTGAAAACACAAAAAAGGGGGATTATGGTAGAGAATGGGATTGGGGTAAAAAATATTTAGGGGGGGCGGGAAGAAGTGCGTTTTAAAGTAGAACGGTGACGTACCATTCTGTCGGTCTTTTACTAGTAATTAAAATATTTACACAATCTACGTTAGTTGACAGGACGTGAAGAATACAAACAAAACAAAATAAAATAAAATAAAAATAAAATGAAAAAAAAAAAAAAAAAAATATGAAAGAAGAATAAAAGGAAAAAAAAATTAGATGAATCTACAAATCACTGTACGTCGTACACGTGTATTGAGAAAAAAGAAAAGAAAATAAAGAGAGAGGTATCTCGATAAATGATGCCGATTATGGCTTTCACGAAAAAAAAAAAAAAAAAAAAAAAAAAATGTATTCATACTCTATCCTTGTGTTCAAATGTCATCTCATTCCTATGTTTTCACATATTTGTAGACGTTTTAATGGTAACATGCAATGCTACGGGTACAATTGTGAGAAATTTTTTTTTTTTTTTATTAAATTCAGGGTTTTATTATACTTGATTTTATTTTCATACTATAATCATAAAAATGAAATTAAACATGTGCAATTCTGTTAACAAAGATATGCATAAAAAATTTTTTTTCTGTTTCTTAAAGCAATTTTTACATTATTTAAACTTTTTAAATTTTATTTTACCTTCAATTTAGCTTAATAAACAATCTTATTTTAAAGTATCAAGTTATAAAAAAATCAACTCCGAGTAGACAGAAATTACAGTCTTGCGACAAACCGTTGCCGCATAATCGCGACGTCATCGGTATTTCTTTCTACATCACAAGCTGTGCAATGTTTCAGTACGGAACAAGATTACGAAATATATCCGTAACAGAAGGAAAATAATAAATGATAATTATCTTCGATACTTATGAGTCGTTGAATATATTTATACTTCTGTATGATTTGCAAAGGTAAGGTTAGCAGACACGCGACTTTCATAACGTTTGTTCGGTGTGAGAAAACGATTGTTTGATAACAGCGTTATTTTTTCTTAACTGTACAAATGCGTAGTGCCGTTTGGTTACTGCAGCATTAAATTATTATCTATCAATTTAATTTTTTAATAGTCACGATTATTATGTAATTTTTAATAATTCAGTAAAATTATAATTAAAACATGTCTGTTGCGTATTGCCAAATTTAAATTAATAATAAACTATAGTACAGTAATTACCATTTATAAATAAATATATAAACAATTTCATTTTGTTTTAACTGGTATATATATAACTTTACAACAAAATTGAAACTGCTATATGAAAAAAAATATATATATAGATTTGAAAAATAAAATAAACATTGAGTAGTCTTGGTAATCATACTTGCGATTTAAAAGTGAAAATATTTATTTTTATTTATTTTTGATGCATTTATATCTTTATTGAGTTTATCTGAAACAGATTCGTATAAAATAGTTGTATAAATAGTTGCCCTAGTTTTCTACAATCGAGAATTTTCTATTTTTACTCAGTTTGAAGTAATTGTGATGAACAATAGAAACCGGAGATGAAATATTTATGTAATAAGTTCTTTTTAATATTTAATTAATGTAATCCTCTAATAACATTTAGTTTGATTCTTCTTTGTATAAGAGTTATTTCTACGTTTCATTTTTATGCATCTACTTTTTCCATCATTAAAATGTTCATCGTCAATATACCAAATTTTAATAAAAATGATTAAGAAATCGTATAAAATGTAAAATACATTTTGCATGCTTTATCGTATTTAAATAACTTTATAAAGCTTTAATTTTTTTTAATTTTATATTTAAAATTGTTTAATAGAGAGTTAGGAAATGTTGGAAATTCTGTAATGTTGGATTAGAAAAACTAGCTATGTGAAAATATAATTTGATAAATGAAAACAAGAGCACCAAGTATTTGGCAACCAATATTATTATCTAATAGAGTAAAATTTTCGTCATTTCGCTTATAATTAATGATTTAAAATATTTACAACAGTCATTAGAAAATTTGAATTTCTATTCCAAAATATCACTGCAAAGTATAATAGCAAAGCGGATAAACTGTCTTATTACGCTGCCGACGAGTACTAGTCAAGTTAGTCAGGGCCGACAACAAACGAACAAACCCACGTAGTGCCAGCTGGTTTGACTCGACTTGCCGCTGGGCGATATGCGTTGGACCAATCACATTGAACCACGAACGCGATGGCGCGTTGCGCTACGCTCGTTTCTCTTGAGGAGTTGCGCGACGACGTCGGTCGAGACAGTATCGCGGAAGATTAGCGATGACGGCGAGAACGCTGTGTTGTTAATAATTTTGTATATTCTATTACAAGGTAGCCTTTCAATTCTATGCCGCTCATGTGGTGACGCGACTCGGGCAACTACAATTTAGGAATTTTCTTGGGTGGTTGTGCGCGCCGTGCGGTTTAAAATTATACAGCACCGTGAACCAGACGAACAACAAAACGTGAACGCCGAAATTCACTGGACTCGTAGAAGTCATGTATCGCTGTGGATTGTTGTTGGTTTTGCTGAATTTTAGTCATGTCGGTATGTTTATTATAATTTATAATTTATTACTACATAGATTATTGACATTGTTTTTATTGCAAGAAATTGGGATTATAATTTTCAAGTTTCGAGAGATTTTTAGTAGATTATTATTCTAACCTTTATTTCGTACTTGCAGTGACAGTGAGTTCATCTAAAGGACTGGATAAACTTTTGGAGCTCGGTACAGATTTCTTATCGACTGGTCGATATCAAGATGCTTTATCGTATTTTCATGAAGCTGTTGGTATGTAATTATTTTTTAATAATATTGCCATATCGTTTTTTTTTTGGTTAATTTGAATAATCTTGATAAATTGTCCTTTCACTTTCAGAGGTTGATCCCAACAATTACTTGACATATTATAAGAGAGGAACTGTTTATTTAGCCTTAGGAAAAGCAAAGCAAGCTTTGTTAGATTTTGATAAAGTATTAGAATTAAAACCAGATTTTACTGCTGCAAGAATTCAACGTGGTAATGTGCACCTGAAACATGGAGATTTAATTGATGCCAAAAATGATTACTCTGATGTTGTAAGTGGTTATACTTAAGATGAATCTTGAATATTTCTTGAAAGCATAAATTTTATAATTCAGTTATAATCAAATTTAATTGAAATCTAATAATTTATATTTTTGTAAATAATAAAATATTGATTAAAATTATTTATAACATTTTAGCTTATGGTGTTTCCTGATAATAAAGAAGTCTTAAACAGCTTTAATAAAATAAGTTTAGTTACAGAACTAATAGCGGCTGCAGAAAGTTCTTATGAACAAAGAAATTATCATGCAGCCATTGAGGAATTGACGAATGCCATTGAAATTTGTTCATGGTCACCTTATCTTAGAAAATTAAGAGCAAAATCTCACATTCAATTAGGTGACTATGCTGGAGCAGTATCAGACATAAGATCCACAACAAAAATTACATCTGACGATACTGAAGGACATTATGAACTTTCATATCTTTTATTCCAACTGGGACAAGTTCAAGATTCTTTAAAGTAAATTTTAAATTACTTATTTTTAAAGTTAATTAAGTAGTATCTGTTTTTTTTTTTTTTTTTGTATTTATAAGAGTTTATTTGCAGGGAAATTAGAAAATGTTTGAAATTAGATCCAGAGCATAGTGACTGTTTTCCATTTTATAAAAATGTTAAAAAAGTAGCAAAGTTTATTGAAGATGCTGAAGCTGCTTTAGAAGCAAACGATTTACACAGTTGTATAGATAAAGCAAATAAAGTACTGAATAATGTACCAACAGTAGATAATGTTAGATTGACAGCACTACGATTACTTTGTAAATGTTACACAGCCGATTCAAATGCTGAACTTGCAGTAAAGAATTGTCGTGCTGCAGTGGATATTCAAAGAGATCCTGAAACTTTATGTGATAGTGCTGAAGCATACTTAGAAGCAGAAATGTTTGATGACGGTAAGCACTAGCATATAATGAAACTAAAGATAAAATCATAGGGCAATTTTGATTATTTAGATACTTAATGGAAAATATTTAATGTTAATATAATAATAGCCTCAAAGATCGTTAAAGAGTTTAATTTATCATCTAGTTTTTAAATATAATATACATATATACTGTGTTTTTATTATTTGTATATTATTTTTAATTTTAAATAGAATAAGTTATTATTGATGATGTAATTTAAACTACTGCTTTTTTATTTATAGCCATTAGAGATTACAAAGATGCCTTAGAAATTGAATCGCATAATCAGAGAGCAAAACAAGGTTTACAAAAGGCTCAACAGCGCCAAAAACAGTCAGAATATCGAGATTATTACAAAATTTTGAATGTACCACGGACGGCTAAAAAGCAACAAATTATAAAGGCCTATAGAAAAGCTGCACAAAAATGGCATCCAGACAATTTTCCGGATGAAGAAGATAAAAAACGCGCACAGAAAAAATTCATTGATATCGCGGCAGCGAAGGAAGTTCTCACAGATGAGGAAAAACGCGCCAAATTTGACAGAGGCGAAGATCCTCTCGATCCTGAATCTGGAAAACATCATGGCTTTAATCCCTTCCAAGAGTTCCATCATTTCCAGGATTCGCCCTTCCAGTTTAAGTTCCATTTTAATTAAAGATTTTGGTGCTTTAATTTATTTTTTTTTTTTTAATTTGAAATAATATTTATAAAATTTCACAGATTTTTTAAGTCTGTAGAGAGAAACAAAGGTCTACGTACCATAAGTGATAAACTTCATAATGAATTATTTACCTACTCTGATTTTTATGGAAAAATGATTTTAACAAAGTAATCATTAAGGTTGAAGTTTTTAAAATTTTATTTCAGTGTATAAAAAAAATTATCTAAGAAAAATTTAATTTCAGAAATCATTTTTTGCATTTTTATTCAAATAATAATGAAAAAATTAAAGTTTTTTAAAAGTAACTGATATCTTTTTCTTATTGAAATTTTAGTACAATAATATTAATTTTTATGATAAATAATAAAAATAAAGTCATTCTTTGCATAATAAATCAGAGTTTGATTATACAATTAGCATTGTAAATGCTTTTTATAGTCTATAAATAATTAAAATTTAGAAAACTTTAAAAATACTACTTTCAAAGAAAAAAAAAAAAAAGAATTCTTTAAAATAATAAGAAAAATCACCAGAGTCATACCTGAATAAAATGGAATTTCTCTGCTTTATGTGACGAGCTTGTAAAAAAAATAAATTTTTTTTTATACGACTGAATATTAAGTAAAGCTCGTCTTTTCATGTTGCAAAGACAATGACGTGAAAAAATTTTTTATAATTTCGGTCCATTACGTAATAGGAAATGGATACGAAAAGACTTTACATACTTCCACGTGATTCGAATGATTGAATGAAAGTGTATCTCTATCATTTATACGGCGAAATTGTGTGAATCTAGTCATCGGGTATGGGTAGAATGTATTTATTTTTTGCATCAGTCTGTTATTTCTTCTTGTTTATTATAATATACTTTTACCGATATCCGATGCCGATCTTTTTCAAAATGCTTTTTCGAGGCAGTGCTGTGCGCGTGTTGCGTGTACGCAGTAATTATGTGATCGATATGAGCTGTTTGTAAATACAACTTGTAATCAAATTATCCTGGTAATTGTTTAAGAATATATATTTCAATCAATTATTTATAAAAAAAAATTAACAAACAGTGTTATATGCTGTTTTTTTTCAATCACAAACGTATGCATTATCAATTTACTTTTAAACAGTAAATAATTCAATAATTTCAAATTTCGCGAGCCTACTTTTTTGACTTCTTTGATTTTTTTGATTTTTTTTTTGTTTTCTTTAGTTTAAGTACTGCGTAAGGACCCAATTTATGCCTCACCATATATCCTCTCCAAATGGATTGAATTAATGTCGCTGCCTTATGAATTTCGTTCCAATATTCAATTTCTTTTCTCTCTTTTTCTAGTATTTCTGCAAATTCGTCAATGAAAGCTTGTCTTTTACTTCGTAAATCGTATGATCGTTCTAGAGATTCTTTTAATTCATCGATTTTTTCCTGAAATTAAATCACAATTTTTAAAAAATATTTTTATTTTATTTTTAAATTAACTCATATATAATGTATGAAAATTATATTAAATTGATTATAAAACTTATGAAAATTCATTTGATAATATAACTAAGAGTTAATAACAAACTTTTTTTTAAATAAAAAAATTTTTAATCGATAAATAATATACATATGAATAAAATTATAAAATTTTTTTTGTTATTCAACAAATATATTAAACATGAAACCTGAAGTTCTGTAGTTTCTTGTTGCCGTCTTTCTAATTCTTCATTATAGCGCTGTTTCCAAGCTGTAATTTGATCTTCATAATCATCTATCGTTAATCGTAAATAAGATTGTAACTGTTCCGACACTTTTGCATCTGCTTTCCTCGTCTTCTCCAATTCCTTAATCTCATTTAATAACGCTTCTTCTTCTAATGAAAATCGTATATTTTGCTGTTCTAACTTTGATGCTTCCATTCTGCTTACATAATCTGTAATTTTGTAAATAAAAAAAATTTGTAAATCATAATTTTTAAGGGAACAAAAAACAAATTTTACCCAATTTTTCGTTGTTCGCGCAGTACGATGCGTCGATTTGGGCAGCCAATTTATCAGCTTCCTCTATGTATTCTTTCTTTTGGTCTTCGAATTCTTTATCGAAAATTTCGAACGAAGCGCGTAATTTTTTGGCCAAATCCGACCAAATCTTCAAGCTGGCCTCGAGATTATTTTCTTTCTCCACAGAATCGACAATCGTATTAACTTCGCATCGAAGCCACTCGTAGCTGCCATTGCGTTCGAGATCGTAAATAATTTTGCGGAAAACGTTGTATACCAAATCTCTTGGAGAATAAAATTTAAATATTGATTAACAATTTAAACGACGTTTATATATATACATATTAATTGTAGAATATACAAATGATATATTTATGGAATATATTTAATTCGTTACACCGTAAGCGCAAAGCTATATTTGATTTAGAATAAACATATAAAAAATATTACCTGCATGTTTTTACATTAATTTCTAGTTAAATTTCAAATCGGTTTCAATTCTTATTCTTATTATAAATTTTTAATTATTTTTTTAAAAAAATATAATGAATAAAAGCTGAATAGTTGATTCGGTTGAAAAAAAAAAAAAAAAAAAAAAAAAAAAAAAAAAAAAAAAAAACAAGAAATCGATTAGAAATTTATACTACAAAGTTCTGATAAACAATGCATTTATTTGATATGTAAATTTTTAAATAACTTATAGATAATTAAATTAAATGAATTATAGAAGTAGTTATTGCTTTAGTATAATATACTAAAAATATAATAAGTAATTAAAATTTTGTAAATTTATAATTTATGTTAAAATAAATCTAATTTAATAATAATGTAAATTACAAATTATTTATTGATTTAATTAAAATAAAAAATATTGCTTTAATGTTGATTAAATTTATTGTTATGTAAATTACTGTTGACAATTATAAAATTTGTCAAAAAATAAAAAATATTTTAATTAAAATATCTTAGAATCTTGATTCATTTTTATGTGTGAAAATCAAAGTCGTATAATAATTTAAAAAAAGAAGATAGAACGACTATGGTTGCATTCAAATAAATTAAAAAAATATTTCTATTATAAATTAAATAAATAATCAACATTATTATCAACCACCAACGTTTTAAAAATACGTATACCTGTCCTGCGATATCTTTTCGCTCACACTTTGTACAACCGGCACGAAACCCGCATCTTCTCCAAAAAACATTTTTCGTTCATTCTCGGCGGCGCAGCTATTCCTTTTCCTCACAATTTTTCTTCCGGTTACGTGTTCCGTCACGGTTTTATCGATTTTTATCGTTCGGCGCAAAATGTCGAGCGCGTTCAGAGCTTCGCGTAAAATTTCGATGAAAGCCACAGCTTCGACGTAGTCGATTCGCTCGCTGCTCGGAAAATCAAAGGACATACTACGCACGCCGATGTTCTCCGATGGTCGGGCCTTGATCATATTGCTTGGACTTTTTAAGATCGGTATCGCATCGTCAAGACCCTTTGTATACAAGTGATTAAATGGTGAAAATGTTAATATAAATAACAATTGTAGTTTTTTGAAATACTAAAATTTTAACTTGTCTTTTAAAATTACTTGTAGTAATTGAGAATTAAAAATTTATTTAAAATAATTAATGAAAATGAAAAATTGTGACGCGTAGTTTTACATTTTTTGTAACGCGATTGATTATTTTTAATTTTAATTACATGCTAATCGTATTTGTACGTATATGAATAATAAGTTGACGTATACACATTTGTAGGAGTAAGCCTTCGAAGATCTTTTATCAGTGGCAGTGCTCGGTCTGTGCTTAGAATTGGCACCTTGAGATTTTTTACGAGTTGAAAATCCATTCGTGTCCATTACACTAATTTTCTTTTTATTTTGATAATCATTATTCGATAATGCACTATTCGTCTCCGAATCATTTGGAATCTAAAATATTTATTAAATTAAAATTTTTGATCACATTAATGGATGGATTTAAATAAATTTACCACAAATTCCATTATGTTGTGTTTTACTTGTTTCCTTTATTATATCATTTTTCAAATTATAATTTTGACAATATAGTCTTTTAAGTTTGTTTTGTCACATGAAGTTGCTAATAAAAAATTATAATTTTCAATTTGATAGTCATTTCAATGTAATATACATCTATCATTTTTCATAATAATAATCTTTTTATTTTTAAAATATTTACTGACCAATGAATAAATTTTCATCGTTAAAATTAAACACCTGTTATTTTTATTTGTTACTTAAAATATTTTCTAAAATACTTTTATGAACGAACTATGTCCCATTCGAAAAATTTTATTTGTTTCCCGCTATTTTTTATTCAAATCAATTTCGCTAAGCGAATATACTTTTTTGTATTATATTACAAGTAATTTTTGTTCTTCTGAGTACAAAGTTTGAATCCAACCTATTCATATCCAATTCCATATTCCAATTATTTTATACCGAATACTGTTATAAAAAGTTTTAATATTTATATTTTAATAAATTATATAAATAATTTCAATTAACATAAATATATTTAACAAAAAAAAATTTGTTAACAAATTTTAATAGCATCTTTACATCTTTGTATATTTTTATTAAAATGTGGCTGCATATGTTTATTACAGCATTCTATATTAGATTCAATTTTATTTTAATCTGGCAATTTTCTACATTTCTAGCTATTGTCTTCGATATATGGCACTTAAGCTTATACGATCAAACGTTTATATAACCCATTTATTGTTTATTATTTGTTTAATCGTAATACACTTATTTAATTCTAACGTTTCAAAAATAAATACGAGTGGATGAAAATTCTTAATAATAAAAAATAAAAATTAAATAAAAATATAAAATTTCTTTAAGCGATCAAGAACCTTGAACGAAAAGGTCAACGAGACGAATCGTAAATGAAAAGGAAAAATACAATTCACATTTATACTGACCTATAGGGAATTTAAATTTCGTTCATATACATATACATCGATGCATTGTATAATGAGGCAGTACACTCTACTTAATTACGCGACACTTCGATAGCACACACACACACACACACACACATATATATATATATATATATATATATATATATATGACTTCTCTTTCCGCTGCGCGCGTCAAAATACTCAGCGGTAAAGCGTTTCCTCGTACTTTCAGTTTTTCTAAGCCACAAGGGAATCATTACACGGGATTTGCACGACAATTGAAGCGCGTCTGCACCGCATTTATCGAAAATCGCTAATCGTATTTACTTAGTTTGATGAAAAATTATAGATTCTTTGTATCTTGAAACCATACCTATGTCTTTTCTTTTCATTCCAACGGTTAATTTTTTTTTTTTTTTTTTTTTTTTTTAGTAGCTTGACAATTAAATTTACTTTTGTTTACCGAGTTTAGCTAAAAATATAATTTTTTTTTTTTTTTTTAAACAACGGAAGTTATAATTTTGTAAAAATAAAGTATTTTTCTAGGGTAAAAATTTTTTTTTCAACGTGTTACTTTTACGATATTTTATAGTGCAATTGTGCAATTGTTCTTTTTTGTTTCGTACAGTAAAAAATAAAAAACTAATAACAAAAATAATTCCTTGACTTTTTTTTAATACTTTGTCAATTCAATTATTATTAAAAATATAAACTAAAAAACAAAATTTATAAAAGAAAAACATATTTCATAAAAAAATTCATATAATTAAAAAAAATATTTGAAAGAAGTGAGTATAACTGTTGTGAAATTCTAAATATTTTTCAAAAATTTTAAAATTGTTTAAAAATGATAAATTTATAAAAAAAAATTCGTTGTTTAATATTTTGTAAGATTTTTTCCTGTAATCATTTTTTGTTCTATTCTGACATTATTAAAATAAGTCCAAGAAAATATTTATGTACAAAAGGTTCATGAACACATTTCATTAACAGTCATTTATAAGCCATTAATTCATTAATTATTAATCGTAATCTAAAATAGATTCTCGAAAAATGTCATAGCTAGCTAGTTTCATATCTAAAAAATTCTAAATTTCTAATAAAAATATAAATTTAACGCCGTGAATGAAGATTCAACAATATTGTGGCGATAGTAACAATTGATTATCGTTTACGTTATGAAATTTTAATAAAATAAACTTTTATAATAAATAATTTCAGCTAAACAACTTGTTTTCAACTTTTTTTTAAAAACAAATATTTGAATTTTATACTAAAAACGATCGCTCGTTTTTACTCAATTTTTTTTTAATAGACCTACTTTTCAAAATTTGTCAAATCGTTACACTATCGCAACAATGCATACGACTCGAGAAAATCTCCTCCTCGCTGCGCGATAATAAAATTCTTTATTTCGTTCTCTAAATTCAATAAATACAATCCGTGACTCTAAAATTTGCACGTTTTTTTCACACTTCGAGCGGCATAATCTACATAAAATAGCTGGTGTATTCGTGCGGCATGACACCGCGTCTCGGATAAAAAGTGTGACTGGTCGAATGGCAGAGGAGATTCGTGATCGAGCTCATGTAGATATCGGCGAAACGGAAGAGCCGCCGCGAAAAGTAAGTCGGATTGTGGTAGGTGCGAAAGACCGAGCCGAACTGCTGGTTGAAGACCCGCTTGATCTCGTTTCGCAATCGATCGCGTTCTTTTATCCATTCGATTAGCTCGGCCTCGGCTTCTGGACTGTCGGCATTCTGGTGGTCTTCTATCAAGCCAGTCAACATCTGAAGCCAGTTTGCATTTTCTTTGAATTTTGGGTCGTTCAGTGTCTCGATTTCGTGCTGTGGGCAAATCACGACGGTTTCATTCGTAAAACTTTTACAGGTCGTAGCGTGTATTTGCTTTCATTTTGAATAAGCCGATTTGACCTCTTTAACCCGTTTAAACTCTTATAGAGTTTTTAACAATATAAAAATAATATTTAAAAATAAATGCCCAGTGCAATGTTTAATCATTATCATTCAAGTAACTTTTGAGACTTTGGACATGCGATAAATTACGATTATAAAACGTTAAAATTTTCAATCGAAACTCACAGCGAGCTCTTTAATAATAGCCCCAGTTCTCCATCCATGCTCCAATGTAACATCCGCAAGATCGCTGTAAGGATGATCGCCAAAATAAAGAACCTGATGTCCTCGCCAGCCCGTAGTATCCTGGAGCTGTTTTACCGTACCCTCCAAGTAAATCACGCCTTTCTCGAGCTTAGTCACGCGGTCCCACAACTGCGTCTGGTTTTTCTCGTCGTAGATGCGTAACGGGCGCGACTCCTCGGTGAAGAAACGTGGCTTACGCGCCTGCACGATAACCACGTCGAAGTAGTTCTTCCATTCGTCGCCTACTAGGAACCTCATACCTTTGTCCCTGTAAAGGTTTGATGAATAATCGACGATCGATTGTTGTCGTAAGAGTGACGTTGGGATTTGATACTTACACAAAGTGAAAAGGACTATTGGTTACGAGAAACATCTTTTTGTTGGCGGCTTTAAGGCGATCGAAAAATCTGTTGAGATCTTTGTTTTGTTCTAAATACTCTGATACGTTTTCGACTACTCGCTGATGCATTATTGGATGACAGCTTTGCACTGAGTTCTAAAAGTTTGAAAAATTTAATTAGTATATTTTTTTTTAAAGCAATTTCGAATACATTTTTAAGAATTAGTTTATACATCTTAACATTATTAGGTGTAAAATATATTTTGATAAAGCTTTGAGAAATTTTAAATGTAATGTGAAATTATTTTTCAAAGTTTCAACTCTATTCTATTGATCGTTTCAACTTTATGCAATTTTGTTTTTTTTTTTTTTTTTTTTTTTTTTTATCACGTTTTTGTGAAAATCCACTGGCTCGTATAATTGGACTTCCGTTATACCTTAACATCTCTAAAAAGAATTTCCGGATGATAGTCGATGTGATTTTGTAGAAAATACTCGGTGACATTGCACAACAAACCCATTTCCGGGACTGAAAAGAGATCGGCCAGTTGGACCATTTTCGTGCGGCGCACACCATCCTGGAAAGAAAAAACAAAATTAAAAGTGTCGGTATTATTTGATCAGATGTTGTAGTAGATCATGCGACACTTATATTGTTAAAAATTTTTATTGTAAAGAATTTTGTAATTTTTAATAATGAAATGTGCATGCAATATATATATATTGTTTTTAAAATGTCAAAACACTTTTCTAAACATTTGATTCTCGTACAATGTCAATTAATCATTGTCAAGCTGGTCTATCATAGTCTATTTCACAATTTAAAGCTAGTAAATTATTTACTGTTATTATGTAATTCTTTTTATGATGGATGATAAATTGAAACTTATCAGAATAAAACTTGTTGTTACTCATAAATGAAAGTTAAATGAATGTAACATTTACGGTTACACGTTTGTTATTTACAAATAATTTCGCACAGATATTTAACAAATTGTTGATAGAATTTAAAGTGTAATTATGTTATAGGAATTGTAAAAATAATTGTAGTAAAAAATGCATTAAATTATAAAAAAAAAAAAAAAAATTCTACGTACTAAAAGAAACCTCTAATTTTATTTATGTTTGTGTATTTATGACTCACCTTCTAACTCCAAAAAAATACATATCCACAATCGGCACGTAACAAGTGAGAAGATCACACATCGGGAGAGCCAACACATGCGAAAAAGACAGTCACAGAGTTTCACGAAAAACCAATTTAGTTTAAAAAAAAAGATATTGTAATATTTTTTTTTCATATCGTTATTTACACTTTTGTTTTCGCGACGAAGAAGAACGAGAAGGTATTAAAATACGATATGTACATAAATATGTATATGCATACATAATTATGTAATATGAGATGTTAACGATTGGTTATTATCACATTCATGAAAATATTAGTCGATACGAGAAGTTATAAAGGTACAAAGAGTAGATATGTAAAATATATCCGCATAATTTAATATGACGAAGCGTCGAAGTGATATTTATTAAATCCTTCTTCACGGATGTATCGAAAATAACATAACGATATTTTAAAAAACTTAGTTACTTACATAGAAACCATAAAAAAATATCACTTCAATGCTTCGTATAAACGTACACAAACGCGGACAAAAAGTACCATTCACCGGTACTTACGAAAACATAAAAAAAAAAAAAAAAAAAAAAAAAGAAAGAAGAATAAAGCATAAACAAACTCACATGCGAGTGTTTGTAAGGCGCCTCGACGTAGGCGATCGGTATGATGCGGTTTTTGTAAAGCCTGAGCACCTCGTCGTCCGGTACGGGATGCAGTCCACGATACACCGCGCCCAATTGTATCTGTAGAAAACTGTCGAGTTTTAAGAGCAAACCTTTTTCGATGTCGTAATGGAGACCTCGCACGGCGAAATCGTCGCGGTATGGTAAATCTGCTATGCCTATCGGATACTGATGGAAAATGGTTAATTTTGTCAATTGTTTCGTTTGCTTATTTATCTTTATTGCAAATGACGATTAACTTTATGTATGCTTGCAAGATCGTAATTATCGATAATTAATTTTTATTAATTTTAAGTGAAAAAACTGATTTCTGTTTTTTTTTTTTTTTTTTTTTTTTCGAGCAACGATTAATATTAAAATATGCAAGCATAAATATAAGTAAATTAAAAAATATAGAAACCGTACAAGTTTTCAAAACTCGTATCGACACTTATTTTTTATAATTCGCATTATAATTTAAAGCTTTCCGCTCGACTTACTTTATATTTCTTAATGAGCATATCGCGTCCCAAGTTGTACAGGAGGTAATCCATGCTGGGTTTGTAGCACGCGAGCGTGTAATCGTAATCGAATCCATAAACCTGCACCTCCTTCAGGTCCAACTCGTTACAGGCGAACACACCACGTGGATTGACGTTCTGTGGCAGTTTCTTTGCTACATTGTACATGAATTATTTAATTAATAGCTTTGTTTTTTTATCAATTTTCTCGTGGATCGAGATTATTTAATGCCGAGAGGAAATTAAAATTTATGGATGAACGGGTACGATATATTGGCGCGTGTAATATTATACGTTACGGCGCTGTAGTAACGTAATATATTTAACATTGAAATTTGAGAAATGAAATATTTTTAACGCTACCTGTGTAGGAACAAATAAAATTTTTTCTTTTAATTCAGGATTTTTCTAATTATTTAATAAATTCTAATTAATAAGATTTTTTATTTAAAATCGTTAATTCATATATTGAATATGAATAATAATTGATGTTTTTTAAAAATACATCGTTTAAGTTTCATTTAAATTTGTTAGATAATTAGAAAGTATATCTATGAATCTATGCATAGATAGAAACATAACGAGTACCAAAAAAGGGTCTAGCCAGACCTGATTTGACTTATCAATATACCGTTACATAGTTTTCATATTTTATTTTTAAAATTTCGATAAAATTCTTTATAAATTATTCATGCAATAAGGAAAAAAAAAAAAAAAAAAAAAAAAAAAAAAAAAAAAAAACAAGAAAGGAAAAGACGATCAATATCATTTAATTAAATACTCCTACGTAATTTTCAAATGGAGCGAATCAAAATAATCTCATTCCACGACAAATACCAATCTAAGCTACACGTTGAGAAGCAATGGTCAAGGAGACAAGCTAACGTACATACAACGCAAACATATATATATATATACATATTGCACCGATGCAGTAGAACAAGACTCGCTCTGGCTAGGCGATCGCGAATCACAGGCGCACGTGTCTCTCTTTTGAAAGCGCGCGCTGAAGCTTTTAAAAAAGACGCGCTACGGCGCTATATCGAAGATTGACATTGACCGTTGTCGCGAGAATTTCAAACGCACGCACGCGCGTTCACGCACATATATGTTTATACATGTATATACATATATGTGTATTTATAAAATACACGGATGTACGCGCGTGCGCGCGCTTAACTAGTTCGCCGATAGAACGCTTGATCCCCAGTGACATAGTTGCGTGCAGCCGTGCGAAAGATAGTGAGAGGGAGAGAGAGAGAGAGAGAGAGAGAGAGAGAAAGATATAAAGAACGACGAGCATGCGCTGCTTGCACGTGTATCTGGCATCTCTCTTTTTCCTCGACTCGTTCTATCGCGTTCTTTAGATCCGCGCTTACGCGAAGGTGCGCGCGTCCAGGTGTTTTGCACGTTTTTTAACGTCTTTATTTGCGCGCACGCGTTCCTTTCTTTTCCCAAATATTCTCTCATAGTCGTCGACTCCGCTTTGTTCGTATTCCTCGCGTCGTCTACTACACCAGCTAGCGCGTTCCTCCTTCTCTCTCTTTCTCGAGTCTTCTATTTTCGTCCCGTCATAACTAATCGCTTCCATTACGGGTCTCGTCGACATCGGCGCCGAGATTCCAACGCCTCGTCGACGGCGTTGGAACTTTCCAAAGCTCGAATTCTGTACGACGATCGATGGTAATAACGTATCGCTTTTAATCGCTCGGGAAAAGAATAACGACGACGAGTCGAGGTGAGCATAGCAGCCGACGCATAATCGTCCTCGCACGTGTTCTCCATCTCTCTCTCTCTCTCTCTCTCTCTTATTCGTTAACGCAGCAGCAAACACTCGGGAGTCGAGACTTTACTCACATTTGCACTTTTCCAGCATCTTCTCATAGCTGCGGTGCATCTGTTCTCGGGAGACCGGGGCGGGCTCCAGAGAGTAACAGGATCTCCTTGGCACATCGTTGATCTTGATACGGGTGGAGGACGAGGCACGCGGCACGAACGAATCAAGGAGGACGAGGAGACCCGAGGTGCTCACGGAGCTGCAACGCTTTACCCGCGCAAACGACATGATGGTCACACGCCGGATGGCGCTGACAACGACGACGACGACGACGCTACGCGCGCGCGCACGCTCGAAAACTCCTCTCCCGTTGGTATAGTCGCCTCACTCGTCGTCGGTGAGCGGGCGACGACGCTTTGCCTTTGCTCTTTCGAGGCCGCAACTCTTCTCCCTCTCTCTTTCTTTCTTTCTTTCTCTCTCTCTCTCTCTCTCTCTCTCTCTCTCTCTCTCTCTTCTCGTTGGCGTTTGCGCGTTCACGCATACATGATGAGCGCGCGTGCGCGTGTATGAGGATATACGTGGGTAACTACTTTGGATTGGGAGGGGGAGCTGGTTATAACTTTTTTTTTTTTATTTGGTGGATCAAGAATTGGGTTGGGCAATGATAGACTTTGGTGAAATTTTTAACGAATATTCATAAAGTAAGAACGTAGTTTTGAATTTTAAAAATTGAATCGAATTTCAATAGTAAATTTTTTTTCCTCGATTGATGAGTAAAATTTTAAAAACTATAATATATCAAGTGGTGAAATTTTTTAAATTTAATATATTATGCAATATCTGATTGACGTCATTAGGTTCCATACATTGTATTATATAAATAATAAGCTTTAAATATAATAGTTATATAATGAATCGAAAAATAAATGTAACTAAAAAATCAAATATATAATAAAAATTTACGAAATTTAAGACATAAATATATTACGAAATTGTATTTATAAAGTTAAATTATTCATAAAAAAAAAAATTTATGAAAAAATGCTTTTAATATTTTGTATGTATAATATCCAATTTTAAATAAAAATAAATTTATGCATTTAATATGTTTTAATATAATTTCAAATTTAAATTATTTTCTTATTCAAATATGCAGAATTTAATAAATTAAAATTACTAATTAATTGTTTCATAGATAAGCACATTTCTCCAATGAATTTTTTAGAAGTTACTCATCGAGTCGCTTACTCGCTGTCAATAGGTAAACCCAAAGCCTGAGAATTACTAGATTTCTGACCGAGTTTTCAAATGGTCCATTAGTTTATATTGCTCAATTGATATTTGTACCGCGATGGTTATTTCATTTTAAAATATATTAAATTCGTTGATCTATTTTATTAGATAAAACATTTCTTACGCAATTTTATTTATTTAAAAATATTAATAGTAAAATTTATCTATAAAATGATTTTTTTTTTTTCAACGAATAAAATTGTTACTTTTAAATTATATACTATTATATGAAACCTTGAAAATAATATTAATACAATACCTTTAAATTTAACTTGATATCGATTGACTTCTAAATAGGAGAAACATGTCAATAATTTATTTTCAGATATAAAAGACATAAAGAAAGTAATAACGAATTTTACTAAATTAAAAAAAATACACGTTTAACAACTGTCATCTTTGATGATTTGTTGATTTGATAATTTAATGATTTTACGTCATTTGTGAATAAATCAAAAAATCTCATCAATATGTATCACGTTTAAACGAATGGTTGTTTAATTTTCACATCATTACGCAAATATATTCTTTAAATTTTCATTTAAACTTGTCGAGTGGTTTAAAAATGGAAAGAAAAGTTGTAAAAATGAAAAAAAAAATTAAATAAAAAGGTAACGCGTATTCAAAATTTTCCGGCCCTTAACTTATGATAACTTTCAGGCTAATAAGTTTAGAAGAATTTCAATAAGCCCACTCTCAAATATTAATCCTCTTCATAAACTCCTCGAAACTTCGAATCCATTTTACGATAATGCACTTGACGTACAAGTACAGCAAGAGAGAGAGAGAGAGCGAGAGAGAGAGAGAGAAAGAGAGAGAGATAAGCGGGAAGTAGTAGTCGAAGTTACGGAATTCACATAAGCCTTTACTTATGGGGTTCGCATTATGCTGAATTCCATACTATTTCTACTGAATTCCAATCGCCATCATACTAAACTTTCTCCTTGGTAATACAAATGTACGTGTAACCTCTTCGTATAAGTCCCAACGTAGACTGCGATTGAAAACTAAGCAAAGATGAAAAAAAAAAAAAAAAAAAAAGAAAAAAGAATAAGAAAATTTAAAAAGATAAACGTGAAAAGAAGAACGAAAAAAAAAGATGGTGATAATTAACATAATCGGTATTGGGAGTATTTTTTATGTAATCCACCGGTATGACTATTTTAGAACTAATATAATTCGCATAGTCGTACCATAAGCGGAACCTTATTTACTGTATTACTTTATTTTTTTTTCCATTGCCAAAGTTTCCATTTAATAGACTCGAGCGTATTTACGATACGATTCTGTTCGATCGTACTTGTGAAATTTTTTCTTCGGCTTTAAGTACTTTAACTAAATTTCTTATTTTACTTTTCGTAATAATTATTGTGAATAATTTATTGAAATTTGCACTATTGATCAATACGTAAAATAAAAAAAAAAAAAATAAGACGATGCATTTTATAATACTAATACATCCATTAATATTTGTGCGTGTCTTCTAAATAGTATAAATAGTCTCGTGTTATTAGTCTCCTTTTACACAGTTATTTAAACTCCGGTCAAACATTTTGTGCGAATACATTATATCGCTCGAGAAAGTCTCATTTGTATCTCTGTAATAACCCGTCAAATTAAAGCGATGGAAGTAATCGTAAATCAAATTTTTTTCTTATACGCCGAGTCATTGGCCATAAGCAAAAAGCAAAAGAATGAAAAAAAAAAAAAAAAATTGTTATTCTGGCAATAAAGAAAGGTGAAAAAAAAATATTCTCAATTTCCGATTTTTCAATTAAATGAAAATAATCGATTCTTTTGTGATATAAAAATCATGGAAAGGTCTGATACACACGTATATACATATACATATACATATACATATAGATGCAACAACGTATCGTCGATCTCGTTAATCGTTTTTAAATACGTATAAAAGCGGAATCGATCGAGTTATAGCATATACCGAGAATTTTCGTTCGAGATCGTCAACCTGCCTTCGCGCGCTTGTTTACGCGTATTTACCCGCGTATATGTACAACATATATATATATATATATATATATATATGGGATTCCAGGTCAATTTATCGAGTATCGAAAAATAAAACACGCCCGTCGAGACTTTGTCAGTTTTACGAGCTTAATGATAATGACGAGTATTCGCGAGAAAGAGAGAGAGAAGGAAATGCTTAGATCTGTATCTCGATTGGTTTTAAATACACACACACACACACACACACACACACACACACATATATATATATATATATATATATATATATATATATATATATATGTATGTGTATACATATATGTATACATACATAAAGTTGGCCTGATATTTTCTTTTTCCTTTTTTTTTACGATTTCAAGTCTGTTATCCGTGCGCACGTGCGTCGAATGTAAAGCCATTGGCTGGATTGAAAAATATTTTAAAAATTCAATTTCGTATATACGAAAAGTTGTCGAATACTTTACATGTGGAAAAAATGTGTGAGAATTGTGACGAAAATAAAATATTTTTACACGTAATTTATAAAAATTTTAAGCTAATGATTATAAAAATTGTACGGATAGCGTATTGTATCGGTGAAACAATAAAAAAAACTTAACAGTGTTAATTTCTGTTAAAATTTTTCCAAAAAAACAAAACATTTTTAAGTAACAATATGAGGTTAAAAACAACGAGAAACGATAAAAATTTCATTTGTTAGTTAATGATGCATCGATGATCAGTTAGCAAGTGAATCTTTAACGAATAAAACACATTTGCGCGCACGAAAGAAAGAGAGAGAGAGAGACAGAGAGAGAGAGACAGAGAGAGAGAGAGAAAGATGAGAGAGAGAGACAGAGAGAAAGATGAGAGCTATAACTAAAGAGAAAGAACGAGTGCCAAAGTCCGTCTCTCTTCCTCGACAGATCGCGAGTATCACATGTAGGGAAGGAGGGGAGGGGGAAGGAGACACGACTCACGGGTAGCGCAGTGCCGCTGACCCAATTGCCTTAATCTAGCAAACTCTCTCTCTCTCTCTCTTTCTCTCTCTCTCTTGCTATACGGGCTTTTTCGCCATATACCGCGTGAATATCGCGCCGTATCCGCAGGTATGCGCGCGTACATTGATTTACTCGAAATTTACCGATACACCGCGTTGACGTGGTTAATAAGCCATCGTATAACGAGCATACGATGTATAAGTTTGGAGGACTTGACGAAAAATGATTGCGATGAAGTTTTACTTGTACGATTTGAAATCTTAATGGAATCGTTGTTTATTAGGATTTTAATTTTAATGGGAGATATAATTTTTCATTTGTTTAGATATGTTCTGACATGCGGTAGTGGAACTAGCTTCATAATTTAATTAAGTTTCTCGTAAATAATTTGTTTAATAAATTTATTGATTTTCGCGTCTACTGAACAGTAAGTAGTGACGTAAATCGTCTACTGTATTACAAAATTGTAACAATTGTAAAGATATTATTGATTTTGATTATTTTGATATAGTATTTTATTCGAATATTGAAATTTTTATTTTTCTGGTCACAACACGTGAATAAAAAAATGTAAGAGCATTAAAAAAAATGTATATACATATATATATACATACTTCTTTCGATTATAAGAATGTATTAAAAAATGCACATTCTAGATACGTTGATTTTAAACATTACGACAGCTATACTCACGATCTGCTCTAGAAGTGAAAAAATCTTATCTCTAAGTATCCATTTACTCAAGAGAAAGTTGAGAGAAAAATGCAATTCGAGCGCATGAAATACGATATTAATAAGTAGTAAAAGACGTTCCCATCGTGAACTGTCTGTTTCTACTTGTTAGATATACCGCGATACACGAATTAGTTATAATTTGAGTCTTAATTGAATTTTTATCATTTAGCTCAAAAAAAAAAAAAAAAAAAAAAAGAAACGATTAAATCATTTCAATACAATAGAATTAACGGCTTACGATGATAAATTAATTAAAATTGATAATCCAAGATTCAAAATTAATTCGCTACTGAAAAATAAAAGTTCCTCATCTACATTTATGAAGTAAAATTTTTAAGGTCATTCTCTTCACGTGTAATTTTAAAATGGACAATTTTATTTGAATTCAGAAAACGAGCAGCATTGACATTCGAGACGTTGAAACTTATCGCAAGGTGAAAGAAAAACAAAAATGTCGTTAATAATTTATTAACAGCCGGTTGTGTTTTGCAGAAAAAAATAATGAAATCGATACGTCAATAAATATCGGCGAATCACCATAATTTATTTTACTGTCATATACGAGGAGCAAAGTATTTAAAAAAATATATATTTCTTAATTTTTTTTTCTCTTCTTTTTTTATTTTCTTTGACATCAGCTGGCTAATTTTTATGACGTGACGTGGTAAATTTATGAAATTTATTTCAGCGTCTTAATTACTTTAAATAAGTCGTACGGCCAAATATCTTTTCGAAATTTGCATCGGATTTTATTCTATCTTAAAATCTGTCTACAATGTGTCGTTGAATATCGGATTGATTGTTTTGGTAACAGCAATATAGTATTGCAGTTTTATTTACTATTTAAAAAATTTAAAGAATACGAGCGATTATTCAATTTTCAGTAATTTATTATACTTTATACATCGTGAATTATAGGTACGCGAAAAGAATTTCAATGCGATATTTGGAAAAATAAATTTTTATATTTTTACGGTAATGCAATAAGATGTATTAATTTTATTTAAACATATTAATAATCATTATGATTCAAAATAATTTCTACTTAATATTACTCATTTAATAATTTAAAATATGTTTCTAAATTGAACGAAGAAAAACATTTCGATTCAATATCCATTTTCAATAAAGTTGTAATTTTACTCGAATATAAACATCATGTAAAATTTCAATCATGTGGATATCTATAATTTAGTTCCTTATGTCGATAATTTTTTTAGTAAAACATTGTATTAACGTTTATTCATTATGATTCTATTTTTTTATGAAAAATAAATTACAATTATAATTTTTCTCTATTTCATAATTTTTTAAGATCTACAAATTTTATATAATTTAATAAATTTAAATAAGTAAAACATATAATATCGAATAAAATAACTATAATAATTAGCAACCTAATTAATTTCTTTTAATCCTATTCTTTTGGATCAAGTTGACACCGATATGCATCCATCCGCATTGTCATAAAATATTTTAATTAAATTTATAGAAATTCTAAACAACATCTAAACAACACAATGATCCCATAAATCAGTCGGTATAAAATTTCCATACCCGAAATAAACCACGTATTTACGACAATTAATAGCGTTACATGTACAAATGTACAACGTCGAATGAAGAAAAGAAAAAAAATTAAAAAAATCTCGGCAAATTGACGTCTATGCCCATATACATCCGAGAAAGATATTCCGTAAATGGCGCTTATTCGGCAACAAATTTATTAAACTTACCTCCGCATCTCAATAACCTCGACTCTGATAATATCACCTTCACGTACACTTGTAGAAATATATATCCTATTTCTCCCTGGATACCCACACATACATATAAGCCCACATATATGAGAACGCGATATCTCGACTTCAATTTTTCCTATCCTATCTTCTTCTTCTTCTTCTTCTTCTTCTTCTTCTTTCATACTCCTTATAAACATTCACACGGACAATTACGTACACGGACGAGCGCAAATACGTGCGTGAATGTGGCTCTTTCTTCTCCTCTCTTTCTCTAATTCCATCACGTATCCCAGAGCGAAAAAGGTAACGACGGCTCTGGGAGAGCAGATATCAGGAGCAGAGATACCTCGAGTTTTGCGTGTGTACGTATATATATATATATATCTCTTCAAATTCTTCGTTTCTCGTTCTCTCTTGCTCTGTATATATTCCAGAGCGATTATGTAGGAGAAAACGAGACGGAAAGCCGCTGTCGGTAGCCTCAGCACACGGCCACGGGAGATTGTTGCATTAGGGGCATTTTGCGCTACTCGAGTACCCGCGTTGTACTCTATACACACATACACTTCCTTTTCGACCATTTGCCTCTCGTTCGTGATATGTGTATATGCACGCGTATTCGCTATATACACGTATCGATGCACCGGACGATAGTTGAGCGTAATGGTCTCGTGGATGTGAGGATTATACGATATGAGCCGAGAGGAGATGAGGCGATTTAACCTATCTGTTATTTTGCATTGATAATCATTATCTTTTGAAATTTTATTTATGGTTTGTCGAGTGTACTTTCGTCGTATAAAGTTATTATAAATGGTATATATCGATGGTTATGTATTATAATGTTTGACGAAACATGGTATACGATTAAAATAGATAGATATAATGTTGCCATAATAGTTTTTGGATTTTTTTTTTAATATTGGAGATAATAATTTCTATTTTATAACTGACCCATAAATTAAAAAAAAAAAGTTGATAATTTAAAAGGAGAAAATTTAACTAGTGAATTTAAAAATAAATTCACAGTCAAAGTTTATTAAAATACTTTAATACGGAAATAAGATCCAAACAGTATTCAAGTTAATAGACTTTATAAATGTCTTATACAATTTACAGTAAGTTACAATTCTTACAAAGAGGCAACAAATAACAAAAGTTTCAGCCGGAACCGGCGCGGCGTAAATTCAGCAACATCAAACAGGAATTCAATCGACTGGAAAGAAAAAGGTGCGACGATCTCTCGTATTCTTAACCTCGAAGGAAAACGAACCGAAAGAGAGAGAGCGAGAGAGAGAGAGAGAGAGAGAAAGAGAGAGTTAACTCACAGCTTATAGTAGTCAAGAATAATCAACAACCCTCGAGTCGTAATTATCGCGATAGTCGTGACTTACAAAGCGACAAAAAATAACTTGCTGCACGAAGAAATAAAGAGAGAAAAGAAAATCATCCCCGTACGGTAAGGTTAACGAACGACTTTCCGCACGCAACTTTCCCCGACGAAGTCAACCCATTCCCACGAAATATTGCGCGAATCGTGCCCTCATCTGTAAATACGAGTTCGATGTAAGCGTGGTAATCTATTGTTTTCACAACGATGAAATATATTTGTCGGAAGTTTCGCTTTGCGGTTGTTTGAAAAACAAAAACAAAAAAAAAGAAAAAAAAAACAACAACAACAACAACTGCTGCTGTTGCTACCGCGAGCACTGCTTTATAATGGTTTTAAAGCAATTAAGGACAACTTTTTGTTGCTCGCTAAGCTGAATGAGATATTCTTAACGAGTCATTTATAAGATTGTTTATACGCGCGAACTCTTTCTTTCTTAGTTTGTGCGCCTTGGATTTTTACGAGAGTCGTTTCTTTGTCGGATTAATACATGATATTATCTTTTTAGAACAGATTTCCAAGTGTGTCGATTTAGGTGCGAGACAAAGTTGCTTAAGGAATCATTCTTGTGTTATACGTCAACGATTTTTATGAAATCCGGAACAATTAATTTTAATGTCAAAACAATAAATAGATAAATTAGTATTTTTAATTTATAATTCAAAACTTGAGTCAAAATTTATCTATGAAAAAGTATACACGCTTTATTAAATAAAATAACTTCATTCTACTTTTCGAATAAAAGAAGCAAGAAAAAAGCTAATTCGCCAAGCACACCGTCGAGCCGCTTAAAAACCTCTTTTTTTATTTTTTCTCGAGCGTTTTTGCAATCCGTAATTACACGCTTGTAATTTCATCGTCCAAGATCGCATAAACCTACCCGCGGCAATTTTCATGCGCATTGTCGCTTTAACGGCAAAACACGGCTTCTCGTCTACGTCGTCGTCACCTGGTTTTGCGTGGCAATGTCGGCATAAAGTTCCGCGATAATCCGCGAGATAAACGAGCGATGCGAGGATCGAAGTTTTTTTTTTTCATACGGGCGATGAATCTCGATTTGAAGCGTCGCAGTAAACGATTCGTTCGGCTTTCATTTCGTTTTTATGGTATGTGGCGTTACGTAAAATTTTTTTTTTTTTTTTGTTCTTTGGTATTCCAATTTTTGTTGACTTATTGTTATTCTATGTGTTTGGAGTTTTTCTTTATTTATATTGTTAGTGAGTAAAAAATAATGATATTTTGCCAAGTTAGTGATTATGATTTAGAGTATTATTTACAGAGTCAATAATTATGAAACAAAGTACTATCGATTATCAATTTTGAATTTAATTTTATTTATAATTTAATCTTTAAATATTTAAAGAATACATATATTATTTTCGATAAAGTCATAATTTGCAATTAATAAGTAAAAATCAGTTATTGATTATTGATTTTAAATTATGCAGATTTGAGTAAAATATCTTCATTACGAAATCCTTTCTATTGATGGTATGAACACTTTTTAAGATAAGTATAGTATGAATATTAAATTTAAAAATGCTTCACATTAAATATTCAAATTCATTATTTTGTGTCTATTGCATGCCGAAAGCTATCTTTTTATGAAAAAGTATGAAAGTAAAATATTGAGAAAAAATTGTAAGTTATTTTGCTAATTAATCGTAAAAAAAACTTTACGAATCAAATAATAAAAAAGAAAATTACATTTTAGGAAAAAATATTGCAAGTATGCTTCACACGTGAAAGTGGTAATACTATAATTATTGGAAACTGGAGCGTTGATAGTTTTATTGTTTTAAAAAACCCTCATGCTTTCTAACGTACCAATCAATTCGATAAAAATAAGCGACAGTAATTTTATGAATAAATACACGCGAGTTCGAGGCATTTACCATTTTAAAATTTCGCACGTTCGTAAAAAAAATTATCCCGCGAGCAACGTTGCCATAAGCGTTTCATCTAACGAAGCAAATCTAACAAAAGCAATGAATAATTTAAAAGAACGAAGCTTTATTTATTATAATTAACGAAGAATTCGAAAGTATACGTGTTACTTGGCAAATAATATTCTAAACGCAGTGTGGAATTGCAATGTTCTATCGGCGATATATTTGTGCAGAGATTTTAACAAGGCAAATATTTATTTACATGTTTAATCCCGACACTAATTCATCTCTCGGATTTTGGACATCGGTGCAAATAAACACATCGTCAACAAATCGTTGAACACTATTTGAGCATATATCGTGTGAATCGAATAATTCATCGGTACTACTCGGTAAGTAAACATCAATCATAAAAATTCGATAAATATATTTATTATAAATTACAATTGACGCATTACCGATTACGTTCTTTTTAAAGATTCGGCGTTCTGCGATAATTTATATTTCGACGAATCGAAAAATCTTCAAGAACACGACGTAAAGAGCGATCGTATAAACCAAACTGCAATCTTTAGGATTCAACAAAAGCAAAAGAGGCTTGGAAAAATTCAGAGGCGTTCATAACGGCGTTTGCAGTGCGGTTTTGCGTACTCGCAACGATTAAAATTACTCATACGTTTGGATTCGTCGATGATAAGAATATAGCTCAATAAGCATCGATCGATAGTAGACCTGCAATCGATCGTAGACTTGCAATTTTAATCGAATTTACTGACAACGGGGAAAATCACACATTTACATATGTATCGAAATTTGAATTATTTCAAACGGGTGTGACTTTTTATTTTAAAAAGGAATTGGCTGTTTTTGTTTAAATTCAATAAGATTTTGCCGAGGATAAAAGAAGCGGGCTTCGTAGCTATACATTCTACGATCGTGGAAAACGGCATTTTTTAAACAATATTTAAATTAGTGATGATTTGAATATGAATATAAGCGAACTTGTTATTGAAATTTGGATATTATTCTGTGGTTGGGCATTGTCTACGATTGTATTTTGTTTTGAAAAGATTTTTTATGCAATAAAAAAAAAAAAAAAAAAAAAAAAAAAAACATGTAATGGTAAGTTTCGAGGCCTTGAATATAAATTTAAACAATATATTTTAAGCTTTTTAAAATTTGTATGCCTCAAATTCGATAAATTTTTAATGTTAGAAATCCTATCGTTATATTAATTTTACAGAATTAATTATAACTTTAGTTCATTATGAAAGTCAATATAATTCTTCGGAAATTTCTTTTTTTATTTTTTTAAAATAAAACTATAATTTACGTTAGCTGCAAATGATTCTAAACGTTGGCATATTTTTTTACAAATTCCGAATGAACTATCCATCAACTTAATTGTACGCAATATAATAAAAAATTGGAGAAAAAAATTTTATTACAAGGTCAGAAAAATCTTCCATAAAAATTGATAAATCGAAATTTATGTTTTTTTCCGCGTTTAATAAATATTCAGTCAACGACCTGTTTTACTATTATCATTCGTTATATTTTTATTAAGTTTGTTATTTTTTTATATATCGTTTATTTTTTATTTGTTTTTGTCTATAATTTTGTGTCTATTGTGCCAGATTTGTTTCCTCGGTAATAGAAGACATCGAATGAAATCATACTATATATTAACTCGTCTTTTAAAAACAAAATTTCACAAAACACTTTGCTCTTTCTCCACCTCCGCATATGTTCATCAATATGAGAATCTTAAAAAAAAAAAAAAAAAAAGAATAAAAATAAAAAAAGTACGAATAAACGGTAAGAAGAAATCGTTCTCGCGCATAGTTACACTTACGTAGACTCACACACAACACATACTCGCACGTCGATGTATATAAAGATTCGAGTATGCATATATACACATATCCACATGTACAGGAACCGAACAAGAAGAGATAGCGAGCGAGAGAAGGAGAGAAGGAACGTCGATCGCCGGAGGCGATGTTCCGGTGACCTACTACCTATTCGAACCGCACGACGCGACACGTTGTCGTCGCCGTTGTCGTCTCTTCCTTTAGCACGTGTCGCGCATCGTTTTCTGCACGTATGGCCCGATCGGCGTATTTACGCGTACGTACATATATATATACCTGTTTGCCGGATTTCAGCATTGCTTCTTCGTCGTTTCTTTCTCTCGGTATTCTTTAATGAATGTACACCGACACGCTCGTCGGTTATTTTTTCTTTTATTTTCTTGCTTTTTTTTTTTTTTTTTTTCTTTTTATTTTAGGGACAATCGTGCGCGCGCGTGCCTTGCGTACTCTTGCGCTGTATTTGTTCGGTACGTTTGATGAGTTTATTACGTATCCGAATGAGTGCGTTAAGGTTTCGATTAATTCGAGTGTTTAGAGTCAAAGTGGAATTTTTTAACGGGATGTACGGATATTCTTGATATGAATTACGTATTGTATTCTCGATTTTTTTTTTTGCTTTTTAAACGTTTAAAGTTAGTGAATTATTTAAAAAAGAGTATAATAATTGCAAAGTTTAATAAATATTGTCTTGTACACGTTTGTAACGTTTGCAATTAAGCAATGTCTAGTAACTATAGGCAAATGACGTAATAATATTTAAGATGCAAAATTAAAAAAAAAAAAAAAAAAAAGTTCTCATTTTGCATAAATGCATATACGAGCTTTCTTCAAGAATCATTTTGTTTCTTTCTTCCTTGTCGAGAGCCGTACAAGAACGAGGTGAATAAATTATCGAGCGTCGCGCGAACACATCGATAGCAATGCGCGATAACTTGTGTTTCTGAATACTGTGTAAAGAGCATTCGAGACTTTTTGTTTTTATTTATTTTAATTTACGGATGCATAATGTAAGCTGCTACTCGACGGGTTACTTTGCTTGTTTCGGTAGTCGGTTTGCTTGATAAAGATAAAATTTATTAATCGCCGTGGGTTTCATTAAAGGATAACAAATATTATTTTGTGAAAAATGAAATTTCACTTATATATATTTTAGATTGTAAATCTATGCTGCATATTATTTTTTAAGTAAGTAAAACAGTTTGCATAAAGTTTTATATTTATACTTATTATTTTTTTTTAATTTTCATATATACATATATATATATGTAGATATATTCATAGAGATTAAAAGATACACTTCTTTATCATGTTAACGGGATATTCCAAAACTGAACTAACATATTTTATTTTCTAATCGGTTAGTTTAAAGTAAAACTAATTAAAAAAAAAAAAAAAATACTTATATATTCCAATTAAAAAAACTTTACTGCCTGATATATCTTATATTTGTTCACAGCAAACCGAGATCGTTTGATATTTTTCAACGTCATTTAACCGACAAGATCGAGAGAGAAATTTTAGTACTTCATGTATGTAAATGCAGAAGGATCGACTTTAAAGTGAAATGATGCAACTTTGTAGAATTATACTTTACCAATGGTTATGATGAGTTAGTTGGTTCGAAAGTAAGTTGAAAAGTTTTTGCTGCCAATTAAAATATTTGAGAAATTATTTTTTATTAAATTTTTAATAACCATCTTTAAATAAACGATTTTTTTTTTAAATTTACATGAATGTATTTACAAAAGATCGTTCGGCTTTATTGTTTTTTTAAAATTCACGAAAAATAACAATAAATATTCTTTATAATTAAGATCGATATCAAATCAATTGAATTTTGAATCGATAAAAAAATTTTGCTTTAATAAATTTACAAACCGTCGATCTACTCTCAATTCACTTAAATCTCGAAGCTCGAGTACATAAATCCAAGCTACTACTCGATCATATCTACCTATACTTCGACGAGAGTGCGAGAGAGAGAGAGAAAGAGAGAGAGAGAGAGATTCGATCGGCCAATCGAATCTTCGTAAAAAAAAGGAAGAAAAAGAAAAAGAGAGCCGAAGAGGAGATTCGAAAGAAAGCAGGGGGTGAAAAAAGCACCGGAAAAAATGCAGAAGTATCTCGGTTTTACAGTGTGTAAGTATTTATATATACATGTACATACATACATAAAAAATACTTGAGTCATTGATATTCCGAAAAAGACGTCACGGGGACGCTTCGAAAAAGTCATAGCCTTGACCCAGTCCCTCCTCGGACGTGTATTGGCTTCTGTAAAGCGAGCCAGGAAGAATGAGCTCGCGATGAAGGAAGAGCCGTATTGTTCTTCTTTTTCTTTTTTTATACGATGCCGAGTAGAATCACGAGTTAGTATAATGTATTCGTTGTGCGCGCGAGAAAGATAGCGAGAGAAAGAGAGAAAAAGAAAGGGCGGAGAATCGATTGAAAAAAAGTGCTGACATAATCAACAATCAAATTACTACTTGCTTCCCTTTTTTTTTTTGTTTTTTTTTTTTATGTTTTGTTAACACTTCGGCTTTCTTCTAAGAAAGACTTCATACAAATGATCGTTTTTCTTTTTTTTTTTTTTTTGGTGGATGAGTTTTTTCCTCGTGATATGCATATTCATCGGGTAATAATAGAATTTTGAATTAAATTTATAGAAATAAAACAAAAAAAGATTAGTTTTTGATGGGAGATGTGACTTTTCTTTTGAAGCTTAAAAATGAAAAGTAACATTTTGAATTGATCGAGGAGTAGTTTACTTTTTATACAAAAATTCTTATATATATTACGTCATATTTTTTTCATTCTTTTTATTAATCCTTATGACAATGTAGTTTATCCAATATCAAGTTTCAGTTAGAATAGTGGATATTATAAAATTATATTAGTTTGATTTTAAACGAAATTATTTTATGCATATAAAATTATTATATTAAATAAATTAAAAGAAAGCATAAATAATTCAAAAATTAAATAAAATACCAACAACTCTACTATACTCATCAAATTTTAGTATTATAAAAGAAAAAAATTATTCTAATCATTATTAAATTAAAGATTAAATTTCAAATATAGCTATAAATAAAGTATTTTATATCACAAAGTACTAACATACTTTATCGAAATAACATTTTAACGTCGCATGTTGTAAAAGAAAATGTACCTACATTCGACGCAATAAATAAGTGTCCCAATAACACCAGACGTAAGTATCTCACTCGTCGGTTATATTTATCCGCGGCTTCTAAATAAGCAAACAACATCTCTCTTTCTCTTACTTTCTTGTCGAACACCTGCGCGCGCTTACCTTTTCCACAAAAATCGCGCCGATCGAAGAATATAATCGCGGCTTTTATTATTTCGTTAAAAAGTATGACTCGCAGGAAAAAGAGAGAGAGAGAAAAAGAGACAGAGAGAGAGAGAATTCGACAAGTATACCGTTGAAGGAAAGGAGAGCTCGCGGCGTCGCGTGTCAACGATGTCGAATCGACGACGTCTGCCGTATACTCGTTGGATTCGCGATTAACGTCGGATGAAGAGAGACGGATACGGATTCCTTTACGATGCGAGCTAAGTGGAGTAACGTTTTGCGTGTACATGTACCGATTGCTTCTTCGTTTTCGTCAAGTGTAAAATCGAAGGATTTTTTATGTGAAATTTAATTTTTTTTTATGTGAATCTAAAGGCGCGCCTTGGCGCTTGGGAAATGAATATGAAAGATCGAAGCTCGAGCGTGGCGATAGAAAAAAAAGTGCACGACGCTTCCACAGAATATATACGTGCGTCTACAAGTGTGCGCGCACGCGCTTGTGTGAGTATAGGCAGGGCTTTCCTCTCCACTGCGCTTTACTGTGAGTAGACATAGGTAACGCGTACAACGCTTTGTTTGTGAATGTGCATTTGTCGTATACCTATGTGTATTGTTCTGAATCCTTTTTCTATATTACCAAATGTAAAAAATAGTACAAAAGTATTACATAAATATAATACTGTTAACACAGTGCTAATGAAATGAGTTTTCATTTTCAGAAAGATTATTATTATTTAATTCAGTTATAGTTATATATATTATATATTAGGAATAAATTCTAATTAATGAAGAACAAGACAGCAGTTTCGATGTCTTACATTTTCTTTTTATACGTATATTTTAAAATATACATAAACCATAAATATTTTATCCATATAATTTTTAATTGGAATAAACAATTAATTAATATTACAATAATAATATAAAAATGTCTATATAGTCTTATATTTATCATATTCGGATATATAATAATTTATAATAATTCTTTAATAAAAATATACTATAATAAAAAATTGATTAAATACATCAAAATATTCTGCAAATATTCAAATTGTTTTCGGTATTATTCAAAACTAATGACATGGACATAAAAAGTATTACAGCTTTTGTTAATTTATTTATAATTTGTAAAATTTTTTCCAAAAATATTCACATACAATTTAAACAAGATATTCTTTTGGAAAACATTTGATATTTTATCTATGAAAATACTCATACAGATTAGCTAAAGGTTAATATAACTTCATAATCAATTTACACCTTGTACATTTATGAAAACTTGAATTAGCGGTCATTGCGCATCGATTCGTCGAAGAGATCAATTTGAATTGCTTTTATACAATATATGTACATATACATAAGGAAAACTTGTGTTTTCGTTACTAATCGCAGTATTTTTTAGTTTATTGTTTTTTCGAAATGACATACATATTTTTATTTCATATTTTTTTTAATTCATTTTATTTAAAGTTTGTTTATAAATTATATAAGTATAATTATAATAATTTTAAAGAGATAAGAAAACTTGAATAAAAAACATTTATTGAATTTGACTTTCAATTTTTGCAAATAATCTTGGGTACTTCATTTTGCAATATTATATACTTTAAGCATTATTTTGATATTTCGTTTATGCTGTCCTCTAGAACAACTGCGACAACTTCAATGAGCTGTAATACTGCCATATCAGGAGATTTGATTATGAATAATAAAATTTTTTTTTTGTATACTTTAAATTATATTTAGTAAAAGCCCTTTCGTTTCAATTGTATAATCTATATTGCCTTTTAATACATTTATATTTTTATAATACCTATGTATACATTTTTCCACAAAAAATTATATACTTTTAGAAATTATTAATCTTTGTTTTAATTCCATAATCAATAATAAATTATGTTTTACATATGCCAGTCGTCCCGCGACGGCCTTATTTTATTTTCTTTTCGACTTTGTGCATACGTTGAATAGAGCCTACGAAATTTAACATCGAAAGAAAAAAAAGTAACGCTCCTCAAAGGCATATCGAATCTAAGACCTCGAAATAAACTGGATCCATAGTCAAAGTACCTATAAAGAAAAAGAAAGTGCGCCCAGTATATATATATATATATATATATATACTACATTATCAAAAAGTTGCAGCGGCAAGAGTAAGAGTTTTAAAAAATTTGAAGAATGCCCCAGTTACATACTTCTCATGTTTCCGAAGTTTTATTTATTTGTTCTGTTTATATTTCGTTCGCTCATTAGTTGACGGCTTAACAATCCCACAGTCGTTCGTAACTTTTTGTTAATCGTTCTTTCTTTCGCTGTCTCGTATAAATACTCGAGAGATAATTTTATAAATAATATATGTAACCGGGTAACTATGACATTTTTTGTCCCGTCGATTGTTGTAACTTACACGTGTACTTATAATGAGATTGCAACTCGATGTAACTATTTATTAAATGTACGTATCAAATTTCCAATAAAATTATATGTCGCCATTTTAACTCCGTTATCCACAATCTCAGAAAATTTACATGTATTTTGCAAAAATTTGCTCATCAGTTGTTGAATTAAAATTTATCTAAACAAAAAACATCGCCGGAGAAATTCGATCTCTTAATCGCTCGTTTATTTCGTTTATCTGTAAAAGTAATCATAGAGAGACTATATATACAACTTCCGTTTATAAAACAATTGCCCATAGGTACTAAAACACACCTCGATACAAAATTTACAGTATACAAAGCATCGATAAAACGGAAGAACAAAACAATCGGTGCGCCGAACATCCTCCTCCAATTTAAGCCTCGCCCACTAGAATTACATCGCAGTTACACCGCTTAACCCATATTCTCTCTAAAAACCGCGACAACAACGGCTCGTTTAAACCATCATCGTCGCAAAACTGCAACGCGCTTCGTTCCATGCTTTATCGGCTCGGTCACGATTATACGAAAAAAAGAACGGCGTGCGGTTGTGCTCGCCCGCGTTGTTCTTCATTGTTGCGTGCGCTCGACGAGTAGTACCTACCTTTAGGTATATGTATACACACATTCGAGTATATTTCTATATATATACGAGGGAGAGCCGTAAGTCTCGCACACTCGAGAGAACGAAGAAGAAACAGAGAGAGAGACGAGTAAGTGAGATAGGTATGGACCTTGCGAGCGGTCAAAGTCGTGGCCTACTTTCTGCGCCTTGAGAGCGACGTCGGAACTTTCTCCTCGAACGATCCGTTTTCGTATATATATATATTTATACATATACACACATATACATATGAATACGTATAAACAGATACAGGAAACGTATACCTGTATACCACGTCGAGTCGGCAGCTCTCCTTCTCTCGCGAAAACAGAAAGAGAAAAGAGATACTTATTTTTATATAGTTTTTACGGTATCTATGGGTATAAAGAAGCTACTATAATCGACTTAATTTTGACGTATATTTGGAAAAGCTTTCAACTTCGACGTTCGCACGTAATGCGCTTAATTAATCAGCTGAGAAAATCAATCAAAGTGTAAGAGTGTAATAACGACGCGTAATAGGTTTAACAAACTCGTCGACAAGAAGTATCAAATTTTTAGAAAATACTAGAAAATTAAACATAGTAATCGATACTATGTTACTTGTACATCTTATTTAACGATTTCTTATCATCGGCTAATTCAGCCGATACGCTTAACTTTTATGTATCGTCACGTTTTTTTTTTGGCGGCCAAGACTCATTGGACGATAATTTGTATCGAAAAAATTTAAGGTTATGAAGAAAGTAGAAAAGGCATTTCCGGATGGATGATGGAATTCGCTCTCTCGTATCACATTTGGTTAAACCACAAGGCAAAAGAAAGAAGGAGAGAAAGAGAGAGAGAGAGAGAGAGATAGTACGCAAATTCCGCTCATTAAAGACAATCAAGCGGCGACCTATCGACGAAGAGGCGCACCGCCATTAAATAAACGGTATTCGATCGCAGGCACGATTTTTTTTTTTTTTTTGATTCTCTCTCTCTTTTTTTTTCTTCTTTATATTTGTTGCCTTGCTCAAGTACTCATTACACGCGTGTATAAACAAGCGCACGTATATACACAAGTTGATTGTTAAAGAAGGGAAACTTTGCTCGATGAAAGTTTCGCTTGCGCACATCGCCGGCGTTGATTGAGTATAATTTCCGCTCGACGACGAATGGATGTAGAAAGAAAATCAGTGCACCGATGTGTGAGTTTTTAGTCCGGCGATAAGTAAATAAAATAAAAGAAAAATTATTTAATGCGCTAAGAAAATTATTATTTTGCTAGACGAAAAACTATGTTAATCGTATGTAAAACGTATTGAGATTATATGCGAATTTTATTTAACAATAACAATTGACGATAATTAATTGATCCGATTAATTGAACCGATCGCAAATGTTTATAATCACGCATCGATAAATTCTGTAAATTCCAAAACAAGCATCCTTAATACTTCAAACCATTGTTAAATTCTATTTCACTTTCTTTCTCATCCTGTCACAGCGATCGCTACCTGTACATATGTATAACGGTTTATTGTCTATAGATGTAGTCTTCGGCGAAATAAAAAGAAAAAGAGTAACATCGCGCGAAGACACGTGTTCATTGATCAAATGAAGTTGTATTGTCGCGTTTATACATTTTTCTTTATCAATGTGTATACGAGTAAATATACCCGACGAGGTAGATTTTTCACCTACACGCGCTACGAAAATACAAGAAACGAAATTATTAACAATCTTGTGTGTATTTGCTTGTATTCGAGTTCGTTTTTGCGGGGATGAATTATGCATGAATCAACTGTTCGTAATGAGATGGTGAGGTTGAGAAAAAACTGTGCAATGATTGAAGAATAGAGCGAGAGATGAAAAGTTTTTCCGAGTCGTTCGAAGTTATTTAGTTTCTTCTTTTTATTTCTGAAGTTAAAGTTAAGTGTGCGATTGTTTACTTATAATTAATATGCGGTAAATAAACCGTTTTTCTACACCATTAGTTCTTATAGTTTGAAATTTAGATATTTCCGTTTGTCAATATAAATATGAACAATAATATCATAATTTTGATGATTATAATTTAGCTATAAATTATTAGTTACTGATTTTTTTTTTCAATATTAATAAAAAAGCTATTATTTTATTAAAAAAAAAAACTGACATTTTTATAAAAATTGTATATTTTTTTTTTTTTTTTTTCAATTCGTCAACGTCTCAGAGAAAAAAGTAAGTTTGGCGTTGCTGGTAAAAGCGAAACGAATTCTCAAGGAAGAGAGAGAGAGAGAGAGAGAGAGAAAGAGAAAAAGAAAGAGAGATAGAGAGATAGTCTGGAACATGAAAAACTGAATCCATATTTAAATAATATACGCATCATTCGCATTTTCACATGCTCGTTTGAGAAACGAGTAAAAACAGAAAGGTATCACGAATGACAGATGAAAAATAAACGCATTATAACGTGCCTTACATTGTAAAAATGTAATCTTATTAAGTCCCTTTTGGTGAAATAATTTTCTCAATTTCTTCTCAGCGATAAGTTAACTGTATGAATTACAATTGGATGTTCTCTTACGCTTAAATTACACGAATATCCGTATACGTGCATATGATGATAGTCTTCATGTGGGTTATGAATTTTTAACCGTATTTCTTTCGGTGCACGTATTGAAATACGTATAGCACATATCCATGACTTTCTCTGTTACACCGCTTTCGCTCTCCTTTTGCTTTTTATTTTAAAGACTCCCAAATTTAAGAGCACGAATTGTTTCAAAATGTTCTCGGCGCGCTTTTAAAAAGTCGCTCAAAAAAAGAAGAGAAGAAAGAAAAAATTAATAGCTCGCTCGACTGTATACTTTTCGATCCGAAATATTCTTGTCGTACGTTTATTTTTTAATACGATGTTTCAAGAAGTTTCTCTTTTTTTTTTTCAATTGCAAAACGTTTACATCGAAAATGTCGCGTGACAATTCGCCCGATAAATTTTCCGATAGGAGCCGTGAGTTCGGTTCGTCGACGCCTGGAACGGAAATATAAACGCGCAGATAGAATCGGTGCGGCGGTTCCCGGGAAAACCCAAAGCTACATAAGCCCCGAATTGTCGCGGTGCCGATGCTGGAATTGTATTTTACCGTGTTTTACGTCCTTCTCGCTGTTTCGTATTTTGGGCAAAGTGAATCTATCGTTTTTAGAAAATATTGTAAATCGAATTTCGCCCTTTTAAGAGAGAAATTAATTTCGTTAGAATTCGTTTTTGAAATTGATGGAATTTTATTTTGTAAGTTAAAGTTGATGGGTCTGGAAATGATATAAAATTCGTATACGTATTTTAATTGTGCTTTTATTTATTTTTTCCATTTATTTTACGAGCTAATTGTTTTAGATCTCATTATTTTATGAATTTAATGATTAATTAATAAATTTTAAACGTATTACAAGCTCTACTTAACATTGAAATTTAAAAACATGTCCTGCAATCTAACAACTCTCCTTATCGCGATACATTTACATTTATAAAAATTCAATAATTATGTAAATATGGGCTTTAACGTACAATTAATGGCTTTAAATCTTCCGTAATCTAATCATCAATTACTCTGCTATCGGTAAACAAATTTTTATTCAAATCTAATCAAAGCGATCGTACGTTTAAATTATGTTTTATAATAAGAAAAAAAAATCTTATACCCATAAAAACTTCCGATTTCCTCAAATTACAACATATTGATTTTCTTTAAAATAATTACTCGTTCGTATCGATAAGTCCGAGTTATTTTTACACGAATTACTTCGATAAAAAGTAGCACATCGGTTAACGTTCACTTTTCCAATTCGGATTCAATGAGAAAAAATAAATAAAAAAAACAAAAAAAAAAATAAATAAACAAAGATATTGTCGCACAGAGAGAGAGAGAGAGAGAGAGAGAGAGAGAGAAAGAGAGGGACAGAGTGAAGCAAGCCTCGATTTAAATAATCTCGTTAAATTAGCTCTCGCGACATTAACGCGTATGCGATATCTTCCTCTGATTGTCCGCAAGTTCCAGGTGCGTATATCGAGTTAAGCGAAACTTCGTCACAGCCCACCTTTTCTCGTAATCGTCGCTGTGAGCGATGCCGCGCTGCCGTTGTTTAACTCTCGAGAGCCATATTTATCCGGCTTGCCGTCGAAGTATTTGGAGCGTTCCACTAGGCCGAGTATCCGCGCCGTAAAACCTTGAACGTTTGCTTATCTACGTTGCGCGCATCGAGATTCTCTACGTGAAGGATTTTCGACGTGAATGACGACGACGGGAGGATATGGAAGAAAGAATTTTACTCGTGCGCGCGAACGACGATTTTATTTTTTTTTTTTCTTTTAACGCTTCTTTTTTCGTTGGATGTTAAATGGCTTGCTTTAACGTTTGCGGACAATTCGTCTTTGTCGTAATATCGTATTGAACGTTGGTACGAGATAAAAATTTATCCAGAAGCAACTTTTATTTACTCGAAGTAAGAAGCTGTTTATTACTATTATTATTTTCTATCTTAAATTAAATTGCATGGATTTTAAATAACCGTATTTTATTTAACGCCTAGCTGTAACTTAACTCGTTCCGTTTATTTTAGTATACATATTTATTTAACCTTGTTAAATAAATAACGTGAAATATATTTTTTTTTCGAACATATACACATACTTTTATGAAAATTCTATGGCATTATATTAATTAGGATTTTGATACTTTTTTTAAATCTAATGTACTGTATAACTCCTCGCGCAAAACTGCTACTTAATATCTAACGCGAGAGAAGAATAAAGCTAGTTCATTTTGTGTCCCGAGAAAATTACATATTTGCCGTTAATAAATCCTTCAACTTTGAAATATGTAACGCGTGCACACACGCGTAAACATACAGATACACGCATTTCGCTCGGTGCAAAGTCGCCTTTGTCTGCTGTAATTTCTTTTATACGCTCTTACACATGCGTTTCTTTTATTTATTTATTTATTTATTTATTTATTTTTTCTTTCTTTTCTTTTTTTATGCAATTTCATGATTGAAATCTTCGTAACGTGTGTAACCTCGAAACACTGATTTTGGAGTTTCACCGAGCCGAGAGAAAAGAAAAGAAACGTTCCGATTGAAGAGAACATACCGAAAGGTGTAATGGTACGCTCTGCTATGCTATGGTATAACTTCTTCCCCATTAATTTGCGTTCGCATCACAATCCGATAAGATGACTAGTACCGATACGGGAAAGGCAATTTCTATCGTCGTGCATCCCGCGATAAGTTAGTTTACATACGCTACGAATTAGAAATGAAGCTGGATTTATCGATTGTATATATAAATCTTAGATAAGGACATTTTTATGCGCTTGATACAATCGGTGTAATTTATTAATCTCTTTTTTTTTCAAACTTACGCGTGACTTCTTTATTTATTTATTTTTTTTTATTAGAGTATTATATGGTATGCCGTACAATAAGAGACGCGATTTACATAAAGGAATTCGATTTAAAAGACGGAGAAGAGTCAAGAATGTAAAAAGTAAACTGCAATGTAGTTTAGAAAAGTATTTAAACGATGCGAGATGAAAGTGCCGATTCAAAACCGATTGGAAATATTAGGTATGCAGAAGCGATGATAGTAGGTATGCGAGATGCAGAGGTAAAGATCTTGAATTTAATGATAAGCTATGCACGAGCAGTTGTGAGAAATTGAAAACAAAACTTATAAGCTCTATTAAACACAGATGTATCTCAATCATTTCATAGGTGCGCTAAGACGTCGTGAATTATTTTCCATCTCTCGATGCGAATAAATTGTGTCTCTTAATTGTATGAAACTCAACAAATTTTTAATCGATAAAAATTTCTCCACTTTAAATTTCACATCTCACTGTCAAAAGAATAAAAAAATCTTTCCTTAACGAATATTTCGTCGACCTTATTCAAAGCGGCGCGCAGCCGGAAGCGTTTTTTCTTTATTTATTATTATTATTATTTTTTTTTTTTTTTTTTTCATGCATCAGGAAATCGCTTTCGCGCGCGCATTTTTTCCCCATCAAGGCCAACGGGACGATTAAGCGCGACGCGATGATGAACGACGATGGTGCGAACAACGCCGGTAAATCGGTGGTCTTGTTAAATGGATAAAAACTTACGGGCGACGAGTATATAACGCCTCGTTTCAGATGCGACCTGTGAATGTACGATACCTTATACGGTGAAGGATGCGCAAACGAATAATATTATAGTTTTATTTAGTAGATATTTTGCTTTTTTTTTCTTTTTTTAAACGATGTACGCTTTGTCGAAAGAGATTAATTTTGCGTTACAATGAAATAAGACGTTTTTGGAATTGTTTTATTTTTGTGTTAATTTTTAAAATGTTTGATTTTTTGTTTACCCTATTATGTCTATATTCGAACAAGATAATTTACTAAATTATTTGCACAATCAATAAAGAATTATCGATCTACTTTTACGAGAAAGAAACAATACCACGTATATCTTCACGTATTACAATTTGTTCGAAGGTAAATTACATTGGTATATTAGCTAGACGCAATAGGAATAACAATCCTCGATTAAACCATATACAACAGGATAATACCGATGCATCGCATCCACTTTCCATATTCACCGAGACCGAGATTGACCACAAGGAGGTCAATTTTGTTTTCAATTCGCGGATTCATTCCCTAAGCATCTAATCATTACGTGTGTTCGAAAATCCACGTTAGCCCACGAGTCGTGCTTTCTTTTACGAAAGACACGATAATATAATTAATCGTTCGTCGGACACGCGCGTGACACCAAAACTATACGATCGAGCGTCGTGTTCACCAACGAAAACCTAACGAAATCTCTGGTACAATTGGGACGCGACGTTTTTCTCATTCGAGCATTGCGTATATAATTTTCCTCGCGCGAGTTATTCGCCCATCCATCCTGGAAAAGTCGAATGACATCGAGAAAACGTTATAGTATGATGGAAACGAAAAAAAAAAAAATAGCGACGAGAATCGCCCGCACGTTCGTCATGCACTAGATAATTTGAAGAACGTAAACCTATGCAGAAAGTTTATACGCATACGTGCGACGATGTTTTTCATTTTCTTACTCGCAACGAATAAAGTTATGAAAATATATTACAAGTCGTTTCGTCGTTTTATTGCCACGTGCGAGCGAATTTTTTTTTTTTTTATTTTTTTACGGCAAGTTGAGAAACCGCGCGTTAGTTTTATTAAGCGTATCCGTTTAGTTAAATTTCATGGATTTTATAATGAGCATTTCTGCTAATGGATTTTCAAAGCGATAATAATAGAAACGCTTAATTGCTCATACGTATATGCGCACTTGTGTCATCTTTCTCTTTGACGCGGTTAAATTTTTATTCGTACAAGTACATGTCTCGCTTTCCATTTTTTTTACGAGTGTTCCATTTCGATAAGTTTTCTACAGGCAGCATCATTGTTTCATTCGAAAAACGCCGTACTAACAATGTAAAATTTTCAGATTTACGATTGTTCTCGTTTTCTGTTTTAAAAGAAGAATCGAAATTGATGAATAAAAATTAAATTTCGTTTTGGCTTTTATTTTATACGAGTGAGAAAAAAAATAAAAGATAAATACTTGTTTATTATCGTGTATTAATATGATAAACAATGGGAAATAATTGATAATTTAAGACGTGCAAATATAAAATATATTTTCATTACACACTTAAACATTTGAAAGTTGAAATACAATGCATATAACTAATAAAGAACAGAGATAGCGTATAATTGTTAATTTCAAATTTTATTATTAAAAATTCAATCCGAGACGTAAATCAGTGAACTTTACGACATTTTCTTTAATGATATTTTCACAGCGAAACCTTAATCATAATCGAATTACATAAACAACTCGACGGTATATTGTGTACCTTAAATTGCGGCTCGTTCGATAAACCTCAAACAAAGAAAAAAAAAAATAAATAAAGAAAAAAAATACACAAATTGCGCATTCTCTTGTTCTTCCCCGAAGCTTCGTACACTGCACGCGTGCGACACAAATTCCTTAAACACTTTCTCAAACGAACAAAAGAAAATGCATAATCTCCGACATGGTCTCTTCTCACCTTGTCTACATGCGCATAGACGTTCGTTCGACGTTCCAAATCGCATGCAAATCTTTATACAATTATATAAAAAAAAAAAAAAAAAAAAAAGCTCGTCATTTATAAAATATTCGACGTAGCGCGCTGCTTTTAACGCACTTTATTATTCAGGTTAATTCGCGCTGTAGCGTATTTAGGCCGATTTTCAACCTCTTGAAGACGGACGCGTTCCTCGTCGATGGACATAATACTTTTACTCGCAGATCGCACCTCGCCAGATGCGCGGACTACTCTTTACGAGGCAATTCGTCATTAATCACATGTGCACGAGGCTGTGTATTAAAGTTGAGAGAGAGAGAGAGAGAGAGAGAGAGAGAGAGAGAGAGAGAGAGAAAGAAAGAGAGAGATGGAGAATTAACAATGATTCGCCTAATTGTTATTTAGGCCGAGTTGTGAGAAAAAAAAATTAGGTAGTAGAAGATTTAGGATTCGAGAGGAGAAAAAAAATATTTTTCACGCGAGATTTCCGGAGATTTCGATCGGAATATATGATTGCGCTGTGCGGAAACTTTCGTTTTGCGAATATAGTAAGTGAAATTCTGAAAATGGAATGTAATTTCGGAAATTTTTTTATCAACGATTTACTACACTATTATTAATTATTGCAGCCACGAATAAGATAAACTTTAACGTACATATTTTTATTATCATAAAAATTCCATACGTGTGTTTTTTTAGTCGGTATCAATGAACTTAACATTATATAAGTAGAAATACGCCGAGTACTGTAAGACTGTGTAAATTGTGCATATCTTTCTCTCCTCGCATATTTACATCGAGATTTTACGCACTTCCGCCAGGTTTTTCCCAACTTTCTCGTCGTTAAAACAGAAAATAAGAAAAAAATATGTGTATATATATATATATATATATATATATATATATCTCACTGCTTTCGTTCGGCATCAAGCCTAACTCTATAGCAATTACCATAATCTAAAAATAACTCGTTAACATAAGCTCGTTGAAAAAAATTCCTTTTTTCTGTCTTGCAAATCAAGAGCAAAATGTGCGCACATCGCATTTTCAACAAGGGCACACGCGTATACAGCCGGTCAGCCGGAGGCTAACGCGTTCGAGCATCTCGGTGAAAGTGAAGCCCGCCGCGTCGCGTCTGCAGACCGCAGAGGATTACGCATGGAATAACTCGCAGCTTCTCTTTCGCTCGAGCGGTCTTATCGATGTTAACGAGTCGCGCGCGAGCTCGCGTCCGATAATTGCGAATTACTTGAGTATTGATTATCGGCGATTGGAGATACATATAAAGAGTATACTATATACGCGCGTCGATTTTTCTATTAGTTTCTCGATATGGACGCACGCGAGTTTGTATCGATGTGTTTTTGGTTGAGGAAATATGATTTCACTTTGTGCTTTTAAGATGATATCGAAATTAATGAATTTTTTTAATTTTGAATGGATGGAATTATACGTATACATTCTACTGGCTTAGCGTCCATTGGAATATTCATGTTAACATAGAAAGTCTCTTTAGATTGATTTTATTTAAAATAAGTTCAAACTCTGTTATTAACAAAACTACGTGAAGTGGAAAATATTTATTTTAATGATATGCAGATGAATTTAACCTATTTAATCACTTTTATAATTTTTTTCGCGTTAGAAATATGATGAACGAGTTAAAAAATATCGCAAATGACAAAAATATAAAATGTTTTCGTCGATAAACTTTTACGTTTGCTTGTTTAGTATTATGATTAAACATGTATTTATGCTCGATTGGTAAAGTATACCAGTACCTTTTCCGTTCTACACGAGAAATAATAAATTCCGTAAAACTTTCACCGCGAAACAACGACAATTATAGAATAAGCTTTTCAAATATTAGTCACGTATAAATTTACATGAAAATTTGTGACACTTAATATACAATGGTCCCGTGAAAGAGACTTGATGAGTAACAATACGTGCGTCAACAAACGTTTCGAATGCCTCTTGCGAAATATGATATCACGATTTCGCAATCAAAGTATCGGTTTATTGATCTAGTGAATTATAAACATTGAGATGAAAGTACATACCAAGGATGATGTAAAATGATTCGATATTTTAAAAAAAATAACATTTGGTCCTAAATTTTAGCCAAGAAAGTAAAATATGTTTATCTCTTTTTTATAAAAATTAAGATAGTAATGAATTAAAGATTCATTTATAAAAAAAATAACATATTAACCTACTTCTAATTTTCTTGAAAAGACAAAAAAAAAAAAAAAAAAAAAAACGCAAAATAATCTCCCCGAAGCAAAAAGTCGCGTCACTTTTGCACTCTTCGAATAAAATCCGAGTTCTCAAAGAAGTCTCTCTCTCTCTCTCTCTCGGGCACGCAAACTTTTACGCGCACTCTTGGTTACGTTTCCTCTTCCCATAGTACTGGACAAAGCCGCAGGACAAGCCGCAGAGGTGAAAGTGGACGCGAAGTATACAAGTAACATCATCCTTCCCTTTTCCTTCTCTCTCTCTCCCTCTCTCTGTTTTTTTGTTTCGCGTGAGCCGCTCGTGGGCGAGTCTCTCGCGTGGATGAAGGACTTTCGCTCGCGTGATTCATCGCCGTTACCGTTATGAGCCCTTGAGATTTGTTGCCGTTGGCTTTAGGTTTTTTTTTTTTTTTTTTTTTTATTACTCTCGTTCGGTTACCCTTGTGCATTGTGAGGTGATGCAGCTAAGGATAAACGTCTTTTCTGCATTTTTATCGGACGTATTGTTGTGCGAAGAATGATTTAAGGCTTCCGATTGATTATGGTAATGTTAGGTAAGAAATGTTGGAAATATATGTTACATAAAAATTGTTTCGTATTTATGAGTTTGGTTTCTGTATAAAAAAAGAAAACGTTATTTATATACGACATAAATTATGAAAATTGAATTAAGAATATTAGAAGATATAATATGAACTATTCAATATCAATAAAGTATTATATAAAAGGAAAAAAAAAAAGAAATTGTGCGTTTTATTTTCACAAATATACATCAGCATATGGCATTGAAATATTTCAAATTGATTTTAGAATGGTTATTCTTGAATTTTTGTTTTTATAAATGGAATAGTTCGATGAGGCCGAGTTAAGACGATGTTATTTACCAGTTTCGGAGAAAGTTTTTCTCTTTCTGAGAACTAACTGTTTCTTGTCCTAGCGAATAATTTAGTAATTTTATTAGAAATTTCGTGATAGAGACGAGAGCGCGCATTCGTTTTTATTCGTTTAGCTTAATATCGTAATATGTATTTATTAATTCTTCATTGGACATGCAAAGTAAGCGATTTTTAAGATTAATAATAAAGTAAATAAGCAATGTTTACGCAAATGATATATATTCTGAAAGCTAAATCGTATAATTCGGTTGAGTATTTAATTATTAGCAGTTACACATTTGTAACGTTAGTATAAAAATAATTTTAAATGTAAAATTCAATTTTATATTTTTTCAAAAATAAATTCTATTACATTTCAAAGCGTCAATTTAAAAATAACGCATTGCATTGTATAAATCGATAATTTACCCATTAATTTTAATCCAAGGATAACCATAAAATCGATTTCAACCAAATCAGCACCACATAGAAATTCTCAAAAATAAACAAGGACCATCGTCCCTTTTCCACTCTACGGTTCTCCGCAAGGTAACACACACTCGAAACGGCTAATGGAAAGCCAAGCCGGTCGGTAGTTCGGTCGATCGATCGGCAATACAATCGTTCCCACAAACAACAATAACCAGAAGAGACACGACGGAAGAGAAAGAGAGAGAGAGAGAGAGAGAGATGCAGAGAGAGTTAGGGAAAGAGAAACGAGAGGAGAGTTTGCATACGCTGCTCGAAGAGCTTTGGCTATCGGCTCGATCTAAATGCAACAACGAGAGAGAGAGAGAGAGAGAGAGAGAGAAGAAAGGAGAGCTACAAATTCCCTCTCGCGCTCTCGACTTCGCTCCAATTCCTCTCATAGCAAGTTGCAGCCGCCCCCTTAAGCTCTTTCTCTTTCTCTCTCTTCTCCGCCGCTAATTCTCCTTACACGGTCGGGGAACGTTTCATCGCGATGGGACTTAATTAGTCGGTTTGACTTTCCACTCGCTTCGAGGGATCGCATAGTCTTTTTTTTTTTTCTTTCTCTTACGTTAAGCTTGGGTAAAGACTCTTGAGTTGCTGTATAGTTTCTTTCTCTCTCGATTTTTATTTTTCTGCCGTGTGGCTGAGGCAAGCTGGTACGCTTGGATTCGTTGCTACTCTGGATTCTGCAGATTAGAAGTAGTTGTTGCGATAACGAGAACGTGTCATTTATTTTTCTTTTTTGATTAAATATAATTGCATAGACGTATAATTTATGAGGAACGTCGATTGCTAAATTATATGTAGAGAAAGTGAATCAGGAATTTACATGACCAAAAAGTTTTAATTCGAATAAAAATTGCAATTGTTGTTAATGATAATATATTTTTAGGATAAAAAAGTAACCAAGAATATTTATAAACAGTTTGTCAATAAATTAAGAAAAGATTTTGAATGTTATCTTAAACATTAACTAATTTAATTTTTATACCAGTGTGAATAAATGCATTCAAATAAAAATGATTAAAACTGTTTAATTAGCCGCTAAAAATAATAAAAAAACAAAATTAAAAAAGCATTTGCATTACGTTCTCGAATTTAAATTAACGTTTGCTTTGTTGAAAAATCTTGCACCAATCTTTATTTACATAACCCACTCCCAAAACAGACGCATCGTATGAGGCATAAAAAATTCCAAAAGTCCTCTCAATCACATGTAAGTCCAAACAGATCTCATTACTCGCGAAAGAAGAGAAAGAAATTGACAAAAAGGAAACGTATATACAAAAAGAATAAAAAAGCAAAAATCGCAAAAACGAAAGACAAACTGCGAATCGACACTCGACTCCACCTCCTAAGTGCCTCGTCTCGAGCTTTGAGCACTCGGCTCGGAGAAAAACGTACGCGCGCGTACACACGTACACGCACACATGTTTGAAGATACGAAGACAAAGTGGATAAAGAAGAGCCCGTAAACGCCCATCGACCAGATGTGTGTATGTGTATATATATATGTATACACATGGGTATGCGGATACTTAAATATCAAACTACTTTCTACGTTCCCTCTTCCTCTCTTCGAGAGCTTCCTCCATGAAATCATTGGAATCTACGCAAATGTCTGTACCGTTATGATTTTTATGTATGTATATATTGCGCGTTTTTGTGTGTGAGGGTATACATATACGAGAAACTCAATGATTGCGAGTTTAATTATATGTATTGCTGGCGCGTGTGGCTTGATTAACGTTAAATTTTCCTACCTTTAAATGAGAAACATGCTTGACATTTTATGAATAGATTACTCGTCTGATTGTTTACCGAGAAATTTTTAGGTCGATTCTCGATGTTAAATGAGAGAATGTCGTTGTAAGACTGATGACGTTTGCTGATATGTATATAAATTAACTATCGTGAGAACTTCATTTTCTTGCTGTCTTTGTGAGAGAATTTATTTTTAATGCGAAAGTTAATTAAGTTAAATAAAATATTTTTGTTTGTACTTATTGAAAGATGCCATTTTATTGTTATATTATAGTACAAAATGTTTTCATTTCAAAGTGTAATTCATATTAATATTGATTTATTATATATTAAAAATAATTGATATTTAAAATTCATTTTGTATAATGCCAAGTATCTTAAACTATCGACGATCAAAGAATGACTAATTTTTAAATTATTCGACAAGCAGCTTCATCTCCTCATAAGTATAAAGAGTCAAAATTAATTATCAGAACGTTCATCCGCAAAGGTTAAAATTAAGTACGATCGACTAAAGCGATTAGCATATGGGCACACTGACACACTAAGATCTTATATCGATTCCTCGTCGGTTCTTTTCTATTCTTGTACAGCTGCTTTACTTTACGATTATCGACATAAAACCCAACTACTGGGAAAAAAAGAAGGAAGGGATGAAATGTGGATTTTTCTATATCAACGCGAATGGAGTCGTTTTTCCTTTTTTCGTCGCGCGATTGATTCCTTCCTTAGTTTCATTTTTGTGAGCGATAGTTTGAGACGAAACGATGTTTCGTTGTGTCGACACGTGTCCATGTATGTATTTGCGTTAAGCCTTTTACGAATATGTATTAATTTATGATTTATATTCAGCGAAAGACGCAAAGTGTTTTTCTATAAGCGTCGCGTGTACAGATACCGGTGTTTCTTTCCCGTGTAATTTCGTGACAAGATATGAATATAAAAACTCGAGAGAGATTCGACTCTTTTTTTTTTTTTTTTTTTTTTTTTTTTTGTTCTGAGGATGGACGTTTTATTGCGCTTGGTTTATTAAAGTTTAATTTTCTTGTCAGCGGTATTTTATGCGACTTCTCTGTGGTAAGAGAATCTGCGGGGAAAAAAATAATTCAAAAAGAGATTTCGATTCATTAAAATTTTGAATAGCTCTGTGCGATGCTGAATCATTTTGATCTACTTTTGGCTGTGATTAATGGATTGATTTCACGATAATTAGTAGAACGAAGAGAAAAATTGAATTAAACTTTTAACTTGGCATGAAAATAAAAGCCCCGTGCAGTTGGTTTGCGCGATGCGTTCGTTAATGACTTAATTTATAAAACTGATTTATGAGTGATGTCATTTAATAAACGTGTAATATATTTATTCGTGTTTTAGATTTAAAACATAAAAAAGTAAATTAGTTATCAAAAAAGTAAAGAAATAATAGTAATTTTATCTATAAATGATATGAATATTTGCAAAATTGATACGAGAATTAATAGAACGTAATTGAGATATTTAGAATAATTAATAATATAAAATGAGCCATAGAATTAAATTTACGCAATATTTCGTATAAAACGAGACATTTTTGTAACAATGTATCATATGAAAATTATAAAAAAAAAAAAAATATGAAACATTATTTACTTAAAATATTTTCATTTCAAATTTAACATAGAGTTGCTTTTTAAATTTCACCGCTCGTTCGTTATATTCTTTTGCAACTAAAATAAATGTAGGATTATCTGTATTTAAAATTACACGGTAAATATAGACTCAAGCGACATATAATCGAATACACATGTACACGTCGTTTCAGTAATTTACGATCGCATTTTATCTTTGTTTGAATCGCTGTCGTTATCATCCACGACAAGATCAATAGATCTGTACACAAGCAGCTATAACGCGGTGCAATCACGGTATCAACATTGACGACAACTCCGTTACACACAACGATTAATACACACGACGCGCGTTTACGCTTCGCCTTGGCGTAACAATTACGTATAGCATCGTCGGTACATATACGTTCGAAACGCGCGTCTCGTACGTCGAGTATACGTATAATAAAAAGGTTAAATATTTTTGTCGTAGTTTATATTAAACCTGCGTGCGTGCGTCAAGGTGTTGCGAAACAGGCCTACTTTATTTATCGTACGCGTATACTTACACGCTTAAGCGAGTTAGTTCGGTACATCCGGACGACGTAAGGGAAAGCCTTTCGCTTTCACGCGAAAGGATGTCGATGAATCACACGCGTAAGCCAACCCTCTTTCTTATATATTTACGCACACCTATCGTCGTAGTGACGCACGCCGTTTTTATATTCTTGCGCGTGTGCGGATTTTATGATAATGTCGTTACTTTACTAGAGTTTCACTCTCAGGAGGATTTTTTTCGTTTTCTGCTTTTTTTTATTTTTATGCGGAGTTTAACATTTTCGATTTAATATTGGGTTCAACGTGGAAGCGAGTGATTAATCGCGAGGATTTAGCTTCGGTTTTTTAATGAGCAGTGTCAGCGATGGAAAATTATCGTGAAAAATTGTGCGATAAATGAATGTTGTAAACTTGTGTATTTCTGTCTCGTTTATTTATACAGGAATTATCGTTAATAATTTGTCAACGTCGATTTATTCTTAAAATACGCTCGGCGTAATTTGTTTTTGTATATTCGCGTTTGCTTAAAAGCTTTCGTTATTCGTTGCGATGCATTCGTGTGCGAATACAAAAAGATAGTATGCGATAAATAATTTTCTACGAGTCCATTAAATTAGATACTCCGAATTAATTAAAAACACTTAGAAATACCATCTGAATTACAAACATTTGTCTGCATAAAATAATTGCTGCTCTATATGCTCCATGTACATATTATCAAATTTTATAATTTCTGCTTCGGACGCTTTAAACGATTTACACCGTGAGGTTACTCTCTTATTATTTATGCATACAGAATTGGAAAATCATGGGGAAAGTTGTGAAGGCCGCTGAGCACAAATTAACGAAGAAAATCATGCGCAATCATTATCGACTGCAGAACATAATAATTACACCTCGACGCTTGCATGATCGTTCGCAAACATCGTTTATAATATCGTTTTTCAAACTTTCACGGGCAGCCCAGCCAACTTATAACACATTTTCAAACAGTCCTCAACCAGAAAATCCACGAACAGCCAATTTTACACATTTCGCAATAAGGCCGTGTACAACCTGTTGATATCAAAGAGAACGCGAATCTCGGAATAATCATTTCTTCGCTTCTATATACTTCGCCTTTTTCGTCCCTGTTTTACCCATCTGGTCGTAAATATAAACTTTTACCATTAATGCGACGATAACCAAAAGCGCGATCTATGTTGCCTGAGCGTTAATAAATTAACGATGCGAAAAATCATAGGCATCTGCGATAAAATCGATTACTCGTAACGCCAAGACAAAAGGAAACACGTATACGCACATACACAATTGAATACGTATGTATATACAATAAGCAAGCGATTATCGTCGCTGATGATTAATCGCCGTTACGTGTATATATATATATATATATGTATGAACCTAGCCGCGTTTATTATGGAAGACAATGTGCAGAACGGAGAAAGCGCGAGATAGAAGCTTACGCTCGCCGCCGATAAAAATAGACACGCGCCGATGTGAATGCGCTTGGAATATCGATGAAGGAGTTCATTGGCAGCAATGAGGTGTGATAGCTTAGGTTAATTTCTTATGCGCTGTTATCTAATGAGGTGATGTGGATACTAATTTTATTGGGCTACGAGAATGTGAAATCTTTCCCGAGGCGCATTTTCTGCGTACGTTTGCTATGCTGCTGGATAGAATATCTCGGTGAATAATGCATATAATTGTAAGAATTGATGATTTATTGGAAAGTTAAAAAATGTTAGTTTATTTCAAGTAATGAATAGTTTTTGATATACTTGCCATTGAAAATGAACAAATGAGAACCCAATTCTACGACTTATATCATTGGGGTATAAAGTAAGAATACACATACAATAAATTAGTGCGTTTCGATTATCGATGCATAAAAATTAGAAAAAAATAACGAAATTAATAGGGCGAACCCATCGGTTAAAATATATTATAAGACGAAACCGGTGCGGCGATCATAAGGTGCGAGAAAATTCAGTGACCCAAAATTAACCATACGAGAGAGCGTATATACGATCTCATAATAACGCGGTAGTAAAACAAAACTTACCAGGCTTGGCCATTGTCATCCGATGAAGCGCGAGTTAAAGACCAATTCGCGTATAATACGTTTTGCGAGATTTGCAATGGTAATTTCGTAGGTGCGGCGATCGGCCGGCGTCAAGATTAAAAAAAAAAAAGGCCGTCCAAAATAATAAGTGGGTCGCGCAACATTTTGGCGTTTGCTGTGGAATTCAAATGTTTCACGTTTTTCGGCTTCTTCTTTCTCTCGACTCGTTTTAGATATAGTAATAATAGAGGTAGCGATCGACTCTCTAAATATTTCAAACGTGAAAGTGCGAGGGATAAAATTTGTCGAAGATGCGGAACCGAGAAAACAAAACCGGATGCGTAAGAGTTAATTATTAAATTTATGTCAAAAATAATTCAAACGTTTTATTTAACGCAATCGTTTCAAATATTATCTTATTGGGCTGAAGTAAGAATTTTTTTTTAGAAAACTCGCTTGTAAAACTTTAACGTTAAAGAATGAGTTAAAGCCAGTAACGCAAATGTATTAACATTATTCTTAAAAGTACAATTTTTCACGTCCGAAATAACGATGCAGAGCGAGAGTTTAGAAAAATGCGGTCAAAGTTTACCAGACTCAACGGACGGTTTATGCGCATCTATATGCGTAAATACTAATACCTGTTAGACACCACTCTAATGGTTAACGCGACACTTATATGTATATTGCAGGTTTAGGCGACTTGTTTATCAACTTTCCTTGCACTTAAGAAGGTAGATTTCTTGTTTGAATTTGTGTTTGTTAACGTATCGTATAAACGCGTGCAAAAGTCGAAAACAAAGTTGCGTTCTGAAAAATTTTATCGACAATGTTTATCGGTAAATATTTTGTATATCACGAGAGTATAACTTTGATATTCGATACTATTTTTTACATATATCTTTTTTTTAAATCAATAAAAATATAATAAAGCACACTATTCAAAAAATCTACATCTTCAAAAATTATTAAAATACCTTGAAGTTTGAAATTTGTTAAGATAATCCACGTATTCCAATCGCGCATACGCCGAATAAAAAATTTTCAGTCGCAAAATTAAGGTAACTATTTTACCGCTAAAATTTTGCACCCGTATCAAATCAAAGGACACAAATTTCTCGAAGATTTTTACGCAATGAAAATGTGGGCTAAACAAAATGCGGGCTTCAATTCGCATTGTTGCGCAAGCTTTTAACTTTCCAAACATTTCTTATTTTCAAAAGCTCGGTGAGATCACTTTTACCGCGCTATACTCGGCTGCGAATACGCAGTACGATCGTAAATTTATGTAGTATATACGAGTACAAGTATAGACGCATATGTAGAGAAGGTCATATATATTTCTTCTATTTTTCTTGACTGCTGTACGAGCCGCATGGAAAAATCTAGTTTCGAGATTGGGATATCTAATTGGCGGGATATAATTTGCGAAGCGGCTTTCTATACCAATGCATCGCTGCTCGTATTTTTATGATTAGCTTTAAGAACGATAATTATTGTTTTAAACCTTTGGTTAAGTATAACAAGCCAGCAATGAAATCGTTGTTAGATATGCTTATGTAATTTGGTTAAGATTTTTTAACGCTTTATAATATTATAATAATAAGTATTATTTATTTGTAAAAATTTCGTTGCACTATTTATAATAAAAGATAAAAATTAGGCGTATCACAAACATTATTAAGCTATGTCAAAATTACGCAGACAGCGCATTTAACTATCAACTCTCTATCTTCTCTCTGTCACCTACATACCTATGCCGAGCTATAGAATCGAAAAACGCGCCGAAGCGAAAGTACGCACTGCGTGTACAAATATACACATACTTGCACGCATAATGAACGCATTTCCTTGATGATATATATTATATATATATATATATTCGCGAAAACAAAATCGAGTCTATCCTGTTAACGCAACGAAATACATTCCTTTTCCTCTTTTCTCACTCTTTTGCTCGAAAGAGTTAGAGTGAGTAAGAAAGAGAGAGAACGACAAGAACGCGAGTTCCGTTCTGTCCGGCCGTGACAAAGCCGAGATCCGTGTGAAAGCGGCGCGAGAAAAAGGATTAATGGAAGAGAGAAAAAATTGTGCAACTGCGTTCGTTCACGCGTCAGTCGATGCGCGCATACAATATTGCCACTCGCGGTCTCGTAGCTTTTTTCCTTTTTAAAGAAAAAGAGGTGACGATGATGTAGGTTTCCGATGATCATCTGTTGCCTACGGAAGATGATCGCTTAAGGATTTGTGTGTGTGTGTGTGTGTGTGTGTGTATGTGTGTGTGTGTGTGTGTGTGTGTGTGTGTGTGTATGTATGTGTGTGTGAGTGTGTGTGTGTGTGCACGCGCGCGTGCGTGATGATGGCTTTGTTGCGCTGCTTTGTCTTCTAAAAGAGAAAGCGGCCAGCCGGTTGGATATCTCTTTCTTCTTTGTCTTTTTTTCGAAAAAGGATTGTAAGGTTAAGAAGTGTTTTAGAACTTTATTAATTTGCGTTATAGAAATGATGAGTCATCAAAATCATGATACTGTGGAAGCACGTTTGAACGAGCCATTCATAATTATGTTTATGATTATAAAATAATCAAACATTACATTAACATTAATCTGTAATGTATATCGTACAATATTTTATACTGTAGTCTCATCATGATCGACATCGATGCAATTTAACGATTTTTTCTTTTAAACGATCGTGCATTTATTCGTTCGGCGAGTAAAAGAAACTAAATTAAATCGTCATTTTCTCTAATACATATCCGGTATTTAACACTCGATCCTCGTGTCTCGAGCGTGCGCGCAACGTCAAAACGAGCAAACCGCATTCTTCTTTTTCTTTTTTCTCTTTTTATTTCATTTCGAGGAAAGCCGCAAGAACGACATTATTGCGCTTTTAAAATTAAAGCAAGTCATGTAAAAGAAATGGCTTTTTAAAATTAACGCCGCACCGTACCGAGTCTCTATCGAGGCTCTCTCTTTATCCTCTCTTCGTTTATTTTTTTTTTTTTTTTTTTTTAATTTCGTATACTTATTGCGTACGTCGAGTGAATCCTGCATAAAAAAAAGTTTTATCACGAGCGTGCTAATTAACCTAGCATCGAAGGTAACGCTTTTGACGAGCGGCGCGATAAGTGCAAAAGTAAAAGTGCTACGAATACTCGTATTTTGAAAATAAATTGGATTTCTTTTAAGCTTTGATAGAATAATAGTTTGAGATAACATGATTACGATAAACGTTAGTTTTATACGTATTAAACCTTCCGTGTAATAATTCATGTATGGCTCTGGTATGGCAAAAATTCTGGCGTGGAACACTATCCCATATCTGTTTTCTGCCGCAAATATTTTGACGTTTTTAAAATCTTTGCCAGACTTTTGATCAGACTTTTTTTTTATATTAAAAAAGAAAAAAGTAAAAATAAAAAAGTCTAGTAAAAAGTATTGCTAGATGTCTGGCAAATATATATTTATGACAAAAAGGCCGGTATAATAATATTTAACCCCAGCATTTTTGCCACTACTCCTCCGTACATAGCTTTTTCGTTTCCATAGATAAATAAAGCGTTCAAAATAAAATATAAAAATTTATACGCCTCATTATAAAACTGCTCAAACCGATCCAGTATTCCATACATTCAAACTTGCAGAACGAGCGAGTCGAGCTCAAGTGAGAGCGATAACTTTTTAGCGCTTCTCGAATAAAATTGGAGAAAAAAAGGGTATGGGTGTAATACGTTCTTTTCGCGATTTCTATGATGGCGCATCACTTCCGGTACGACGTTTTACCATTGAGAGAAAGAGAGAAAAGTCGACCTACTCCAAGTTTATGCAAATCTCATCTCGTCTCTTTTTCTTCGCGCGACAATCTTGCGGCTAGACATTCATCGTTGAGTGTTTTCTAATCTTTATAATTCAAACCGAGTGCATATAAAGTTTTATGGATATGTATACAGTGTGCTCGGGTATATTTATTAACTGCGTATATTTATTCGATTTCGTTTTTTTTGCTCGATAAAACAACCAAGAAATTCTAGGCGTAGTCGATCGATCAAAACAAATATATAAACGAGGGAAAGTCGTCGGACGAATTGGATCGGTATTATGATTAAAAATTTGCGGGTTTTTACGATGGGGTGAAAGGATGGAAGTGAATTGAATTTATTACAAAGTGATGGGAAATTTTATTATATTTGTGTGACAGCATCATTTTCTAATGATGCATTTAGTGGAATTATAAATCCGTTAGTTTAACGATTCGAACTTGTAATTATTGGATGAAAAGTATGTTAAATTAACCGGGGAAAATGATCGGATTGTAATAAAATTTCGTTAATGTTATTAAATGTCCGACGATCGATAATTCTGACACATTATGCTTTTATAATTAATCGTAAAATTTTAATTTTCAATAATTATCAAGAGCGTTAATGTTAATTTAGTCTTAACGGCTGAACAAAATTAACATTCAAGTTAATTTAAACAAAAATTTTGATAAAGTTTACTTTTCATTTCACATTATCGTGCAAATTACGTTTGAAATCATTGTGTACTTCTTTAATTATATATTTTATTTTAATGAAGAAAGTCACAATAATTTACAAACATACTTATATACTAATTAGTAACAAGCCAAGAATCCTTTATATTGTTAATTGCAGCGAGACAATGTTAGAAAGTATAGGTAAATATTGCTCGGATTCATTCTTTTATCAACGTGAGAATTTTCAGTCGAACGGTTTAATCATCATTTTGTCACAAAAAAAAAAAAAAAAAAAAAGAAAACGCTTTACTTTCTCTGCAATAAATTTAAATTGAAAAAGTTACTCGTATTAGATACAATAAGAGATTTTTTCTCGATCTTATCACCTCGCGTCTATTAAGGTCAAAATGATAACGTCTTTGAGAATTTCTATTCTTTAATTAAATTAACGTTTTACTGTTAAAACGGAAGGTAATGAATAAATAAGGTTATACACATAAAGCTTCCATATTTACACAATGTATAGAGTGTACGGTAGCATTTTATAAAATGTTTAATATTTCATGACGAGCGCTTTATTTTTTTAATCAAATTCTTTAACGACATCGATCTCAATTTCAATTTTAACATTTTCTTTTTTTATTTATTATTTGTTTATTTAAAATTATGATTACAACATACATTCTAAAATTATTCCATTGAAAATTACTAAATATTTTTACAGTAAGAATTGACAATTTATCCTAGATCAAGTTCACGCAGCATCTCTCGATGATATATTTTGCGCGATAAAGTAACTTACATGCGCATAGCAACCGAGACGAAGATATCTCGATAAATCGAGAACTAGCAAACTCAGCCAGAATATGCATACACCTAGAAACAAAGATCCTGTTCTTGGCGCTTGGACGTACACACACCTACGCGCGGACCGAGAGAACACTTTCACCAGCGAGGCTTCCGGTCTATCGCGTTGAAGCAAAGTGATTGCCCGAGGAGCGCTCCGAATACATATCTACTTGTCATTCCAGCCGCGCGAGCCCGCGTGATTCAACGGCTCTCTGTTATTCGAGCACACTCGATGATTAAGAATTGAGAAAGAGAGCAAGAGAACTCGAGAATAAAGAAACGATAAATTTATAAACGTAACGTTGCATTTTTTAATGTTTGAAGTGACAGGTGTACAAGCCGATGTTTTGCGAGAACGACCACTAATGGAGGAGGAAAAAATGGGAATGATGGATTTTATCAGGGTGTTAAATGAGCGTGTATAAGAAAACTCCAGAGGATTTAAATCTGAGTGTCTGAGCTTAGTTTTAACGTTAAAATATAACATTAGTATACGGAATTAAAATTTTATAATAAAATTTATGCTATCTTCTGCGAAATATGTGTTAAAAAATACAGACTAAATATTCATAAGTATATATCTCTTGAAAGTTTATAAATAAAAGAGAAGAAAAATCAAAGAGAACAGAAAAGTAGCATCATAAACGAAAACAAATTCACTTTTATCCCAATTAAAATGTAAATATGTCAAATATTAAGATCATCAATTTAAATACAAAACCGGAATATTATAAAATTTTATAGAATTCACCTTTACATGTAAGGAAACAACTTACTTTTATTTAGAACATAAAAATTCTTTGTATGATAGTATTATGTTATGTATCAAGGCCACAATGCACACAGATAACGACGCCATACTGATGCTTTATCCTGTAAAAGAATTATAAAGAAAATTTAAATATCTATGTTCTACATTTCATTCGCACATAATTTCCCCACGTTTTGATTTTCATTATAATACATTTCAGGAACTATTTCCCTTTATTAACTTTTCTGTTAAGCATATATTTAATCAAGAGGTTTAAATCTTTTATTAATTTACTTATTCTTTAAAATTGTTTTAAAAATGAACTCCTGAAAAAGTTCTATGCAAAAAGAATTTAACCGTTATGCTAGGACAAATTAAGATTACACTTTTTTTACTTATTACATCATTTTTTTGTAAGAGAATATTAAAAATTTTATCATCTAATAAGCATAAAATTTTAAACTATAATTCGTATATTTTAATTGTAAATTATAAAATTTTCCAAATGTAAAGTAATAGTATAATATAATATTGTTATTAATCTAATTGAAAATATTACAACTCAGCTTTTAAGAATTTGTACTTTTACTTCAATTACATCAAGAAAAAAAAAAAAAAAAAAAAAAAAAAAAACAAAAAAAAAAACAAAATCTCCGATTTCGAAAGAATAAAATGCGTCACATTATTGCATCAGTATAAAATACCGATCGTTCGCATCGAAAAACCACAAGAGAAAGAGCGAAAGAGAATTAGATCCTACAGTTTGTTTCACTTTCTCCGCGTCGTCGTCGTCGACATCCTGTTCCTACGAACTTGACGTCACTGGCGCTCAGCCCCTTCCACGAAAAAAGCGTTCCCCGGTTAAAATTTCCACGAGGCATCCGTGCAAAAGGTATCCAACCGCGTTGGCCGATCTCACGTATATGTGCATACTTACACAGACGCATACAAGCACGCAAGCGACGTGTATTTTTCGGTGAAAGCATACGGCGCGAGCGATCGCATCGGGGCCTTGAGAAGTGAAGTGGGGGAGCGTATATAGGACGCGAGACGAAACCGGCGGACTCCACAACGAACCACCAGACTCGCTAAGTCGCGTCACCTCCGTTAAACCCGAGGGCCCATAAGGGAGAGAGCGTGGCGCGAGGTAACGAAATCGAAAATACGAACGACGAGTTGGGATTTTATCGAGATTGTATCGGTTGGTGATATTCGCAGTGGAATAAAAAGTTTATTATTTTGATCGCGGCAAGGCGTTAGCTCGTTTCCTCGCCGCGAGGGTATAAGTGCGACTGATTTTTATAAATATTGATAGCGGAAAAACTTTTAAGTGTGAAGTGTTGCCACTAGTGGGATATTAATAAGCCGTAAGAGAAGAAGGAGAGCCATTCGTTTACACGTTGAAAGAGGTTTGTGTTACATATCTACGATTTATTTTTTTTGTGATGGATTAACAAAAAAAAAAAAGGTTATAAAAACGAACTGTTTGATCGTAAAGTTTAAGTGCTGCGATCGAAAGGAAAATCGGCGGAATTGTTCGGCATAAAATTTGTGTTTATTTTTAACATTAGTGGTGTGTTGAATAAAATTTTTTATTTCGTATTATTATTTTAGAATAAATATAACAATACCCAAAACATTATAAAATTTTAATAACAATTATAGAAATACTATTAAACTCAATTTTAATTTAAAGATCAAATATATTTAAGCATTTGTAAAAATTGATAAAATATAAAACATAATTAAAATTAATTAAGTTTATATTTATATAATTATAAAATAACATTTGTTATAATTAAACTTCAAATTATAATTAATATTAATTTAATTTTTATTTTAATCCTAATTTAAATTTTAATTAAATTTGAACTGTTTCGTTAAAGCGGACGAATAAAACATAAATTTTATACTTGTTGCGATTATATATATTTTAATTTAAAATTAATTAACATCAGTCAACCGAGATATATTATCTTACAAAGAAAAGATTATCCACGAATAATTCGCGTACAATTTTCAAAGATACGCTAAAATTGTTCGTACGAAAAAATGCATTCAAATTCTCCGTTGTACCTCACAAACATAATAGCACCTGTCTCAACTTTAAAATTAAATTTCACGTGAAAGCACGACAAAAGAAAAACAAAATCCCTATCGCGAAAGCATCGATCCATCACTTTGAGCGTATCTTACCTCGAACACATACAAACATACATATACGAGAAGAGGAAACACCGCGCACACATCGTGACAACATCGGTCCACAATAGAAAACAACAAGCATCCCGCATATATCTTATTTTCGCAGATCCTAATCCCTCGGTCGTTAAATGCCACGCGATTTCACCTCCTTGCTTTTCGTATGCGCGCGCGTGTAACACATCAATACACACACAAACACACACACACACAAGTACACACAGAAACACGTGCGCTCGCTCGCGGCGAAGAGGTAAAAGGGTATGTGGGGTAGCGAGTCAGTATGTCAACGTTCTCGCGTCTCTCCATCTGTCCTCTCTCTCTCTCTCTCTCTCTCTCTTACTTTATCTTCTCTCTCTCTTTCTCCGCGAGAATAAGGCCGCGCGCAGAGCTCCAGAGAGGGAGGAGAGAAAGACCGAGAGAGAGAGAGAGAAGAGCGCGTGCCGTACGCGAACGTATAGGTATATAGTTATATACATATACACATGCATGTGCACGCCATTCAAGGATCTAAGCATATATATAACGCGAGAGTGGATGCCACCGCTTCGTGAGAATGATGATTCTAAATAGGCTAATGGAGGACGCGCTTTGTTTGTCGTTGGCCCGCGAGCCTTTTCACGCGACGATTCTTCAACATTTTTTACATAGATTACTTCGAATGAATGTTCACGAAATTAAGGAAATATTAAAGTTCAATTTATGTTTCACCAAACAATTGTTATTATTGTTGTCGACTCTTTCTAAATAATATTGATATATTCTTGTTGAGTAGTATGAATTTCTTTCAATTTGGAAAATTTCATTTCGTTCTTTTGTTCTTTAGAAAGCTTGAAAATTTTAGATATACTATAATATAAACTTCACGCTATAAATAGATTTCATATTTTATTAAATAATATAGCTTGAATAAGGATATGAATATATTTTTAAAAAAATATCCAACTTTTATTGATTAAGATAAAATTAAATTTAAATTTATCAAAATCAGATTTTTTGTAAATAAATTTAATGTTCACGGTAAATGTTTTCGAACGTTTAAAACTATAGGTGTAAACAGCGTAATTTACGCTCGTATCTCTCGCTCGTACACCCGGAAGTGAAAGTTTCATCAAATGGTACGCGTGCTACTGGAAAAAAATGCTTTTCTGGACAAATCTGCAAAAAGACCGAGTTCTCGCTCGGTGAAGTCCGAGCTCAAGTATACTCAAGTTAAAACTCCGGAGAAATCATTGTACTAGCGGTTGAGAGAACTATTTTCATTGTCGCGTGTATAAGCGCGCGCGCGCGTGAAAGTCGAACTGGAATTTTATCGATCACGGTGTGATATTTAGCTTGTATACGTTTATAAGTTAATCGAGATCTTTTTTTTATTTTTGAGTTTGTAAACTCGATTATAATCGGCGGTGTGTGCCGATATCGACGAATTTAGATTAGCTTATTGACGTCTTTTTTGTTTCTCCTTTCGTAATATATGTGTATGTTCCAGCGGTGACGAGGTTACGGTTGGTTTAGAAAGAATAGAATTCAATTAGCGGCACTTGTGATACTAAACAATGGTTGATCACAATAAATTTAAAAATCGTTAAATTACCGATTAACTTAACTGTCGTATCTATAAAACGCTTTTTTTTTAACCAATTAGAAGAAAAAAAAAAGAGAAAAATACATTAAATTTGCATCCATTATTTTAAACGCGAACATCGTAGAATGATCAACGAGCGTGAATCTTAGCTAGAATCTACATTTTAGCAATTCCGCGTATTTATTTACTCGATAATAAGTTATCTTAGTGAAAAATCGTTTAACAGTATGCATTAACGCATTATACTTGCCATATTTCGCCTAAATACAATGATTTAAAAAAAAATATATATACCATATATATACAAGAGGAGCAAAAGAGAGAAGGAAAGAGAAAGAGAAAGAGAGACGCAAACTAACGCGTAATTAAAAATCTTGTCGATTAATTAATTCTAGCTAACGAACCGATGAGTAAGCAGCGCGCGTTGCTCATCTGCAGCCGCATAGATAAAACTAGCTGGAGCTCAAAATTCACCGAAGCAAAACGCGCGATATGAATAGCGAGAGAGAGACAGAGAGAGCGAGAGAGAGAGAGAGAGAGAGAGAGAAAGAGAGAGAGAGAGAAAAGAGAGAAAAGAGAGAAAGAGAAAAAACGAAAGAAGGAAGAAAAGATCATTTTACTTCTCTTTCTTTCTCGATATGCCGACGCGCGAGGAAATTGAATTTCCGAGATCGGCTACGGCATTTAAAAATATAGAACATCGAGCGATGATGAATTCGCGCTGCAGATTAACTGCCGAGGAAAAAATTAAGTCCAACATGCTGTTGAAGCTTATAACGAATGAATTAACTAGTAATTTTGAAATTTCTCAAAGGAATGGACCAATTCGATTTTTTGAAAACCTTTTTTATTTTATTTGTTAATTATGGTTTCAGTAGCATTGATTACTACATTAGAATTATTGTTACATTATTTCTCAATCAAATAAATTTTCTGTATTATGTAAACAAAACGTAGCATTGTCTTAAATGCAAGCGAAAAAAGAATAGCATGAAAAAAAAAAAAAAAAAAAAACAAACTAGAAACATGGGAACCGCGTAGCATCGCGGCTATAAGATGAGTCTAACGAGCGGGACGAATGCTTCTCAATTTTTCTCAGCGATGGTCCGGTCTAATTTTGCGCTTTCTTCACGTAAATTTGCAGTTTTAAATTAAAACTAAATAAAATGAAAATTAAAAAAAAAAAAAAAAAGAATTTACAAGTGAGCATACATGCAGCGAAAAGGTTCCAATTTTCATTCCTTAATTGGCCGTAATGAACGTTGAGAAAAGAGAGAAAGAGATCACAATGATATACGCGGATCTGGTATACCGAGATGCTATATAGTTCGACTTTTTCTCTTTTAACCGGTTGACGCGTTCGAGCAAGTTGGCTTGTTTATTGTCGAGTTTCGCGCTGAATTTATAACGAGTTTTATTTTTCGTGGATTACTTTATGTCGCATTACGCTCATGTATTTATAACGAGATGCTTTTAAATATAACAATTTAATTATTCACGAGCGGTAAATCAAGTGATTATAACATTATTTTAAAATCTTTTTGAAATAATAATAGTTTTAATAAATGGATCGAAATCGTTTTTTTTTTTTTTTTTAATTTTTTTTTAATTTTTTTTTTTTATTTATTATACATGTAGGTCAATACAATTCAACCTAAAAAAGTATTTTAGAAATAATAAATTGATGATTGAATGGAAGAGGCCGACACTTGGTCAAAATTCATTATTAAATAATAAACGAAACACTTAGTTTTCAATTTTCACTTATAAGTGAAAATTGTTCAAGTTTTTGAAAGTTTTCAATTTTCACTTATAAGTGAAAATTGAAAACTAAGTGTTTCGTTTATTATTTAATAAATTGATGCACTTTTAATCTTTCCCTTATTATCGCATCATAAAATTATTTAATATTCACCAAGAAAGACGACATAAATAATCAAATACACGGCATAATCAATTACTTAAAAAGTAAAGAGTGCAGCGAAGAGTCAACTTATTCGCCGTGTCGACGAACAAGTAAAAAAAAAAAAAAAAGAAAAAAATTGCGTTAACCGCACGTTATAACACCCGCTCTCGTGCAGTAACGCTCGCGTAACTTGCTCATTCAATTTTAGATGGAAAAGAAGCCGGACACGATGAGCGTATACTCGTGTATGCATTTTTCGTACGGTACTCGCCAGCTATATAAACCTGAAAATGGAATTGAGTAAAAAAAAAAAAAAAAAAAAAAACATACAAACGGAGGAAGAAAGAAAGAAAACACGCACGCATGTACGCGCGCTCACTTTCGAGCTCGCGCCTTGTGGCCCCTCCTTTATACATACATATATACACTGCCGCTACAAGGTTTCTTCGGCACACGGATATATAGACGCGCGAGCGTGTGTGAGTGAGACGGTTAACGGGACTTTGTTGCGTCACGCGCACCTGTCGCGCTTCTTCTTCCTTCTTTCGCTTCTTCTTACTCTTCGTATAGGTTCGCAAAGGGCCTTTCGAGTAAGAAAACGAGGGTCGCCTCGTCGTCGTTGGACAAAGAAAATGAGAGGAGGGGATGAGAACAGAGAAAGAGAGAGAGAGAGAGACCGGGTGCGAGTGTGCCAGTCGACGACTCGTTATCCGATATCTCACTTCCGTGCGTGCCGTAGAGTTTTGAGCCGCGGATAAAGAAAGTAGTTCTCGTTATGTCTATATATATATATATATACATATATATATATACATATATATATATATATATATATATATATATATATATAAGCGGAGATTGTTACGCGCGGCTTTCTTTCTTCGAGCCTTTTTTTTTCTTTTTTTTTTTAACCTTTTTGCTTCTTTTTTTCGACTTGTTGAGCTCTGTTGTTGTAGATATATAACTCGGGCGCATTTATTTTCTTCTTCTCTTCGGTTTGACTTTAGGCGAAGAGCGTTTTCTTTTTTATTCGTCTCTTTGTTCTCCCGCAAAAGTAAAAAGAATAGCTTAGACGTTCTTTCATTGTACTTTCCCAGAATTTTTTATTTGTTTTTTGTGCTTTTTGTTCCTCCCTCCCCAAATTAATTTATACTTTTACGGGGGAGCGAATTTTTATCTTCGCGGGGAATATTTTACACGAATAATTGTGCGTTCGGTAAACCGAGATATATTTCAATTATAAAAGTTTTATTTTTAAATCTGCAAATTGAAGAAAATGTTTCTAAAAATGAAAATTTATATTTTAATTAAATATATTTTTCACTTAGATGAAAATATGCTACAAAGAATCTATAAAAACTTTAAAAAATGTTTACAGATAAGTATTCTTCGAAATAAATAAGTCTTATACAGTTAAGATATTATTCATCAATCGATAAGACTATTTTTTTCGATAACCTCAAATTTCAAAATTGCTAAAATTCAATATCAATATTTTAATCTTTAAATATAAAACGAGTATAGATAATAACAAAAAAGAGATAAAAAAGCGTAAAAGTTATTCCATTCACTTAAACTCCAAAACTCAGACTCGAATCTTCGGAGTCCATCAATCATGCGGCGGTCGAGTATTTATCAATATTTCATTCGCGCGTGCGAGATAAATTCCCCGGTCCGAATGCTCGAGATTCTTGGTGTCCGTGGAAATGTAAGTTATAGACCGCCCATAACTTAAACGTCTTTTGGCAATGGCTGATCGCCATTTTCAAAAGTATCATTTCCTCGTATTGATGTAAAATCGTGCGGTAAACGCTTGATTTTTCCGTGAAATCGTACGTTCCGCGGTTATCGTATACGTCCGACGCAGTATAAACTGGAATCGATCCTTCCAATTACATCCGACGCTCGAATGATATTCTGCAACCAAGTGTCTCTTTATCTTTTGTTGTAGGCCGCTCGGACTTTCTCACGAGACGTATCGTTACGTGCGTATTTGGCTTGGGCGCCGTTTTTATGTTCAACGATAGCCTTTATTACTTTTTTTTTTTTTTTTTTTTTTTTTTTTTTTATTGTTTGATTATTATGGATATCGATTTGCGATGATTTAACCGAGCGGTTTTGTATTAAAGTTCGATGAAAAACGTAATATTATGCCGGTGTATTGGAAAAGTTTATAGTCACGGAGTATTGAAAATTATTTCAGACACTTAAACGTTTTTCTTGAACGTTAAACAATCGCTTTAAAAGTAAGAGTAATCGGATGAAAAATTTATGTACCAAAGTTATTTTAATAAAAGCAAAATACTTTTAAAGTAATATTGCGTGAGTACAATGAAATTAAAGTCAAGACAACATTGAATTTTCATAAAAATACAAAATAAGTATCAAGGTTAATAAAAATTAAACAGCATATAATTCAAAAAAGTAGTATCACTATCACTCCGTGGCTAAAGTGGCTTTAAAAATCAATTTCGTTGGAAATTGCTTTTCGACTTATCTCTCACGCCCCATCAATTTTTCAAAAATTCAATACTCGCACACGTACCTATCACTCGATTCTACATTCGGTATAGAAAAACCATAAGGATAACGCATATTGAAGAAAAATCCTCAAAATTCTACGCGCATCGGTAAATTAATGGATATACTCGTATAATTACGAGTATATCCAGAGACGAAGAGATCGATAAGACGTTAAAACGAAGGCGACAACTCAAAAGCGCTCACTCTCTCGCGACTCGTTTTACACGGCATTCGAAAAAAGATACACACCGGGGCTTTTGAGAAAGAAGCGTCGACCCAAATTTTGCCGCGCGACGATGGGAAAGTGGTCCGAAAAATCGTAATTGTGCGATGTGCCGGCATTCGGGATGAAAGAACGTCTTATCGGGTTGTTTTTATCTACTTGCCGTATATCATGTTGCACGTTGATGTCACAATGCGTATATGCTTTGGATAGTTTGTAAGATAGAACTGATATATGTATAGGTAAAATCTTTTTCTATGCAAATGTCAATCACATTGGTACGATGGCATTAATTACACGTTGTTGTAGTATTTTTTTTTTTTCTTCACGTTTGAATGTAAATTTAAACAAATTTAAATAATTAGAACAATTATTAACATTGACGTTTCGTCCATTAATTATCAATAAAATATAATCAACTCATGCCTGTAACAGACGCGTTACAGTAAAAATAACGATATGAATATTGTAATAACCCGCGCTTAAATAATTTGAACTAAATTTCACTCTCATTAGCATACGTTTGATTTATATCAATTCAGTAACAATCAAGACAAATGAAACACGCATACGTTAACCGACATTCCGAGTGGCAACTTAATTGCATCTAATAAATTTTCATGCGCCCGTGAAAGAAAGCGCGCGGCAGTTAAGCTTACAATCGGTAAGCTTTATCGAGCGATCGATCAATTTCCTACCCGAAAACAATCAATTAGTCATTCAATCTATACCGATAAAACCAAAAACGCAATCGACGATCGATACTCGATGAAAGATTCCTATCTGAATGAAAGAAAATAAAAGAAACAAATTGTCGATACTGTAAATGTATCTACGAGAGCTCGCGGCATCCAGAAATGTAACTTACTTTTCTATTTGTATTTCTCTCTCTCTCTCTCTCTCTCTCTCTCTTTCAATGCGGCAACGATCGAAGCCCCAGAGGGGAAAATTTCGCGGCGTCCTTCTTGGTTAACATCGCCGCGTTAATTGCACCAACATGTGCAACATCCAGTTGCGAGATTCTATGCCGTTTAACTATCCGTCAAGGCCTCGGGTGATACATTGAAGTAGATTCGCAATGCGGATTCAAAAATTTTGCAATGATTGGATTTTGGAGAAAAATTTTTATTTTTTAAGCTCTTTGAACTCGTATATATAATTAAGTTTGCATTATTTGTTTCGTTAAGAAAAATATTTCTTTGGTATTGTAAATTTAACATCAAGAAGTTTAAATTGAAGTAACTTACAAAAAATCATATTATCTAAAATGTACATTTAGTCGAATATTTATCCATATAAAATTTAACTATAATCATAAATTCCAATTATCTCAGGTCCATGAATCCATCCTACAATTCACCATTTTATCATCGCCTTCTTTTACATAAAATTTATCCCTATCAAATAAATCGCCAACTCGTTTCCAAAAATATTAATTCAACAATTTTACGCAGTCATGGTGGATAAGGCATACGTATACATAATTGAAATGCGTGAATGATTTACACTATCGTACCGCAGATAAGCTGCTTACGAAATTAAGTGCATGCAAGTTTTCGCGTGTGTACGGGATTACCATAATTTTTCCGTACGACGAAATGCGCAATCTCTTTTATAACTAAAACGTTTCACTCGATCTCAATAGAAATGGACGATGCTATATGTGTATAATATCTTTGCGGTAAGGAAGAGATTTCACCGAGTGCGAAAGATGAGAAAGTTTGGTCAAAAAGTCGTTTAGTTATGATGATCGATGCCGATCCGCGCGGTTTATGCATACACGAAGGGCATAAGTCACGATTTTTATACCCGAGAGCTTTGCGATTCGTGAGCTTTGATCGCGGAGAATGAGAGAGAAAGCTCGATCGATATCTAAGATTTAACGTTGCGTTAAATATGTGATATATCATTACGAAAACGGCGCTTATCGGTTTGATCGAATTTAAATTGTTGAAAATAAATTTTATTATTTTAAAGGATATAAGATTCGTGAATTTTGTTTAAACGATTTAAGATTCGCGAATGGAAAAATTTTAATTTTCATTTAATTTTATAAATCTTAATAGTGTTGAAATTAAATTAAAAATAATTGAAAAATCAATTATCATTCGTTTATTTTCGATAAAAGTGTCGACGTTACGCCGATATTTTAACGCCTGCTAATCGCATTATAAACTCATAATTAAGTTTCAATCATTAAAAAGCAAAACATTATATTCTCTCGGCAAAAAGTATCCTTATAAGGGCACATCGTTCTTTCTTACGGTCCATTTCTCGATCATAACGATCGCGGCAAACAGCCCGCGGTTTACACTCGATGCTTATCGTTTAAGATGTATATACACGAACGTACACATACATATAAATCCACCAACACAAGAATCTAGCTGACAAATGGCTATTTACTCGAGTTAATGACGCGCAAGAAACTTCAGGCGACGTTTAATTGACTTGAGGGTCTCATTCGCACCAACACAAACACGCAATTATATACTTATGAACTTTTTCTTCGCTATCGTTATATGTTCAGGAAGATTATAGAAAATATGTATTTGGGCCTAATAGAATATATGAATTATATAAATTTTAATTTAGGAATGATTTTTAATATTTCAATTAGCCTTTTTTATAAGAAAACAGATGCACCCATAGATAGATACGAAACGCGCACTAATTAAAGAGTAATTATTTATAAATTTATAAGCGTCAATGAAATGTTTCTACTTCGATTGCGGTTGAAAATTCAGTGGATATTTTATGGCACACGCTTTTTATATTATTAATGCTATATCTTTCACTTCTTTTATTACGAATTTACCGCTGCTAGGCCATATATGTATGTTCATGAATATTTCATCAAATAAAGGAACGCGAAAATACTTATAATATTCACAGAGAGAGAGAGAGAGAGAGAGAGAGAGAGAATATAGGTACGATGCTGTTTTCAGGCATTGTTTATTGTTTTTTAATTTATTTCGCGAGCCTTTAATATATGCAAATATACGCATATAATCGATGATGGCTGAATGTTTATCTCTCTCTCTCTCTATCTCTGTCTCTCTCGACTTTAAAGGTATGCAATATTTTCGCAAAGGTTAATTGATTTTGTATAATTCAAATTTATATTGATTATTTATTTATTCCAATGCTAATTTATTAATTTCCATAACGAATCGATCCATAAAATGAACTATAATATTTTAATGAACACTTAAATAATGCCAACGGATAAATAATTACTTATTGGAAATACTGTTAATTTTAGTTGAATTCGGTAAACATTATACTGCAGATATTTGTGTAAATTGGTCTAATAATTTAATAACAATTTTATATCGAATGTTTTAATGAATTATGACATTCTTATTTTAATTGAATTTAGATATTAAATTTATATTTAAATTTTTTTTTTTTTTTTGATAAGTATTTCCATATAGAATTATGTAAATTCAAGACTTAAATTCCATCCTATTAAAATACTCATCCATCTTTTGGCATTGCATCGTCGATGCGAATAAACAAATCCATCGTCAAAATCGCGGCCCTAAAAATATTTCCTCGCTCGAATGAAATACCGGCACGTATATACACTTTTTTTCCCATAACTCATTCATCCTTTCGATATTATACCGCATGTGCATAGTACACGATTTATTCCATTGGTCTAACTCACAAATCTAGGTGTGAAATAAAGAATAAAGAAATATGCTATACACGCGGAGCCGTACAAATTTACGCGCGCGCGCACTTGTAATTTTCAAAATTTAACCATACATGTATAAATGTGCGTAGCATGCATAACTAAGGCGGATGCCCGCGCTTCGACGCGTACAAAGTAGGCTTGCTCGCAGCCTTGTCCTCCCACTCTCCCTCCTTCTCCCTTTTCTTTTTCAACGTTTCAAAGAACGTCGAAAGTGTTGGTTACGCGGCCCGATTTGGGTCTTGAGAACGAAAAGTCAGATTCTTTCCGCTTATGTGAATATAAACTCGCGTGCATGAGATACCTCGACTACTACTACTACTACTACTACTACTACTACTACTAAACGAGAGAGGCTGAGATGAGTGTGTTTTTGGGGCCGCTGCTTTCACCTAAGGCCAACGTCGCCGTCTCTTTCTTTCTCTTGTTCGTCGTGTATCTATACAGCGCAACGGGGAGATTCCCCTTTCTCCCGTCTCCTTTTTCATTCGGTTCGATGGCGAGCGTATAGAAGAGGCACGTTTTTCCACGGGATTTCGACCTTGTGCGTGTTTCGTTCGAAAGGACGGATCGTGAATCGATGAAAAGTGACGATGCCGACCCATATTTCCGGTTCGATGGACCTCGCCATTGCTACATTCGACTTCGTTATTTTTTTTTTTTTTTTTTTTTTTATTTTTTTTTTCATTCTTTCGTTTTGCCTTCTTTTTGGACGTCGAGCACATCTGGCTTTCTTTTTGGGTTATTTTCGGTTAGATTTTGTGGTGAAATTAAATTTAGTTTCGATGGCACGAGTGTCTATATCGATGACGGTTGTTTTTATTTTTTTATTCTTTGTTACGCGAGCTTTCAGGTGCTATAATGATTGTTTATGCGGAATTTATTGATAAACTTGCATGGATGTATGAATTATTAATGCGAATGTCGAGTGTCTTTAAAGTGTTTTATACTCTGATACATCTGAAAGTGTTACGCCAAGTTTTTTTTATATATGTTATGCCAAATTCGATTCCATTGAACTAAATTAAACTGTAATCAATTTTTTAATTCTTTTAGAATTTCACACGTGTTTTGTCAGAATAAGTATACAAAAATTACTAAATTTACAAAGAAAAATTATGAATAGTTATCAATTAGCATATTTGCATAGTTTATTATATCGATATCTTTAAAAATGAATAAAACAAATTAATTTTATTAATCGTTACTTATATAAAATTTTCAGGAAAAATTAATCTATTCGCTGTCCTATATTTTCCATGTAAGATAAAGATTTACAAGCTACAAATCATCTAATTCATTTTAGATATGCTCGCGAGCTTTGGACCGTCTAACAATCCGTAAATCATTCCTTCATAAAATTAATACCAATTAAATATTTTTACAAAATAAATTTTTGTATGTTACAACTAATTTCTAAACGTAATTAAAAGTTAGAAAATCAATTTTTCAACTACAACTGCTGAATTAAGTTGAATTGAATAAACAATTATAAATATTAAGTACATCCAATGTACTTACGTTTTATATATTACCTAAAAAAAAAAACAGTGTAATCTACAATACTCCTGCAAATTTAACATTGAACAATTAATATATTTCCCTAAATTAATAAAAACATTTTAAATAATGATTATACAGGATTTTAAAATATTTATTAATTTCATCTTTAATACATATTTCCACATTGGTAATTTAATGAAAAGAATCGTCGATAATAAGAAAATTTATTTTTTTTCTTTTTTTTGACGCAATATAAAAATTTAATTAAAATTCAAATATTTCACATATCATTGAACACCGGAGAAATGTAAGAAAAATAAAAAAATATAATCTCTCTCTCTCTCTCTCTCTCTCTCTCTCTCTCTCTTCTTATTCGTTCCTCACGTTTGCCCCACTTCGATAAGATCCGGCGCACTTGGAGCTCTCCGTCTGTACGGCAACCTCCATGAGTAGATACACCTGTTATCTCGCGTATGTTAAGTTGTTGCTTCAGCCGGAAGTAATCCAAGCTTACATACTCGTGGCAAAGCTGAAAAGACGCCGAGTCTGTTCGGTATAACGAAATTAGCTCGCGAGCGCGAGCGAGATAATATATATGTAACGATATTCGAAAGCGAAAGCCGTGGACGCGAGTTCTTCTCCTCCGCCTTCGTCCTTCGATGAAAATCTCGAGAACTCGCTCCCTTCTCTTATCTCTCTTTCTCTCTCACTCTTTCTATCTCTTTCTCTTTTTCGCATACATACTTATATATATGTACGTGTACGAGATAAGAGGCGCGCTCGCGCGCGCGCGAGTAGAAAGCCGAGAAAACGTTTCGCTTTCGCGCGAATATCTCGTCCGCTTATATTTATAGTTATTACCACTGAAGGTATGCACTTACTTCCGGATGCTCGACGACTCAAAGTATATAAATGTGCATGTATACACACACACACACACACACACGTATACACGTTTAGTCTTATGCTTAGGTATATACTCTACGTACCCGCGGCATGCGGGCGTAAAATCTGGGTCGTCCAACCGCTTATCGACGCGTTATGCAAAATCGCTTTCATCGACTTACCCCGACGTGCGCGGTGAGCTCTCTTTTATTTTCTTTTATTTTCCTTAACTTATTTTATTTTTTTCGCGCTGAGCCGCGGTTACGCGAGGAAGGAAAAAGAAACGGAGAAACGAGCGATGCGCTTCACTTGAGAGTTCCGTATTTATTTAAGCGATGCGTATGGGAAGTAGCCTAGATTTGAGAAAGAGAGTCGGATTGGAAAATGTTTTGCTTTCTCGTGTTTGCCGACGTGTCGAGCGCGCGCGCACGTGTGTGTGTGTGTGTGTGTGTGCGTATTCGTTTATTATTTATTTATTTATTTATATATTTTTTTTCTCGTTCACTCGGAAATTTTGTAAATGCGATAGAAATAATTTATTTGGCTTGTTAAACCGGGTTATATATGTGCAAATAAATTATTTAATTAAACTAGCGGCTGTAAAATTTATATATCTGAGTTTTCTCTACAAATTTTAGAACCTAATAAATTAGTGTAATATTGACTAATGACTCGCATTCGTTGGATTTTCAACGGAATGCATCACTTTTTATCGAAAGAATGATTGATGGTACCGTTGACACAAGAAAAAACGTTTGTAATTTTTTATTTTTTTTTATTTATTTATTTTTTTTCGTACCGCTAATATACAAACATAAGATGCGGGTGGTATTAATATTAAAAAGGCGTGAATTTCAAAACAATACATTTTACATAAAAGAAAGTTTAATACTTTAGAAACTTTTGTAGTATTACTTATTGTACAAGATTTATTTTATTTTAAATTTAATATCGCATAGAAAGTGCATCTAATTAAAATAATGTGATTTTTTATTTCGAAAAAAATATAACGTATTAAAATTATAATTTGACCGTTCTCTTTTTTCTTTAAACGCATTTAATTTTAATGTCAAGAGTGATTCCACGGTAGTATAATTAATTATCGTCATCGTATTTTTTTTCTTCTTTTTTTTTTCGGTTAAGAGTGACACATTTTAGACGACCTTAAAAAAAAGAAATTTTAAATACAATACAATTATTAGTACAGATTACTGTACGATGAAACATTTTTAATTATAATCATCGGAATTTTATTGATGCTTTAAATGAAAAATTACTTTACGATAATTAAATAACATTTAATTTTTTTTTAAATCATTCTCATTTCTTAAATATTTATAAGATAAGGTTATTATCGCGATCTCACAGTCAAGGCACATAACGATTACACTTGTTATAATCACGCAATAAAAACCGGACCATTACCGCGTACGTAATCTCCACAAATGACCAATTGTCTTTATATACTCAAAATAGTCGACTCGAGTAGATCGTCGTCTGTATTTCATCGTATTCGCTTAAACTTTTGTTATCGAAGCTTTTACGACAAGCAAGTCTGGTAAAATTAGGCCGTATTTGCTTTTTCGTAATGTATACCTGCTAAAACTTTTGAGTACAGAAATAATAGAAATTTGAATGACAATGAAGCAGTGTGAATTTCGTTATCTCATTATCGCGACACGACAAATTTGGGAATTGAACGCGTGTGTTTTTAAATCGTATGTACTAAGCAGCTGCTGTACACTGCGGTTTCTTATTTTTTTCTCGTATCTTTGGTTTGATAACGCTTACTTTGAATAGTCGCGCGTATGTTAACTTACTCTCGTATAGTTCTTTGCTTAAAATAAAAACTCTTTCGTATGCCTTTTATGTTATATAGTACTTCGTTTTGTACGTTTTTATGATAAGAGAATTTAAAGAAAATATTTTTTCGATAATAATTTTCGTTGAAATAAGGTAAAATTCAACATGAATAGGTAAAAAAGAACTTTGATCCCGTAAAAATCTATTTTAACAACAAATATGCATAGTAAGTTTAATGCTATATAAATTAACGTTGAATGAAAACCTTTTTTTTTTTTTAAGTACGCTTAAAGCCTCATTAAAATCCAAAGCGAAAAAAAAGTTAAAAAATTTTCCGATATAAAGAGTTAAATCGAAAAATGAAAAAATTCCGAAAACAAAAAGCGACTCAATAGCATCGAAAAAAAAAAGAAAATAATAAAGCGGCAGCATCGTGCCTCGACGAATATTTCACGTCGCGTTAAAAACAAAAAGCTATATAGTCGAGAGAAATTCGACAAAATCAATTTCATCCGCAGCAACGCCGTGTAACGCACGGCCGATTCCAAAACAACGAGAGATAGAGGAAGAGAACGAGAGAGAGAGAGAGAGAGAGAGAGAAAGAGAGAGAGAAAAAGTAATGTATCGAGGAATCGACGAAAAGGGGAGAAAAAAGTTTTGTATCTATATGCATCACGAAATTAAGGGAAGAGAGAAAGGAAAAATGAGCACGACGGTAAAAAAGAGTATATATATATATATATAGGTTTGCCGTCAGTGAGGGGACGATAATTCGCGAGGAACTTCAGCGCCAGTTTACGATTACTTTCGTTTGTAGTTAAGCCGCGCTTGCATACCGCCCAAGAAAAGTAAAGCAAGGTTAAAAAAAAATGAAAAAAAATAAAAGGAAGGCAAAGGACGGGCGCGCGCTCAAGGCGCGCACAGAGCGAAGGGCCTTTCTCTTTCTCGCGAAGATACGAAAAATGTAAAAAGAAAATAAGAGGCAAGACGATGTGGCGGAAGGTGAGACGCCCGTAATTGGGCCCTGTACTCTTTCTCTTTCTCTCACGCTCCGTGAGTTAGTATGTGCATGCATGCACGTGTAAGTGTGCATCTTTCACCTGCGCATTGTATATGTACGCACTCGCGGAGAGATATCGAGCGATGAGATCGGTTCAGAAAATAACGCCGTGAAAAAGAAAGAGAGAGAGAGAGAAAGAGAAAGAGAAAAAATAGCAGCTCGTTCCATTCGTCGGGCAGCTTTGGTCGTATTGGCTAATGCCGAGATTCAGGTGAGCTGCTCGTGCGTGACATTAAAAACTATATTAATTCCTGTTTCTTTCTTTCTCTGCTTTGCTTCGCTGGTGAAATTCAGATATGGTTTTAATCTATTTTCGCGGCGTAGATCGACGATTTTCTTTCTTTCTTTCTTTTTTTCTTTCACTCTCTTTCACTTGGTGGAAAATGAATAAATTGGTAAGATGAAAATGGGGTAATTGGACGAAAAATCTGCCGATCGCGGGGCTTGTTTGCTATTTTATGTAAATTTTTGAATGCGTTATGCGTAAATTGTTGTAATAGCTTTTAACGCGGCTATAATTAATACTTTTTCTTCTCAATTCTATTTCAAATCACGATAGATATACACTGTAGTTAATAAAATTTTTTAGTTTATTTTTATACCTGTGTAATTTTAATAATTTCTCTCCTAATGAAGATTAATTCGTCAAAAAAAAAGGTATGACTACACATATAAAAAAATTTTTCACATAAATGTCAAATGTTTATAACTTACTTTTGTCCTTTATTATACTTATTAAAATTATGCGATTTAATGCATCTATATTAAAACTGCGAAACTCATAAAATTGTCGACAAAGTTCAAAAAAATTTAGTTGTCATTTCGCAGCACGACGTTATTATTCTACTTAATAATATTATCAAATCGTTTCATTAAATACGTATGCCAACGATAAAAAAATTAAGGTAACCCCATCTCTAAAGAAAAAAGAGAATCGAAATAAGGCCCAATATCGCTTCTCGGCGCGACTCATCCGTAAACAAGTGAATTCCACTTTCGTCAAAAGGAATTTTTTTTTTTTTTTTATTCGTCAAAAAAGAAGGAAAAAAAAACCTGTATCCACTCTCGAGATGCTGAATGAGAAAGAGAAACGTCGCGCCGAGTAAGAAGGAGAGAGAAAGAGTGGGAGAAGCGTGTGTGGGCCCACTCGAGAATGGAAGAAGGGTAAAGGGGAGGAGGGGGGAAGCAGTAGCAGCGTCTCGGGAGTAGGTCAGTGGGACGTTGGCTGGTAGGCTCGGTGCGCCGGTGGATCGGCGCTGCTCGCGTTCAGTCAGTCTCCGTCGGGCAGAAACGTCACGACGCCGCCTCCTGGGCCTGAACCGCGCCGAGTTGCCGTCGTCGACGCGAGTTTTTTTCGGTGATTACTATACGGGCCCCATTATTCTTGGATGAAGCGTTTTTAATAATATTTTCGATCTTTTCTTTTCCCTTTCTTTCTCTTTTTTTTCCAAGAGGTTTCGTTTCCTCTTTCTTTCTCCTTTCTTCTGTATCTTTATTTATTTATTTATTTTTTTCTTAGATTTATCTCGCTCTTATCAGACTTATCGCGAGTGTTGTAGTCTTTTTGTTCAAAGAACGATTCAGAGGAGCTGGAAGAATTTCATTGATCGATGTAAGGGATAAAACGTGCGATTAATTAAGTTGTAATATAGATAGTGAAGAAGCCTTATCAAGTGGCAAAATAGTGTTTTTTAATTGTTCTCATTTTTTTCGAACTGTGGATTTTTAAATCGTGCTGAGAAAAGTTGTAACTAAATCAGTGATTTTTATTATTTAGTCGTGCGATTTATTTGAAAATAAGTAACAAAAATCTCTCAAAGGTTATGAGTAACTAGTAAATTAATCAGTGCAAAAAAAAATCAAACATAATTTATTCTAAATATATTACGTGCAATTATTTGCAATACTTAAGGGAGTTACAAATCATAAATGTATAAACAAATTTATGCAATAGCAATTCATTTTATAAAAATTATAAGATTTTATAAATTAAAAAAATTTCATTCAACCGTATACAAAATTTTTTTTTAATCAATTGGAAAATTTTAAAAAAGAAAATGATTCATTTGATTATCTAAGTATCGATATTAAATAAAAAAAATTTAATAAGTCACTCTGCAAACAATTCACAGTTTAATGTATATATACATATAGCTGTTCTGTTGTTTACTTTTCAGTTCGTAGACATCTTTTCACTTCGCAAGATCTTTCAAAAAAGTTATTCAATTTTCATGTACAGTTCATTGAACTGTTTAGCACCATTTTTAATAAGAAACCATCTTCGGTATGATGATTAAGTCTATTTTTAACATGAATATGAAAAAACAATCAAAATAAATTTTATTTGTATGTATTTTTTTATTATATTTGTAGATAAAATTGATTAAATAAAAAAATTTTATATACCGCAAAAATATGCATAATTTTTTAATGAGACTTGAGTAAATGTGAAAATATTATTAAAAAATATAATTAATAAAAAAAAAAAATTAACGAAGAGGTCGGCGATTATGATTATTTTTCTTATTTTAAATTGCAGAACGCAACAAATACACACATGATGGACAGGACGCGGAGAAGTTTATGGAAGACATCCCTGTCGCTATTGCTGCCGTTGTTTTTATTGGCAGTGAGTACAAGAAACAGTTTAAATAAAACAATCGTGTGAATCGTGCATCACTGTGTGTCTAACAACAAGCGTTTCTTTAACATTTTACATCTCACATTTGGCTTAAAAGGTCGTGTTTTTACCATATATGCGTGATTAACAATATATGTCATGAAGAATTGTTATAAAATAATAGTTTAAACTATGAGCACCTTGTGTATAAAACGTTACTAAACGATGGAAATATTAAGAAAAATTCCTACTAATTTTAAATATTAAATTATTCTTCGTTTTCATAAAAAGATTACTCATTTGGTTTTGAATTTTTTTGAATATTCAATTCACGAAAGGCTGAAAAATTTTTTATTCTTATAAGTAAACCGCAACTATCGCTGACCATTTAAATAACCATCTCGATGCTAATTAATCATCACGTATCGTTAATCCGCTAATTAAGATAATTAGGGATCACAACCATCCTCATTAACTGTAACTACAACTCAATAACTTATTATGCATAAATCATGAATCGCATCATAAATCAACCGGTGGTAACAATAACTTTTTTGGGCCAGGAGTAAACAGCCATGAAAAAGCGTTGGTCTAGTGCAAATGACATTGTTTTACAGCGGAGTTAAAAGAGAGAGAGAGAGAGAGAGAGAGGGGAGAAAAGGAAAAAAGAAGTCACGACGGATCGCGTGCAAAAAGCAACTTGTATATATATTGAATAAACTATATCATAGTTTGGTAACGCGCTAGGAAGTTAATGTAAAAGAGAGAGAGCTTTATTAGATCGTGAAACGGTGCGTTTACGGGTTTGGTTTTAACTTTAATTAGCATTACCAACCTTAATTGTTAGATGATTATACAGCGCTACTACAAATATTATTTACCGAGTTAATTTTTTTTTAAATATAGTACTGATATTGAAATTTTATTCATGTTATTTCTTCAAGCATAGTAATATATTATGATTTAATTTCAGCTGCGCTTTCTAAATATATTGATTTATTTTATTTAAAGAGAAATCTTTGTAACGAATGCTTATTTTGCGGCTCTATAGTTTCTTAATTTAAATATTTTACACTTTCAAAATTCATAACTTCGTAGGTTTGATTAAAATAACCTTTTTAAAAAAGCTCGCTTTTCGTTTCGACGAGTGATTAAGCGAAATAAAATTTAAAAAATATTTCACCGTGCATTATCTACTCATATATCGATCGTTTTTTTTGCCATCGAAAACTTAATTCAAAGCCCGAAATCGTTCGAATAAACAAATTTCCCTTCCGTTTGATCCTAATAAAATTAGCGATGGGTAACGGGCAAGGACGCTCGCAAATACATACGTATATATATAATCTGTAGAGGGCATCCATGAAAGAGAAAGAGAAAAAAATGATCGGCGACGAGGCAGGGGGATTGGGAGTCGCAGGTTGCTTTCGGTGCCGGTGCGCGGACACACGCGCTCACATTCTCTCCGCGCTCGCGCTATACTGCACACGTTCAAGAGAGAGAGAGAGAGAGAGAGAGAGAGAGAGGGAGATAAGTTCGGCGGAGCGACGATAGTAGGTCACTGCGCCGGACGCGCAATGGCCCCTTTCTGCAGCTCGCTTACTCGCGGGGCCCGCTTTTTAAAAACTCGCGCAGGCTCGCTGCTCCCGCTACTATATACTACTACTACTCTATACAACCGCCGGCAATCGGACTGCTTTTTCTTCTCTCTCTCCCTCTCCCTCTCTCTCTCTCTCTCTCTCTCTCTCTCTTTCTCTCATTCGCTCAGCTTTCTTTCCTGAGAAAAGAGTATACGCGTGTATATATATATATATATATATATATATAAAATACATGTGCGCGTCTTACATCTGTGTGTACGTAAGAGCGTGCACGTCTTTCCCGCGCGCGTAACGATAGATGCGTCGCGCATAAATGGTAAGAGGAACGCTGGACTCGTTTCGAGGCACTTTTTTTCTCTATCTCTCTCTCTCTCTTTCTCTCTCTCTCTTCTCCTCCTCCTCTTCCTATATCTTGCGAGTTGCGTATATAGCTCTTCTTTTTTATACACTCGCGACGATTCTCTTTTCTTTCTCGCACGGTTGTTGTCCGTATATACGTTTGTACATATGTGTTAACTCGTTTAGTTGACACGTGTAGAAGGAAACTTCTCGAGTGCTCGCTTGTAATGTGCGTGTGCGTGTGTGTGGCATGTGCACTTCTAGGATTTCTAACGTCTCGTCTCGGTGTTCCTTCGATGGTTTTTAACGTCTGGGTCGTGGGGATGAATCTCAATGCGTGAATGATTCGACGACTTGCGCGTGAATGACTAACGTTTTGCTTTATCAAAATTAACTTTTATACTTTGAATTTCTTTACCTTATGCAAAGACGTGTACAAATGCCTTTTCAATATTCTGTCATTCTTTTTTTTAAAACGTACCGAGCCTTTGTGAAGTAATTGATATAATGTTATTAAACGTGCAAATAAAATTTTCCCACAAATTAAGAAAGTCCATTTTTTAACTTAGATTCTTATGTATGTTAAATGCATTTTATATACATATCTAGATTAGAAAGGTTGTACTTTAAAGCTAATAAGACATTAAACGTAATTATAACTACATGCATAATCGTTAGACGAACTTTTATTATTTTTACTGGCAAAACTTCGCGTTTTAAAAAGTGGAACGTTCCGTATGTGTACGAGATGTATTAATTACGTGTATACGATCGTATTTTTTATTTTCTCGTTTTATTTATATATAGGATAAAAATTATACTTTTCAATAAGTTTTTACGAATCGTAAACCGAATCGATGATTTATCTTACTCATTTTTATCTTTCACAAACATAAGTAGAGTAAATTACGGAGTTTTTAATAATTCGACAAATTTATCGATCGTTTATCAGATCGTTTATAATGCCGGTAAACCAAAAAATATAAATAAGCTCACTATAAATACGAGCTAATAAAAGAAAATTCTCACACGTACGGACTCACCTCGGCGCGCATAAATAATCAATTATCTTATTCGTCTCCTGGCTTCTTCCTCTCATAAACACTTGTTTAACGCGCACGAAAAACTTTCACATCTGAAAAGGCTAAAGCGCGTCTTGATTTTCTCGCGATTTTGAGACTCGCGTAAACAAGCTAGTGATATCTCGTCGATACATTTAGAGTACCAGTATGGTAGTTAGAAAGCGTTGTTATCTCCCCCCCCCCTTTTTTAATCGCCTAATCGAGTTCTCTTCATTCAAATTAAAATAACTTGTCGAACAATTTCGAGCGTTTAATTCCTATATACCGATGATTAACGTTAAGAGGTTCTGCGTCATGCGAAAGAACGTTTGGATTCCACTTTTATTTATCTTTAATGCTTCTGCAGAGTGAATCTATAGCATGTATATGCGAATGGCCATTCGATAAAAAGTTTCGCGAGAGGTACAAGTGAGAGTAAGAAAGAAGGGAGAGATGAAAATTACAGGCATCGAGATATGGATTGTAACCTATAGAAGGCCAAGTTTAATGTTAGAAAAAGGAAGTTGATAATGTATTCGAATGCTTACGATTTTGTTTTCGAGTTTCAGTTTATTATTTCCGTATTATTTTCGATTTTATTCATAGTTAAACTTGCTGACTTTAACGAACATACTATCGAAGTTTGACTGTTTTGAGAACCGCTTTTCTCGCTAAGTGATTTTGAAAATGTCGGCGAGTTTTTTTTCAACCCATCGAGTCGAAGAAAACTTTCGAGTTTGTTTTTTTTCGAACAAAATAGATTTTCGATCAAAGTTTCTTCACCGTACGAACTACTTTTCTTAAGTATATTTTGATCGTTTACTCATACGAAAATTTGAATAATTTATACAGCTTTAAGGAAAAGCTTGCAAAACGTTAATATTTCCACGAAAAATTTGCTCAAACTGCCGTAAAATTCAATTTTAAATAAATCAAGATTGGTTCAACAAGAAACTTAAGCGACGTAAAGTATCTCCGATAATTATACATTTCGCGAAAAAATAATATAACTTACTTAACCAAAAGCTAATAATTTACTCGTTGAGATAATCAAAATATAAATCTAAAGTAGACGACGCTGGACAAATAAAAACAAAAAAAAAAAAGTAAAGTGCCAGAACGAGGTATAAAAAAATAAAATAAAAGCGTCTCCGGTCGCGCTTGCGGCCTGTAATCTTGCGGATGACCACAAAATCATTGCTTTCAATGGTGTGCGACTTTGTCGCGCCTCTCTCGTTCCACCTGCTTAGGCTTTCAGGAAAATCGAAAGTGCGACGCGACGAAACGACCGCGAAAATTTCACGTGTAAACGTTATTCGTAAGCTTACTATTTTTTTTTATCCGTAATTTTTTTTTTTCGCTTTTTTAGTCTCTTATTTTTCGACAAGTTAAAAAGCGTACGAAATTGGATTAAGAATAAGAAATCGCATATTTTTGCCCAAAAATATTCGGAACAACGGCTTTCTACGCGTCGTGATTACGTTTATGCCTTTCAATTTTTTTATTACCTTTTTTTATTTTAATTTTGGAAAGGTTTACGCGGCATGCGCCAGAATCCTTACTTTCTTTTTCACACGGGCAAAGATATTCGAAACGAGTCCAATTAAACTGTGCGCCGATGCGATAAAAAATCAGAGTAAAGAGAAAGAGAGAAATAATTGAATTCTAATTGTGAAGACATAAAGTCGTTGTACGACTATTGTGCATTGCCAAGTCTGAGAATTAATGAAAAGCTGGATGGTAAAAACAAAATGCTACGAGTGCTGGATTGTATTGAAGTTTAATCTCACGTCGGGTTAATTAATAAATAACAGTGATATATATATATACAAAAAAAGTGGTTCGCTATAAATTCTATTTTCTCCATCAAGAGGAAAAAGTATGATAAAGAATTTACCGTGAATAAAATGTAGACTGCGATGTCAAAGTCGAGTGGTATAAGTTTATATTAACGAGCTTTAATGCATACAACAGTGTTTGAGATAGTGATTTTAATAATGCACATAATATATTATTAATGTGGACGCGATCATGGTTATGATAAAAACAGGCAATGTACACCTGTGGCGTACATAAATTTCCATCGATGATAATTTCTGATCGTCCGTCACATTAATTTTAATGATTAACGTTGAACTTTACAAATGTTATTTAAATATTTTATCAAAATTATAGAGAAATTTCAAACGTGGATAATTTAATTCAATACGCATTTATACAACTAAGATTAAAACTTGCAATGTTAAGCCAGAATTACTCTACAGTTAGATTGTTTCTGTAACAATAATAATTGAACAATATGTAGAATCATTGCAAGCTAGATTAATTAAAAAAATTCCATAAGAATTTGATTACATCTCAATTTTTCATTACATCTACAAGAATTTCCATTTACTTCTTCTCCCGTATCTTTTCATTTATTATGAGAAAAATGAAACAACGTGATATTATTTAAATGAATCAAATTTATCATCATCACTGCAAGAAGTTTGCCAATTCGTCTGGTACATAATTTGCAGAAAAATTTTAATTTAGTTTTCGAATACAAATAAATTCGTACGAAAATCGATATTTATTATTAAAGCAAACAAACGAAATTATACATAGTTAAAACGTATCCAATAATTCGAAAAGCGTACGATAATCATTGTTGATCGAAAGAATCATTTCACTTATGCGTTTCATTAGCGCGATAATAAAAGTCCGGCTATAGCGCGATAGTAAACACACGTGTATGGTCCGCGTACACTATGCTACATAAATTACGCGTCATTCACTAACGCATCATCGCTGCTTACCGACGATATACAAAGCAAAAGGGATGCGCATATACGCATACTCCATCAAAAGATGGCTCGGATTCCGGTAACGATATTCGATTATGCTAAAACGGCCATGTCGCATTTCGCGCAAGAGTAAACGCGAGCGCAACATAATTTACATCCAATTAAAAATTAACCTCGAATCGAAACCCTTCTCTCTCTCTCTCTCTCTCTCTCTCTCTCTCTTTCTCTCAGCCTAATTCTCACGAATCGACGACGTACAAACAAACATAATAAGTCGCGCAAGCGCGCACACGTGGCTCTCCCCTAATTAGAAAAATTCTTGGGCGCATCAAAGCGCGCAAAAAATCCGGGACGAACGACCTAAGCGCGCGCGTACGCGACATTTTCCTCACCCGTATCTATTTTCCTCGCGCGCGTGCGCGAACGAGATACTGTAGATACATACGCACTTCTGGGTCCGCTCTACTTTTTCTTTAGACGCGAGCGACATCCTTAGCTTAGACTACGACCAAATGATTTTCTCCAAGAGATCTTTCTAATAATTGCAAAGAAGAGAGAGAGAGAGAGAGAGAGAGAGAAACGAGTCGGAGAGTAAGGAGGAGATTTTATCGAAATTCCAGAGGTGCATAGACGACTACGACAGCCTCTCCCGAGGGAAAAAGAGAGAGAGAGAGAGAGAGAGAGAGAGAGAGAGAAAGAGAAAGATGCCGCGACATTTCTTGGCTTTTGCCGTACTTGGTGCTGAAAGCTTCGGTGACTTTGAGGCGGAGATAAAAGAGAGAAAGAGAGAGAGAGAGATATGAACGTTGGAGAGTCTACGGATCATGATGGATTGATCCACTTCCGACTATTAAATTATCGTTTATTATAGTGCTTTTATCGAAGGTTATCGAATAATAAGGGCCATTAGTTCTCTTTTCGAGTGATTTATTTTACGTTTACGTCGATGGTTATTAGAAACAAGATTTCTTTAGATAAATTTTATATATTTTTATTTTTTTCTTATCTTTAGTTTTTTTTTTTTTTTTTTTTTTTTTTATTAATATTTATGAATTTCATTTAATTATATGAAAATCAAAAAGGTTTAAGTATAGAATGTTAAAAGCTATTAATTAAAATTATCGATTATGAATGTATATAAGTGCATAATTACGCAAAGTTAACGTAAAATAAAAATGTTGTATATAGACGGAGAACTAATCAATAATGCATCATCGAAATTTAATCCCATTTTACTTTTGAATATTTTAAACGAAAACTTTATTTTCTTTCTGTTAATAAAATTTGTACATTTACAATCGTTAATTTATATTGTATTTAAAAAGTTACATAAATAAATAAATAAATGAAAAGAAAAAAAAATGCCGTATGATCCGAACGACGCTTTCTTTGCTGGATTCCACAAAAGCGCAACTTCGTACTAATTCCCCGAAAAGTCACGTGACCGCGCCAAGGTCTTCGCGAAAGTTTGTAAACGCACTGCTTCCGTGAAACGACGAGCTAGCAACGTAGAAAACCGGTGCAATACCAACGGGGAATTTCCCACTGGACGTTGGACATATCGGCGGCGCCGTTGACGATCCTTTTGGTTACGCGTCGGTCCGGTCGTGCGTTTTGTTTCGTCGCGTTTACAGTTAGGTTGAAGAAGCACCGATGTTGTAGATACGCACAGGTAGTTAGCCTCGTGCGGTTTTGAAGGTTCCACGTTGTTACGTCGTGCCTCTTGCTCGTTAATTGAGGCGATGAAACGTATTCTTCTAGATTAGATTGTTAAGCAGATTTTTCTTTAAATTTCTTTATATTTTTATTAGTAGTACGCTAATTATTGTTTAAAAATTATATAGCATATATATTTACCAGTAAACAAATTTCATTTCGATATAAATAACAAATTACTTTTCATTTTCAGAACAGCATTTTCAGTTCACAATCTCATAATTTAAAAAAAATAACAATTGTTTCATACGTTTCTTATCCCTTCCAAGTGATCACCACCACACCGATTCTCAAACCGTTCAATTTCGAATTCCAAAAATTCCGCGAAACGCTCACAATTATCACGATCTTCGAGTTTCTCCATACCCATACAAACACACGGCGGTTTATGCACATACACATTCACTCGTGTACCCGGTAACCCAGAAAAGTATCTCGATACAGCGGCAGCTCGAGGCGGTATGGCGACCCGCCGTCGGCTGTGTTTCTTACATCCGTGTAAGAAGAAGATAAAAAAAAAAAAAAAAAAAAGATTCAAGGCAAACGCCGAACACAGAAGCTGTGCATCGAGTGTATACAACGCGTAAATAGCAGCGAAATAAAAAAGTAGGAGCGTAAATTGGTAAATTTGCCGGTCATTACCGATAGATACCCGCGCGTTATCTTGTTATGCGGATTTAGCGGGACTAATTTTACGCTTTTAGCGAAGTCGGTTAACTTTAGTCGGGCTTTACGGCTACAGGTAGAACAAAGTTTTCCGATTAGTTTAGGTTTGGATTACGAGTTCATTGATTGAATAAAAAAGTTTTGCTTGCGGTTTAAGAATAATTTTATTTCAAGTTTACTGAGAGAAAATTTAATGTTTTTTATATTGCCGAGAAATGAGTAAATATTAGTGTGTTGTTTTTTATTGCAATGAGACGCTTGATATCAATTTAAAATTATATAAAGCGGAATAAAATGAAAAAATAAAATATTTTTTACAAATAAAGTTTGATTTTTTACACAAAATTTTAAATTTATGCGTAAATAATGTTTTATGCTTGTCAAATTTATAAACATAAAAGCATCGCTAAATATAAGTAATAATTAAAAAAACTATAAATAAAAAAAATGATAAACATAGTATTTATTCAAAGTTTGTGTCGAAATACACTTGTTCGGTTATATCAACTTGTTCATCTTCATCCCCGGACAGCCGTAAGACACTTGTTCTCGCTCTGAAGCCGCTCGCTTTAAAACCGGAAACCAGCGAGCGTCTGTACGATTGTCTCTCCGCATGTCCACATTGTTTCTCTGAAATTATAACGCACTTCTCTTGTGCAATATGTGAGGAACGAGTAATGAAATCACACTGTGCAAGATCATGAATCTCGGTTCCGTTATTTTTCTGCTCTTCTTGCTTTTTTTTCATTTTTTTTCTCCGTGTAATTTTTTGAACATTTTTGGAGACCTGTTAGACTGCATAACGTGTTATAAATTTTGTTACATCACACTTTTTAGTCACTCCATATAATTTCTTATTTCACACAATTGTTGGTGATTGTTGCACTAAAAGATTTTAACATTTTATTATCTTGAATTCTAAAAATAAGTTTTTCAAGCATATTTATTTGATTTAAATTAATTACTTTCTATTTTTTATTCGATTAGTTCAATAAATATATCAAATCGAAAACAATGTAAATAAATATTAATATAAATTAAAAATTTTAAACTTAACGTTTCAGAGCACAAATGGCGATGCGCCGCTCGTCGACAGCAGCGCTTTGCCGCTGGAGCACAGATCGGTGTACGGACCGCCAGCCCAATATGGAGCTCCTGGAGCCTCCCACGGTGCCGAAGAAAACTGGCCTTTGGCATCGCCCGATACTCCACAAATCAAGCATCTTCAAGTACAGTGTGAGAAAACTCACATGCGCGTGAACATCGAGTTCGATAGGCCCTTCTACGGTATGATCTTCAGTAAAGGTTTCTATTCGGATCCTCATTGTGTGCATTTAAAACCCGGCACTGGTCATCTCAGCGCTACCTTCGAGATTTTCTTAAATTCGTGTGGTATGACTTCATCGGCAAATCACAACGTGGTGCCTTATGGTTCACCTACACCATCCGGAAGCTACGTGGAAAACACAATCATCATTCAGTACGACTCTTACGTTCAGGAAGTTTGGGATCAAGCCAGAAAACTCAGGTGCACCTGGTACGACTTCTACGAGAAAGCTGTGACTTTCAGACCATTCCAGGTTGACATGTTGCACGCTGTTACGGCTAACTTCCTTGGAGACAACCTGCAGTGTTGGATGCAGATCCAAGTTGGCAAAGGTCCATGGGCATCCGAGGTGTCCGGTATTGTAAAAATCGGACAGACTATGACGATGGTCTTAGCTATCAAGGACGATGAAAACAAGTTTGATATGTTAGTCAGGAACTGCGTGGCCCACGATGGAAAGAGAGCGCCTATTCAATTGGTTGATCAATACGGTTGCGTTGTTAGGCCAAAGATTATGTCTAGGTAAGATTATATTTTAATTAAGCGATAATTATGCCAATAAAATTTCAATTTTGACAAATCAACAACGAAATTTCATTTACAGATTCCAGAAAATAAAGAACTTTGGACCAAGTGCATCAGTCGTTAGTTTTGCCTATTTCCAGGCGTTCAAATTCCCCGACAGCATGAACGTACACTTCCAGTGCGTCATTCAAGTATGCAGATACAATTGCCCAGAACCTAAGTGCGGCCATCCTGGTCTCGAATATGGAGCACCTTCGAATTCTCTTTCGGCTGAGTACGGAGCCCCAGTCCATCAAGGACTTTCATCCGAATACGGAGTACCTCCGGTACCTGAGTATGGAATTCCACCAGCTTACCCCGATCCACGTCATCCCAGTGGACCAGCGGGAGCTTACAGGTAATTTTCAATCAATTAACAAACAAAAATATTATAGAGTTTTGTTCTTATCCGAAGATTTTGTTTAATTTTGTTTTCAAAGGTAAATCCGAATAATATCAACAAACATTTATTTAAATTTTTCAGATCAGTTTTAAAAATAAATATTTATTGACGTATTCAAAAATAAAATAATTTATTAATTGTAAAAATTTTTTCACTAAACTATAGAAACCGTAGATTACGTGATATAAATCAATTTTTAAAATTCTGTGTAAAATTAAAATAATTTTATTATATTTTATTAAACAGTGAACCAAGTCCTGACGTAGTACCAGCGCCGCAAGCACAAACGTCGTCCTCATCGCCAAGCTCAACGTCGACGGGTAACGACGCGACCGCAAGCAGCAGCGCACCACAGAACTCACAGCAACAGCAACAACAGCAAGATAGCATTCATCTGCCACCACCTCCGCTACCCGGACATCCGGCCGGCGCTTACCAGACGGTCAAAAGGAAGGGCACCGTAGGCGCCGACGAACTCGAAGGCAATCTCGCGACTCTCGGCGGAAGGCCGAGGTCCGTCGAAGGACTTCCCGCGGAACTCCGTGGCGCCAGGAGACGAAGGAATGTCATCGATATCGACGTGGATCACGATAACGAGGCACGTCTAGCGAGAACGTCATTGTTGTTTTTTAACTAGAGATATTTTTTTGAAAGATAAAAAAGGATTATGCAATATTTTTTATAGTAGTTTTAAAAGCGTTTATATAAATCGTATCTTTAAAATTTAATTTAAAAATAAATTTATTCAACTATTGTTCGTTGCTGTAATTCATAATGCAAAATTTAAATAAATTTTCTTATGTTTATAGGACTTCTTCCATACGGTGACACTGGTCGCTTCGCACGTGTACAAGCGTGCTGCTCAGGAGATGACAGACGTGAACACGTCTCGCATAATCCAGGTCGTAGCGCCAGGCGATGTGAACTTCGCTTTGGGCACACAAAGTTCGGATAACGACACAACCGTCGTCATTCAAGACGCGACGACGAGCAACGATCCTGAAACCATCTGCATGTCATTGCCAGGCTTTGTAGGCGGCCTCGTCATGCTTCTGCTCGTCATCGTCGTCGCCTCTCTCGTCGCCGCGTTCCTCTTCGTCCGCGTACGTGCCGTCGATCGCAAGAACGCCGGCATCAGTATAGGATTTGCTCATCCTGCCTACGTCACTGAAAATCCCGAGCTCGTCAAGGTCGCCAACTGAAGAATTTTCTTAAGAAAAAAAGAAGTTAAATTCGCTGAAACTAATATCGAAAAGAGACGATAATTATTATTAAGGCCGGAAGAGGATGAGCAGGCGATTCCCATTTTTTAACAACTTTAGAGTATACCCACAAGGTTTACGGCATCGCCTCCTCTTCCGGTTTAAGCTTTTGATACGAATATTTAACGGGGCCATAAACCCTCGTCTCGCTTACCAACGTTTCCTTGACCTTCTATCTTTTTCATTCATTCATTCCTCCTCTCTGCCCATCTCTTAACTCGCCACTCGCTCACTCTCTCGCTTTCTCTCTAAGTTCCTGGGAGTAAAAAGAAACTGGCCGTTCGACTAGAATGGACTTGTTAAGTGGATACGATCCACAATGTTAAAGGGTTAATGATGAATACAATTGGAGAAGCTGGTTGATAGAGTGATGATTTTTTCGTTTAGATTAACTGTTAAAAGTTAAACGAAACGTTTCATCTCGTCAATAAATTTAATGTTGGAAGTTTAACGAGTTGATCTATTATGACGAATGTATGCTCTGTAGATATCGTTTTATACATCGTTACTTTGTTCTTCTCCGAAAATGTATTTTTTCGGATCGAACGATATTCACTGCACACACAACGTATCTCCAAAGACTGACATCGATTCTCACCCCCGGCGAATTTTAGAGAGAAAGAGTTGGTATCTCGTTGACGAGAGAAAGCGTGTATTTTGTACTTCCTTCTTAGACTGTCCCAGGGGTCATTCCGATTTCGTGTTTTGTTCTTGTATAAATATTGGAGGACCCTGGCAGCCAAGAATAGGAAAAATTCAAAGTAAAGAAAACGAAACTTAAGAAAAGAGAGAAAGAGAGAGAGAGAGAGAGAGAGAGAGAGAGAGAAGAGAGAGAGAGAGAGAAAGAGAGAGAGAGGGTGGCCGAGGAAGGAGCGAGAGGAGAAGTGGAAAAAAGTTTGAGGAGCACTTGCGGTGTTATGTACATATGATGAGGCGCGCGCACACGGGCACAGACGATTCGGTGCTCCTCAATAATCTTGCATACACAGCCCGTATTTTTCCGTATTGTTTTGTTTTACCCTCTTTATTTCTTTTTTCGATTTGCGAACATTGCAAATCTTTATTTCATTAAATGATACATGTGACTTTTTCTTAATATCATTAAATAACATTTATTTTGTACTATTATCCCTTGGAACACGCGTGATTCTCACTCCTGGATGTAGTAGGTACAGACCGAGTTTTAAAATTTAAATAGTCACACAAGTGAATAATAGCTAAATATGAACAGTAAAAGCATTTGGTTTGGTATAGATTCGGAATTTAGATTATTCATTGCAATGTTCGGTTGTTCTCTTGGATCGGTCCGTACTTAATAGATCTATGATTTCTTTTTTTTTTTTTTTTAATGTATTCTTTTTTTATTTGTATTTATTACGAGCGACGACAAATATGCAATTATTGTAATCCTCTAATCCTCTCATTACACGGATCATCATCTTCCATCTGCCATCAGACGTTGCCCAAAGCGACGCAGTCTCGCCCTCTTATATTTATTTTCTATTAAAAAAAAATTAACAATAAATAAATGATAAATCACGTTACCTCTGCGCCTTTATTTCCTCATTCTACTTATCTTTATCTATTATGTTCCTACTATTCATCTTTAAAGACACTAACGCGCACTAACCTTAACTTATTGCTCGACTTTCACGAATCTCTGACCATCATCCTTATCATTCATTTTCGTCCCCCTACTACCAACCGATTTAAACATTCTCGCGATATGGGAATGTAATTTATGTACGTGTCTTCAGCACACGGCCTCATATGATATCGTATGATAATATCGAATACGATCCATGATATTGTAAGGATTTTTCATAATTGTACGAATTATATACTACTTTTTATTTATATAAAATCAAGTTGTTTGTTGAAATTTTTTCCTTCCATCCTTTCATCATCTATTATATTTTAACAAAAATGAGAATAAAAATAATCTTACATTATAAATAAACGTATTGATGGTAATTTAAAATTTACATCAGATGAAATCGAAAGCCGTAATTTACTTGAATAAACAATTTTAACATTTACATTAACAACGGCATTCGTTAATTAACTTAAACTGATTAATTAACGGAACAAAATATTAAAAATTTTCTACTTCGATTCACATTCCGTAAATAATATCGAAACAATTTTGATTAGCGTACTATATATAAATTCGCGAATAAAAATAGATACTTATAATTATTAATTTACTCGTTTGAGAACAAGGATACCAAAAACGCGTAAGTCGGTGGGTGTGAAAAGCATTAAAATGAATTATTACCGTGTAAATAGTATGAAGAGCCGCGAGCTCGGGAAAGCTTAGAGAAGTTCTCGAAAGTGTAGCGGAAGGTAAGGGGTGGTACATAGAAGAGCGAATGAATAATAAATCAACCGCGTCCATTTTATCGAAGTACATAAAACGAGCTACTACTTACTTTCTCTCACTCTCTCTCTCTCTTTCTCTCCCGCCCTCTTGGCTTTTCTTATACTATCGCATCCGTACTTCATCCCTTGATAGAGCCATGAAAATTACTAACAGCCATATACTTGTGGCTGCCTCTGAGAAACCCATTTAATTTTCTAAGAAATTATCGCTACTTACGAAGTGCCTTTTTTTTTTTTTATTTCTTAGATTCTATGCTCGAGGATGGCGAATTTATATATTCTTTTACAAGGGATGAATAATATATAAATTAATATTATTTGCTCGTAATTCATCTCGCTTATTTTACTTTTAGAATGTGCGTTAGAAAAAAGGGACGTGTGAACGGAATCTTGCGGTGAAGTGTTTTCGTCCCTACCATACGTAAAGTCATTTCGGAGAATTTTTACGAAAAGTATTCTTGGAATCGAGTTCTCGGTTTGATATTGAAAATTTTAATATTAAAAATGTTTTTAAGACTGACACTCGTAAAAATAAAACTTTATGTAGAAATATTTTCGAGTTCTAAAAATAGTATTAAATTTGTTTATACCACACAGTATAATAATGAATTAATAATAATTTTAAAACTTATATGTATTTCTTAATTAAGTTTGTATAACACTAATGGATAATAATTTGTTTTTTCAAGGGAAAAAATAGTTTTTTTGTTATATTTAAAATAATATGTTTAGATTTAGAACCAGTTTTTATTCTTCTCATAGTTAACATATTTTTATTCACAGTAAGACACACAAAGTAACTAAAAGATAAATGAATTTCTAAGCGAGCTGTTAAAGAAGCCACTCTTCTAGGTCTTCTCTTCCATTTCATTCCATTTCTCTGCTCAAAGCGGATAAAACATTAAAAATTCAAAACGAGTGATAGCAAAGAAGTTGTGATGAGTAAAAAAAGAAAAAAAGAAAGAAAAAAGAAAGAAATATCAATCTTTGCTTAAATTTTTTTTTAAAACCGGATTCAATAAAATAAAAAACTCTCTTTCTCTTTGTACATTTTTCTTCGAAAATTAATCGCTTGGAATAACTTCGAAATCGTCCCATAATTTAACAACATTCGCAACATCGATCGGCCAGTTCTAATCCGACACGCGAGCATAGCAGAAACACTCGAAGCCCCGAGGGTCGAATGAAGATCGAGCCAAGACGACGACGCCCCGAGGCAAAGCAACGTCGCGCGATAAACCTATAGGATGCGTTCGCGCGGTCCGCCATCGTCGCTAAGTAGCTCACTAAATAAGGCCACGCCAAGCTGCTATGTAGACGTATACATACATGTTGGCGTATACGGAGTCGAGTAACACATTACGACTAGGGAATCAGTCACCGAGAGTCTCGCTAGCAGGAATGTATGTCTCTCGGATCACGAGTGCGCCATTAATTTGCAACGGAGATATCGACAAAAGCAACGTATGTGTATGTGTGTGTGTGAGAGAGAGAGAGAGAGAATGGATAGTGTAACGGTTAAGGCTTTGAGCGAGCGAAAGACGATATAATTGCGGGTACATAAGCCACCCAGAAGATTTTCAAAGAGATTCCAATTAAGGCGACCCAAGAAATAACGCGCTTTCGTTCCTGCGATTACCGAAAAGTAAGTAGGGAAAGAAGAACGGAAGGTTCGTAGGGCAACTGTTGGTGAAAAGCCAAAAATGAAAGAAATGCAATAGAGGGTAAAGAAGGTGAGGTGGGAAGTTTCAAAGTGGTATTATAAAAAATATCAAAGTAAAAGATTTGCTTGAATTTAAGTCTGTCCTTACCATTGTTGTACTGTGTAATAGCTTTTTTTTTTTTTTTAACATCACTTGTACGCAAAAAATTTATATAAATCTTTAAAATATGTATTGAAAATTTTAATCGGAATTCAGATAATTTAAATAAATTAAGCGTTACGAAAAATATCTTGGATTTGAATCTTATTTAATGTTCTAACAACAGCGCGAGGAAAAAGACTATAAGAATTTAACCGATCTTTTTATAGTTTATTCTTCGCTTCGGGCACGTATTCGAGATTATTATGAATTATATGTGTATCAACAAGAATATAAAAAAAGGTGTTTTCTATTAAAATGTATTTATGTATATTATACTTAAGTCAAAATACAAGAAGTTTAATTTTTAAACAAAACTTTTGTGAATATTTTATATAATAAATTTTTAAATATTTTAAATACAATAAATTTTTCAAATGCAGTTGCATAAAATTAATACAGGTATAGTATAGAAAATAAAAATAAAAAGATTAATAACGACTGATCAAACGTGCACAAGAGACATGCAAAAGAACTGAAAAATTAAAAGACGAGGAAAACCTAGGATGCGTAAGCGAAACTTACAAGTAAAGAAGTAAAAGAACATTAACGAGCAAAAGAAAAAAGTGAGCGAGAGAGAGAGAGAGAGAGAAAAAGATCAGACTCGTTTTCCCTTTGATCCAGTAATTGAAGGTGTCCAGAGCGGCCGGGATTAACCGAGTTATAACGTCGAGGATTGTATGTGTGTGTGTGTGTATGTGCGTGCGTGCGCGCGCGTATATGTGTGATTGCTCGCTTTTTGCTTCTCGCAGGGTAAAAGAGACTCTCCTCGCAGTGCGAGGCCAGGGATTAATTTTAACGCGCCGCGATGAAAAAACTCCAAGTTGAAGGCGAGATTGTTTTACGAGTCTTTTGTCGCGTGAGCGCGAGAATTAAGCTCGCTGACAAAAAACAAAAAAAAAAAAAATAATAAAAAAAAAAAGAAAAGAAAGAAAGAAAAGACGGGAGGAAAGGAGAGAGAGAGAAAAAAAATTTTCTTTCTCTTCGCGTCCCTTCTCGCGAACTTTTTTTCTTCTTCATGGATGCATGCGGAAATGAAATTACGTACGCGAGGTTCACAAAGGAATTCGTCCCAAAAGAGAGAGAAAGGGGAAGAGAAAGAGAGGGAGAGAGGAAGAGAAAGAGCGTCGCCGCCATTCACCGGTTAAACTTTTGTGATGGATGCTGTGCGGGTTTGTGTGTATACACGCAGCGGGAAATGAATCGCGCGTGTGCCGCTTGATTCCCAGTTAGCGCGCGATGAAGTTTTTGTAACATTTTTAATTGTCCTTGTCGTCGCTGTTGTGTTTACGTGCATTATATAATGCGCCTTTTTAGTCACGTGAAAGGATGAAGTCTTTACTTTTTGATGAATTGTTCGACACGATGCTGTAATGTGCCTTGATTTTATTGCTTTATACTCGTTTTTTTTTTTTTTTCATTTAATTATTTGCTTTTCATTATTATGAAAAACGTAAATAATCAGTATTTTTCTTCTTTATATATATTAATTTAATGTTTGTTTACGTATGAAAAATATTACATAAGGCCAAAGAATTTTTATAATTAAATACATTTCTGTTGTGTATACCTCAATTTTTACAGTATGCAGAACTTTTTCAATATAAAAAAATATATTATGGTAAATAAAATTTAGAATTTTTAAAAATAAATAAATAAATCAATTTTTATTTATATTATTTTTTATTCTAATTTAAAAGAAGAAACTAAATTTAGAAAATAAAATAAAATTACCTTCCATTTTACCTTCCATCTAAATATTCCAAAATCAAAAACCTCATCCTCGTAAATACTCCGTATTTCCTCACAAATTCACTCAGGATTTCCGTTACAAGTTTAGAAGAAAAAATAAATAAAAAGGAAAAATTATAAGTACGAAGTACCGAAAAATTTTCAAGCGCCCCAGACGCTCGTATTTTTTGACTCACGTATTTAAACGTCGTATAGAAGCAGCAGCAGTAGAAGCAGAGCTGCATCTTAGGAGACCATAAACGTCTCATGCCTCTCTCTCTCTCTCTCTTTCTCTCTTCGGGTGCAACGCAGGAGGGCAGTTAGATTTTACGTTTATCGCTGTGTAGAAGCGCCGCAAGCGAGAGTGCAACAGCAACAGAGGCTTGGCCGCGCGATTGGCTTCCGGGGTTAGTATGCAGTCGATCGAGCTCTGCTTACCCTCCTAAAACCGTCTAGTACAAACCTATCTCCTTCTCTCTCTCTCTCTCTCTCTCTCTCTCTCCTCCTCCTCTTCCTCCTCTCTATCTCTCTCTTTCAGTTTGCAATAGATTGCGGGAGGGCAAAAATATCGCTTGTTGAGTGGCGTCTGGCCAAGTGGTACTTTTAATAATGATAATTATTATCGTTAAGCCAAAACGTGCCCTCCTACCTCCCTCTATATGGCTGCAGTTGCGTTACGAGTACCGCTTTTAAAGCCCATGCTATATACCCATTGCTAAAGTGCATCGAATCGATATATATATTTTCAGCCTACTAACCCGTACGGCGACTCTTACCTACGGAGCATCGTCAGCGTGTAAATGGTTTCCATACGCGCAAGCGCCTTCTCGATCGTATTAACATTTTTCTATACGTCCTTCTAGGCTGTATAGACATTCTATACGTCCTTTTAGGCTGTATACGTGCCAGGAGAAAAAAAAGTTAACAGCGCCACTGCTATGTATTTGTCGCTTCATATAGCCTAGCATGTGAGTCTTCATCGAAACTTATATTTTCGAAACGCGTAATAAGACTTATGTATGTTGAGCGAAGGAGAGAGAACGAGATAGCGATAAGAGCGCGCGCACCATTGCTCCCACGTGACCACCCTATCTCTGTCTCGCTCTCTCCTTCGCTCAGTATGTACATTCAAGCGACCACGGGGCTCTGCTTTTCTTTTGTTTTCTTTCAGTATAGTGTATCGTTGTGTCGGTAATATTCGTTCTTAATATGTGAGAAGAAGAATAAAAATGGACAATTTATTAAATAATGAAAATAAGACGAGTGATAGTGACAGTGATGAAGAATGCAAACGTGAATTAAATAAACTAATAGAAAAAGCAAAATCTAATATAATCCCGCAAAATTAAAAAATTTAATAATAAGTGATTTTAAAGTGATAATTTTTTAGTTTATAATTTTGTTTGTGATTTAGATAAATGATTTAAAAGTTTTTTGTGTGAAGAAATTAAATTTAAAATATTTAAAAAAGTTACTGTTTTTTCATGTTAAATAAGAGACTAAAATTCATTGATTATACAAAAAATGTGTTAAACAAATATAGTATTGTTATGATAAAAATAACATAAGAAAGTATTTATATTAATTATAATAGTATTAATATTATTAATAAGCCTTCAAATCTTATAAAAAAAACTTTTGTTAAAAATATTATTCTGTATAAATATTTAATAAATATACTCAAGAAATTTATATTTTTTAATAAATAATAATTGTTCAAGAATTAATTTTATTTTTAAATATTAATCCATTTACTATTTTTTTTAATTTCATAATTTATATTTATATTTACATTATGTTGTCTGTCACTTTTTGACACACATGTACATGTACGCGTGTGTGTAGAAAATGCGCATGCGTTAGCAGACGATATCTGTAGTTTACGAACTGTCAGTATGGGTTCGAAATTGCATTTAATTGATATGCAACAAAATAAAATTAATTATTCTGTTAACTAAGTAAGAGTCTTCGTACGGGTTACAAGGCTGAAAAATTTTTTAAGCACCATGAGTGAACCTCGCGTCATTAAAGCTTTCGGCTCATATTTTGTGGATGGATAGAGGCGCCTTAGTCGCTCGCTGCGCTCGCGACTGCGGCCCTACTATCCATCCACAACATATTTTGCCTCAAGCTGTAATGACGCGAGGCTCGCACAAGGTACATAAATAACTAATATATACATATATATTGGGTACATGTTGGATTTTTTACATTTTTTTATTCTGCATTTGACTGTTTGTTTTGAAAATTGTGGAGAATGACCGTTAAAGTACTGCCCTTCTCGAAAATACGAAATATCGAATGCAATTTTTGACGGCGATATAGATATTTAAATGCTTTGTGGATTTAAAATTGTATTTTGAGTGTGTAATCGTAATGTTGATCGATAATGCTGTTGCATGTAACGTGGACATACATTTAATTTTTTTCTCCACGCAACGAATAATCGCGAAAAATTATTCTTTGAAAATTTAAATTTAATAAACGATGTGTTTTATTTTACGTAAATGAATTATTAAAAGATATTATTGATCATTTTATCTATCTACACTAAAAATAAAAATATTATCATCATATCTTTTATCACAAATTTAATACGAGTTAAGAAAATTTTAGTGTAAATATTAAGGCAGCATTAATAAAATAAAAATCTTCCGCGCGGTATCCGAAAAATTTGTTCGGAGCATATCCAAGTTAAAATCAAATTGCACAATAACCATATAGCCTAATAGAGGTAGCGCGAAGAAAGCGTTTCTTAATAATAATCCGTATTCTTTTTTTTTTTTTTTTTTTTTTTGTACCCTCGCGGACATAAAACTACAACTCCGTCTCGATTTTTCTCTTCGGCGCGAGATATTACGCAATCAAATAAATGATACCGGCGCTCGTTTCTTTACACGGTTATGAACGATATTATAAAGAATCTCGACTTTCTCTCTTTCCGCGCGCGCGTTTCCTTTTCTTTTTTTTCTTTCCTCTCTTTCGCGAAGGAATGGAAAAACGCAAATTAAGGAAATTCCCTCGCGCACAGCTGGCGCCTTATACACCTATACTGTATACCCCGTTGTATAGGTATACATACTCGATGCTTCACGTGACTCACCGGATAACAAGAGTCATAACAATATCTTGGTACTGTTTTTTCCTTAACGTTCGTTTTGCTCAGCTTTAGCTGTTATATTTTTTCCCTTTTTACCACGTAACGCGTCGGCGCGAGTTTGAATTAGTCTCGAACGCTTGCGGAATATCGAGTTAAGGTAATTTTGAAATATTTACGATATTTTAAGGACTTTTTTTTTCAATTAAAAATATCATTCGTACTTTGCGTGGATTTAAACACTGCGAGAAAAGAATGCGATATGCGGATATCGTAACTCATCGATTAAAGTTTATTCATTTAGCTCGATAAATGTATATTTTGAGTTACTTTTTTTTCTTTTATTAACCTTCTTATAAAATTCAATATCCATAGACTCGTAAGATTCTTTCCAATAAGCGTCACGATTTAAAGCGCAACTTTGAAAAGTAATAACGATAAAACTAACGAACATAAAATACAAAATTCATGTAACTAACGACATAAATACTTTATAATTATCGAGGGGGAAATTCAATTTTGAACTAAACCAGACACAATTTCCATAGAAAATTACCTACCGAACCTTATATACCAAATGCTTAATTTTACGAAACGTCGAAAGCCATACGCGATGCTCTCTCTCTCTCTCTTTCTCTTCCCCGAAGCCGTGTGGTCCAGACAGCTCTCGAGGAATATTAGATTAAGGCTCGCTCTCACCGATCCTTCGTCATTAAGCGCGATGCTCTCTCTAATCAAAGTCGATCGCAACGCCGATATGTAAGCTCGCTTTGGTTTATAACCTTTCCGCGGCTTGTTTACTTTTGGAGAGAAGACGGTGTGTGGAATTAATTAATGCGCATTTTTATCGAAAAAAAAAGAATCTAATGTAGTAACGATGTGGATTAATGGGTCGGATGATTACTATATGCGATTATTTCGTAGCCGCTGAAGTTTAAAAATGTTTCGTTACAGTGTTTATTTAATGTTTCGGTAAAACGTATCGAGTTTTAAGATATTGTTTTGCCTTTGATGTGATTATTTTACTTACGCATATAAGTGTAACATATATAATCATCATTAATGATTCAGTTAAGAATACATTTTTTCAAAAATATAAGATATAAGATGTTGCATATCGATACTTCTGAAGGGAACAATAAAATGAGAGCAAGACTTCAATATCTAACAGAATCTTAATTCCAGTATTTAAATGAAAGCTCTTCACAGTCGAAGCAAAAGTACGTAAGCGCGTGCAATTTAAGCGAAGGCTTAATTCGGCTGCATTATTTGCAGCTCAAGACAAACAGCCACTTATTCCCCGCCGATAATAAATAAAGTCCCGGACTCCGCGAGTATTACAAAACTTCTCCGACCCGTGCATCTTCTTACGTATACAATACACATATACATGCATATAACATAAATATATATATATAACGTAGAAAGGGAGACTTTAAAGGAATTTTCCCTCCAAAGAATATTCAACTTTCTCTCGGTGTTGGCCCGGAGCCACGCGGTTCAAATCATTGTTGCGTAGTCGTGCGCCTACGCGAATAAATACGCGTATTCGTCCGACTCTCTCTCTCTCTCTCTCTCTTTCTCTTTTTTTCCCCTTTACTGCATCCGCTAAAGAAATTCATCCATTACGCGAGGGATAGACGCGAGCGACGGTATGTAGGGAGGAAGAGACGGGGAGATCTCCAACGAGTAGAGAAAGAAAGAGAGAGAGAGAAAAAAGAAGTAAGGGACTACGACGGGTTTCGAGAAACAAACAATTACGCTTTAGGTTGAGTGCAGAAGCGAGTTTTTTTATTTCATAAGCATAGAAAGGCCTAGCTCGTATTTTCGACGACAGAATTTTTATATAGTCATTTGTTTTATAACGTAGACCGGGAAATGCTATGAAATATATGAAATATGAATAGGTTTAAGTATATATTTCAACAAATTTTGTTTTCATGTTTTTTATAGCCTGAATACATGGCGAATTTCTATAAAAATTAATGTTGCAAATAAAATTTTGGAAATTAATTGAATGAATAGTGAACAATTATGTTAAAATATACATTACGTTATTTAAAAATGCAATTTAACTTATAAAAAATTTAGATCTTTTTCGCTTTTAAAAGTTTGCCTTATGCATTAAATGTAAGCATTAAAAAACATTAGAAGTAATTTTGAATTTATACATTTGCAATGTAAATTAATATTATCACTATTAAACAACAACAATTAAACATTTCATGGTATTTAAAAGTTTTCATTTGTCACTGTTTTTAAAGCTTACAAAACAAAAGGCAAGAAAAGTATCCAATCCACTACGACGAGCTAATGATCAGACAATTTTCTAAGTATCCTTCTTTCTCTCTTTCTCTTCAGTTCTCTCTGCTAATTTCCAGTGCTATTCTCACATCGGCAGCCCCTCGCGACATCGTAAGCCTCCGAGGTTCTTCTTCCTTCGGAAAGCAAAAGTCGTGTTGCTTTCTCTCGAGTGCCGCTGTGATAAATGACGCGCGCGAGTCTCTCGTCGGGTCCAGCGTGACAAAACGTTTTTCGTTGAGAAGAAAACTATATATGTTTAAATTTCCGGTGCGGCTTGCATAATCGCGGGAAGCTGACAGACAAATGGACTTTGTTAGAGCTTTGCAATCGACTGCAGACGGAGTTACCGAGGAAGTCAGTTTGTATGTGGAAAGAGGATGGGAGATGGAGTGATAGAAAAAAAGTGAGTAGAAACTTTTTAACAAGATAAGGCGAATATTTAAAGGACGTTTGATTGAAGAATTATGTAATAGTTGTAAAATTAACAATTATTAGATGGGTTTTCTTTTTTTTTACATTTTTCATGTTTATTAATTTATTGCAAATCTTTAATACTTTATATTACTGAAAAATACAAAAAAGAAAAATATAGTTAACATTTATCCTGATTAATAAGAATCATTTGAAATCTATAAAACAATTAGTTTGTTATATTTTTTTACTAATTATTGAAGCTCCAAAAAATTATCCAATAACAATGTCTTCATCGGTATTACCCAATATACCACAAGCTCTGGACTAGAAATCATCTCAAGAAATAATAAGAATGTCTTTCACGTATCAAAAAAAGGTATCAATTAACTGATTTATTAATTATTAATGTACCTTAAAAGATTAATTTAATGTAAATGCTAATCAATGAAATTTAAATCTATAAAAATGTTTTTATTAGTTTATTTTTAAGATAAAAATTTAAATACTTTATTGCTATTGAAGTTAAAAGAGATCTTTATTTACAAAATTTTTATTATAGAAACCTTAACATTTATTATGTCGCATTTCAATTTATAAGATTATGAAACTCTGAGTAAATGAAATAAATTATTTATTTCATATTCTTAACCAACCAACGCTTTATTTTCCTGCGAGTCATCTCGTGAAACCGCAAGATTTTTAGAAAGTTTCCATCCTTTCCTCATAATCGAGGTCGTATCGTTTTTACAATAATACAGGCGCGCATCGCGCAATAAAAATGGTAATCCTCGCGAGCAACAAAAAATAAGAAAAAAAAAAAGAAAAAAAGGAAAAGAAAAAGCAAGAAGAGAAGGCGCGTTTCGGCTCCGATCCTCATGAATAAATTTTGCAAGGAGAAAAAAGTCGAAAAATCGGCGGCGGAACGGAAAGTAAACGGGGCCGGGCCTTTTACTACTTCCCTTTTCTCTCTCTTTCTCCCTCTCCATCTCTCTCTCTCTCTCTCTCTCTATCGACTACACGTCATTTACATCCCCGAGCGGTCTTTCGACGGCGGCGCCCGCTTACTCGCCCGAAATCCCAACGGCCAAGTGCTCGTAAAAGGATCCGGCTTCTTCTTTTTCTTCCTCGGCTTCGACTTCTTCTTCTTCTTCTTCTGCAGCTTTTTCGTTTTCTCTTTTTCCGGCTAATATAGTCCTGAGAGCTACATACAATGCACTTCCTGATTCTGGCTCTTGTCCCGCGTGACGTGCTGCACTGTGTGTACCCGCTACTTTTCTCTTCGTTTTTGCATCTTCTATTTTAGCCTCGCTTTCTGCGTTACCGCTTGCTTCATCGGGGAAAAGTTTTCGATGGACTTTACGCGCTTGTGTCCCTTGTGGATTTTGATTTCGGTGCTTTCCCCTTCTTTCTCTATTTTACTTTCTTCCTTTTTGCATTCGTCCTCGCGCTTGTCGCGTCGACTTTTTCTTCGATCGTTGATTTTACGAGTGTCTCCGGCGTGACTTAATGCTGATATGAATTACGCTAATAAAGTAGTCGGAAAATTTACGACGAGTAAAAGTGATTATTTTATCGTTGAAATTAAATTTTTACAGAATTTTTTTTCTTCGAACGAACGAATCGTACAAGGCTTACGATTTAAAACTGATCAAGAATTTTAGTAGTTATGAGGGCTATTTACTTTACGTGATCGAGTTGCTCTTGGCAAGTAAGCCATTGGCTTTACTTCGCGACACGCGCGACAATTTAAATGCAGCTGTTATTTTAGTTAGGCAGGAAATTTTATTCTTGTACATATATAGGCAACACTATTATTATACTATTAAATAATTGTGACTGTTTATTAAATTATGCGCGTATATTATTTGAAAACAATTAAATATTGAGATTTTAACATTTAAAAAGTATTTTAGTAATAGTACAAAAAATAAGTTTTATTATGTTGTTAGTAAAAGACTTATACTTTGTGTATATAAGTAAAATAATTTAATAATTACATCAATAATGCAATATTAAAAAAATATTCTTTTATCACTTAAATAATTTACGCGCGATTAATGTATTCGTTTACCATTTATTTAACATAAAAAATGTTAGTTTCAATTTTCACCAACACAAACTATACTCTAAAGCTTAAAAAAAAAATAGCCCCTTAGCTAACGCGACGTCCCCAACGAGTACTCGTATATCCAAATTAATATCGAACGCATATTCCTACTCGAGTAACAAAATTTATCAACACCAAGCGCATTCGAGCCGATCACACCACCACGGCGTACGGAGCTATATAATCCGGTAGAAGCGGTAAGCGGGCAATAATTATTATCGCTCGCTTTCGCACGACGCGGAACAAAAGGAATTTCGGTTCGCGAGAGAGAGAGAGAGAGAGAGAGAGGGAGAGAGAGGGAGGGATGCGAAAATCGCATTCGCGAAAGCTCCCCAAACGTGGCTCGGGTCGATAAGAGAGTTCTCCCAAGCGGCCGACGGTCTTTCCTCCTATTCCATGCGATGACGATCGCGCGGATTGTACACACCGGCCAGTATCATCCGATTCTCCGGGCGATTTCTCGCGAGGCCTTATCTCGCGCTCGCCAGACCCGCGGCCTTTTGTCCTGGCGAGGCTATGGCGGCGACGATCGATTTACGTTGCACTTTTGTGTTTGTATTTCGCTCGAGACTCGTGATTTATTTTGGTTGCACGATTTTTTTTTAGGGGATTTTCATGGGCAGAGAACGTGTGTTTATTTTTAGTTGCTATTGATTTGATAGGCATTTTTGTGTTGAGATTTTGGGAAAGATTAAATGATTTGAAAATAACTTTAATTGTATGTTTGTTTTTGATTAATGTATGAAAGTATATACATATTTACACTCGTGTATATATATATATATATATATATATATATATATATATATAATTCACAGACGCTATCTTAGATAAATAGTTTATAGACTAAGTAGTAATACATTGATATGGTCAGACCCTAAGTTGTAACATTTTTTATATTTTTTTATAGTAAGAGTTTCAATATATTTTTTTTTATCATAAGGTTTGATAATAAAATATTTAATAAAATAATAAATCATAAAAATATAATATTATTATACGCATACCTAAGAAATAATTATCAAATGTATTAGAAATTAATTCATTAAACAAAATTTGTTGTAATAAATTTAATCATTCAGTTAAAATAAGATAAAATAAAAATATATTATATCTTATAAATTTTTAAGAAAATTTAAAATTAAAAAAAAATATTTCCCTCATAAGACAAGCTTTACTCTAAGCAAACAAATCTCATCGACAGCTATTATCTGGACAGCGTTATTTCGAGAAAACGAAAAATAATCGAAACCCCGTATCTTGACTCGCGCGTAAATATTTGAAATCAAGTAGAGATCGGCCACGCCACCAAAAAACAAATACAAGAAGCACGCGATTGTCAATGAATACGTACCTATGTGTGCGTATACACGCGCAAGAGAGCTACGTCCTCCAGTTTTTTTCTCGTGCGTGTTTATCAGACATATATATCGCCAGCGGAATTTAATGTTCGACAGCGATTTTTCATGTATGCACATAGGCACACGGACTGTAACGTTGTGTACGACACAGCCAAAAAAAAAAAAAAAAAAAGGAATAAACAACAGGCGAATGAAAAAGAATGTAAGAGCAAGAGAGAGAGGAGGGGAAACTCGCGTTTTGTAAACCATAAAACTCCCTCGAAAAAAAAGAAAAAAAAAAAAAAAAAAAAAAAAACGAAGTATTGAAAGAAAAAAGTAGTTCCACGTACTCCAGGATTTCATAAAAGATACGCGGACCGCGCGATATTTAGTCGCTCGTAATTCAAAGCCAATATTCGCTCGTCCATGAATCCAACTTAACAAAGCTAACGCGGCTACGTGCTACATATTGCGAAGGAAAAATATCGGATATTTTGGTTATAAACTCGTGCGCTACGCGGACGCGTCGATGAGAAAAAAATTATTGGATACCGTCCCATAAGTTTTTGTAACCCTTGCGAACCTTTTACGTTCCGATTGTCAAAGCTTCCCTTTATCGCGATACTTTCGGCCTGGAATGAATGCACACGTGCGAAAATGTTCCGTTTTATCTTTAATGAAATTTGGCGCGCTTATCCATTACTTTATATTTTTTTTTTTTTTTTATAAAATTTTAAAATATAAAAAAAAACGATCTTAATCGACGAAATATTTTTCCCTTGTACAATTGATACCGACGTGTATATGTGTTTTTCATCTTTCTTTCGTCGATTATTTTTTACAAACATAACCGCACGCACGTCAAAACTTACTATGCGCGAACTAAAAACGAAAAAAAAAAAATAAACATTGAGAAGAAATAATACCGATACGTAAAACAAATGTCAAAAAAAGTAAAGTTCTCTATTTGTACGCTTTTTCGACTTTCATCGAACAGATTTACATGTATATCGCGTAGATATATGCATACACAAACTGAGAACATAATATCGCGTGTGCGAGGCATCACTAATATATACATGTATATATGTATAGTTGGCCTGGTACGCGGCATATTTTGGAAAATGGAGACTTTGACGCTCAGCAGTGCGCACCGGCGATTTCACCTCACTTTCTGGTATACGCGGGGCCTCCGCTGAAATTCCGTTGGTCGAGCATATACAGTCAACGTGTATCTATGTATGCGCGCAAACGTGTACACGAGCATTGAAAGGGCCCGGTCAGTCACGGTTTCTCCTTCCACTCCTCTTCCGGCATCGAAATATGGCTTTATTCAATTTGCGTATATGCACACGTGGCCGATGATGCTCCGTGCCGGCGATAACGAAAGAGCACCGATCGTTATTATCATTATTATCGTATATATGCGAGCGCCCGCACAAAGGGCGAACACACGTGTGCGCGTACACACACACACACACACACAGAGCGCCGTTGCGATTATTATTAAAGAGCGAGAGATGTAGCCAGCGGAAAAAGCGCCAATGCCGCCGACGCCGCTGTTGGGGGAATCGATATCGCGCGGAGGATATATAACGTACTCCAGCGTTGTGTACACACGAGAAAGGAGGGATATGCACCTCGGGTTATGTATGTAATCTATATGCGCGGAAAATTTACATGGCGATTATTTTTAATTGATACGAGAAATTATGTGAGTTTTCACTTTTCATGGTTTACAAACAGATAGGCTTTTCACATGTATATACGTGTATGGGTAGGATGAATCCATCGGCTTTGGATTTTTATTATTTTTTTTTATAGGTGTGCAGCGTGTGAATTTTTTATTTATTTATAAATTATGCGAATGATGTTTTATGTCTCTTTATCGATAATGTTTAAGCGTCGATCGCAAAATTACGATGAAAATTGGATATTATTTTTAGATCGAATAATGAACGTTGAAAGTTGTCTGAAAATTAAAATTTAAAAAATTTTGAATTATTGAATCAACTTTTAAATACGTTAAAACGATGTTATATTACGATGAATACATTAACGATAAAAAATATAAAATTCCCTTACTTATTTTCACGAAGCCATTTCGATTTTTTGTCTTCAATTGCATGCTATAAGTGTCGAAAGTAATTCGCATAACTAAATACCAGACCCTTCCATACTACCCTCACAAGATCAAAATGGCAAGTTGTAAAGATAAAAGGGTTAGCCTTTTGACCCTTTAGAAGGGGCAGTAGTCCTTCAAAGCACACTTAGGACGACTGCAGTACTCGAAGCGATTGAGGTAATAATTTGAGTGTTTTATTGAATTAGAAAATGCATTAGACATGCTGTAATGGATACTTCATAAAATGGCATTTAATTGTTTCGCTCGAATTGATGATTTATTTATTTTTTAATTATTATTAATTTTTTTTATAGCAAAATTAAAAACTTAATTTTGTTTTACGCTTATAAAATGCAATAACGCAAATGATGAAATTTTTACCATTAGAAGAGAAATTTTTTAAAAAATTAAAAAATTATTTTTATTATTTAAAGTTTATCAATCATGCCCTCTATTATTTATAATAGTTACATTAATGAAAATTTATCAAACACGAAAAGGGCGTTTATTAATAAATTTCATAATTCTTTAAAATCAATATTTTTTTTTTATAAAAATAAGCTTTAATCTATCCTATTATAAACAAGCGAATTAACTCTTTCCACGAACAAATCCAAACTAATCATCCATAACGAAAAGCCTTAAAAAAAAGAAATCATCACCGCGAATCATGGAATGATCAACTAAACACCGTCAACGTGACCTTCGACCTCATTTGCCGCTTTTACGTAACAGCGCTCGCGCAGCTTACGCCACAATATGCGTGCGCTTAACGAGCGCCCGGTAAACGCCGAGAGAACGAGTGAGAGAGAGGTATCATTATATTTCAACACGCGAGAACACGCGGCTATTTCTCTCTCTCTCTGTCTCTCTCTCTCTCTCTCTCTCTCTGTCTCTCTCTCTCTCTCTCTCTCTGTCTCTTTCGTCTACGAAACATTTTATTCGCGTTTAATGGAGCGCCTATACACGCTCATCTCGCTCTTATATCGACTTACAACCTTTGACTCTATACTCTTTTCGATAACTCTCTCTCTCTCTTTTTTATTATTTTTAAAAGCACGCTCGCTGTATCGGATTAGTTTTGTCCGCGCGTGGAATTAAAAATCGAAACGCGTATTATTCACTCGCTCGGCCGCGCGGATTTTCATGTAAACGTCGCCAGAGCCAATTTTACGGGTACACGCGCGTTTGAAATCTTTTTTTTTTTTTTCATACCTTTTTACCCAGTTGTTTTCCTTTTTTTTTCACGTGTACGAGCTCCATCGTGACAAGTGTATATATTTCTTTTTTTTTTTTTTTTTCTTTTTTTTTTTATTTTTGACTTTTTTCGTACGAAGGGAAGTGGGTTGGATTGGTATCGTGAAAATTGTTAGAACTAGTTTGATGAAATTTTTTTGCCCTTAATGAAAGTTTATCGAATGCTTGACTGATTACGTGTTCCCGTTTCGTTTTGATTGATAATACTTTTGATTGTTTTAAGAATTTTTATGAAATTTTTCATAAGCTTCAGATCCCGGAAATCTAAAGTATGTGCGTGAATTTTAACGAAACTGTCGAATAGCATTTTCACTATTAATTCAATTTTAAAACGTTCAAATAAAAATTTCTCAAAAAATGTATAGAAAAATATATTTATAAAAATCTATTTTCAAAATTACATTATTCGTAAAGTTAATTAAGCATTTACATAATTTTAAAATGAAAAATTGATTTTATATAAAAATGAATAATTCGATTAAATGCGTTTATGGTTACGCATGAGCTTCATGATTTTAAAAATAAATTGTTAAACTGCGTAGATAATCGTGCGCAAAATAAACTTAGCTATTTTCGCTATTTTATTTTATCTCAACTATTGTATTCCCTTCTTGACTTAGCGAGTCATTTTTATATCATGTTAAGTAATGACCAAGAAAAAAATGTTAACCCAAACAGCTGTCAAAATAATAAAAGCAAAAGAAACAAAACATTAGTACAAATAGTATATAATACAATATACCAGTAATTAAAATGGGAAAATTAATAAGAGAAACATACGCAGAACGAATTTCGTTTGAAAACGTAACAAACTGTGCAAGAATCATCAAAATAATTCGGCTTTCCGCGTCTCGGCAAAGTGTTGGCGCATACGTGTGTACACATTGAAAAACGAAAATTCACACGTATCGTCATTCGCGTTCGAAAAGCGGTATAACCTCGCGCGTGTATGAAGTCGAAAGAAGAATACATATGCGGCGGCGCACATTGTGAAAAAGAGCTCGGGGAAATTTTCATCTCTGTGTTTGCATCCCGATGCGAAAACGAGGTAGATGTCAAACGAAAGAGCGAGAGAGAAAGAGATTTGTTGCGTTGAGATCGAGTCGAGGTTGTCAAACGTTTTGATTAATTTTAGAGAGAGAGAGAGAGAGAGAGAGCAACTCGTAGAATTACTGGCACGGAACGCCGGCCTGTAAATCGTCAAAAGAGCATACGGGAGTAACGCGGGAAAGAGAGGCGTTATTATAATTTACGCCGCGCCGTTATCGCCGACGCTTCGAAAACTCGAGTGGACGCCTCTCTCTATCCCGATATTGTTATTTACCACTTTTTCTCTCTTTCTCTCTTTCTCTCTTTCTCTTTCTCTCTCTCTATCTCTCTCTCTCTCTCTCTCTCTCGTACCCACTCGCCCTCTCTTTCGTCCATGTGAAAAGAGTCGAATGCAATTTCGCGTTTCCGCGCTTTCTACGTCATTTCTGTCTGCTCTCTCTCTCTCTGTCTCATTCTCTATTTTTTTCTTTTTTTCTCTCTCATCTTTTTTTATTTATTTATTTATTTATTTATTTTTTTTTCATCGTCGATATCGCGCAAATTGCGTTTGTCGGCAGGTGTATCGTAAAATTTTCAAAATGAAAATTCGATTGGCCGGTAATATTTCGAGGCTGGAATTGCAATTTAACAAACTTGATGCTGTTGCATTTTTATCGGGCGCCGAGGATAAGATACGCGAATTGTTCAATCGCTTATAAAACGGGAATTTTGTTATTGAATGGCATGAATATGCTTTTGTTAAATTATTAAGCTTTGTTTTTACAGTACACGGTATTTATTTGAGTATGGATAAAATTAACGATTTAATTAAATTTAATCATTGCTTTACATTATTTTTAAAAAATCAGTGTAACCCGTGTAAATTTTCAACAAAAAACAATTAAATACATTTTTTACTTTTTTATTTAATATTTGATATTGACAATTAAAATTATGGCAAAGTAAATAAACCTTACTATTAATTAAAGAAAAAAAAAAAAAAAAAAAAAAACGCGGAAATTATTTCTATACCAGTGTAACATTAAAAACTTTTACAAATTTTGTTCATTGTGTTTGTATTATGCGTGTAGAAAAAATAAATTTTGATCAAATAAAATATCGTTTTACTCAATTAGCAAACGACGTTAAACGCTAAAAGCGCGCGACTACTAAAACAAAGTTTAACCATGCAAAAGCCGATAAACAAACGGGACTAAAGTAAACTTGAAATAATTAGGCAACAGCAATAATAAATACATTTAGCGCTAACGATGCACCGTTCGATTACACGAGCCGTTCGATCCGTAAATACAACAACGAACTTTCCTTCGTCAAACGTTGTACATCGGCAAAAGGCAGTTTCTCCTTCCTCTCAAAGTGCGACATCCTTAATTGCATAAATTAAACGAAGCGCCAGAAAAAAAAAACATCTCCTCCACCCCTCTGTGTACGACAAATAAACGTCGCGCGACTCGTAAACAGTTTTAAACCTTCGCATGAAATCCGACTTTTATAACATTATAAAATCGAGGGACTAACGATTTCCCACCGGATATCAAATCGTAACGGAGAAGCCAGAGTATAAGAGAGAAAGAAATATCCTCGCTCGTTAAGTTCGATGTTCGACGGAGAGCGGCCGAGTTAAAACGTCTCTGGCGGAAGTTAATAATGGAAACGGGAAAGTCGCTTAGCGTCTCGAATCGATCATTTAGTTCGAAACGAGCAATCGATCTCTTTTTATATGCGCGCCCTTCTCTCGTCGTTAAAGAAGACCGATTAACGAATTTCTTACTTTGTTTTAATTTTTTTTTTTTTTTTTTTTTTTTTTTTTCATTTTTCTTGTTCCTTCGAGTTGTACAGCGGCTTCAACTTTTGTATCGCGCGAACCTTTTGTCAAAACTTTTTTAATTGGCGAACCCTTTTCAATTTTTTATCATTCCTCGTTTGCGTCTGTAAAAAATGGCTGAATTGTGTGTATTTTTTTTTTTTTCTCGTAATATTTTACACAAGAACGAGATAAAGTATTTTGTTCGGTTGCGTTTTTTCGACCAGATTTTTCACGCTTTTAATTAAGCGAAGCTTCGATAAAAATGCAATTTGACAAATTATATAACGCTGCCGTTCCAAAATTACTTGCTTTATAACGCAATGAAACGGTTTTAATTAATTATCTGAACGATTCACTGTATGCCAAACTTACTGAACGAAAAGTAGATTTTTATTAAGCGTTATTAAATTTTCCATATAATAGCAAAATAAAATTTTTCGATCATTTTATTCTAGATAACAACTCGAGAGCGCTTTTAATTTAAATAAAAAATATTACTGTATTTTCCGTTACGATAATGGAAAATTTATGTCATCGTATTAAAAGTAAAATAAGATAATTAAATTAAATTTTATAATGAATAACATGCTTTTAATTTTCAATCCGCTCGATAAACTTCCTTCCGCTCGATCAAACCACCAAATTAATAGATGATACTCGAAGCTACTACAGTCGCTCTTTACCAACGTTTGTATTCGCTGTACATGAACTAACGTCGGAAACTTCGCGCACGCAATCCGATTCCCGTATCAGCATGCACGTATGCGTTATACCAAAAACAAAATCGAGAACGAAAAAACTTTTCTACCTCGTCGTGTATCGAATCCATCATTTAATGAGAGACGTCGCGGAGAAAAAGTGTTCCCGCAGTCCGCTAGACGTTAAGTCAAACGTAGAGCGAGGGACAACGGCGTTTCTCTTCCCTTGACGGACTGGCGTATACGTACATGCGCCAGTGGGGGAGAGAAGAGCATCGTTCGTTCGGGCTTTAAATAATGAATCGTTCGGTGACGACCGCCGGCGATCGATATCGTGTGCGCGTGTCTACATGTATGTGTCTGTGTGTGTATGTGTAGGTGTATGCGTGTATGCTTCGCTCGAAGGTTCGATAACGTGCGTACGCGATCGGCTGTCGAAGTTGAGTATACCGCGCGATTTCCTGAATTTCCGTTGCGGTTACGGAGTTTCGCGAGGGACACGTGGATCGTTTTGCGTTTTCGGTGATACCGTCAAGGGTTGTATTGATAAAGTACGGTGTCGAGTTTTCGTTCGACTTCTTTTTTCGTTGTTTACTTTTTCGCTCGTCGACTATTGAATTTATTTATTTGTAATTTGCATGGGTAATCTATGGACAAGAAGTTAAAACTGGAAATTTTTTGTTATAAGGCTAGAAAATTTTTGTTTTTGTGTTTGTTTTTGTTTGTTTTTTTTTTTTTTTTTTATGCAAATGTGAAAAACTTATTTTTAGCTGTTTATTTTATATTCTTATTTTATTATTCTAATTTTGGAAAACTTAATTTTATTAGTGTCGCCTTTATTCTTTTATCAATTATATGTAGCTTTAAATTACTTCTTTTACTGTTGCTAAATATATTTGCTTTTATTTATTATTAGAACTATTGTACGAATATAAAAATTTGCTTCTAATAAAAAAATAATTAATTAATTAACGAATGTTTTTTTTTTTTTTTTTATTTTCAATTTTAAGTAAACGTTTTTTATTTTTTCCATCAGTTAATTAATTATTGATAAAGCTGCAATTTACATTTCCAGTTATAAAACTAAATTGCGCCCGATGTCTTTCGGCCGCCATTTCATTATTTACAATTCCATCTTACAAAACAGATAATTAAGGCAATCGCGTCGCGGCATATTTTCGATTAATCAGATTCTAATGGAAAAGGAACGAGCGCTTTTGCATTCGTACAAATCCGAGAGATCTCAACCCTCGTCACCTTCAATTTCAACGCTTTCGTTTTTCTTTCTCTCTCTCTCTCTCTTTCTCTCCTCATCTTTCTCTTTTACCCTCGATTATTGATTCTTACACCCGTAAGCCAAAAAAGGAAGATAAAAATGCCGAATGAAAATTATCCAAAGGGAACCGAGGACGAATGGAATATTCTCGCGGATGCGAGGAACCAACGGACCGATCACTCGGCCGATCCGATCGGGTTAATTAGTTCCCTCGCCTCTAATTAAACTCCCCTTTGTCGGAGGGTCGTGCGAAACGCTCGTTGTCGTCGCATCGCGTTTATATAGAAAGAGGAGGGGAGAATTTCGCGCGGGACGAAATCGCGAGCTGATGAGTATAGGGTGCACCGAGCGTGTATGACGCGGAAATGAGAGAGAAAGAGAGAGAGAAACATTGTGAATGGGAGGATTATGTATGTAGCAAGGGGGTTTAAGGACGCATGTAGGTGTAAACGATGGGATGAGCAAAGGGGGAGAAATAAATGACGAGAGTAAAAGTTACACGATAGTTCTTTAAAGACGGTTTATTCATAGAGTACAAATTGACGTAACGATTGTACATAGTTTGATGTTTTAGATTAGATATCTATAAAATTTAAATAAGAAATAATGAAAATCGATCAATGCAAATTTTCATTATTTTTATTAAAACTTTATTATGTTTTAAAGATTATTTTACGTATACATAAAAATATACATATAAAGATGTATTAAATTGCAATACACTAACAAATACTAGTATGTAAAAAATTTCTTTTGATTGTAAAGAAAGCTAAAATTTATAAAAATATAATATATAATATGCTTATAGTTTTTGACGTATATAACGAATAAATCCTTTACTTGTTTTTGCAATGAAAACGCATACAACAGTAACACATTCCTAAACCAGAATGAAATACGTAAACCGCTTAACATACGCCTTTCTCTTGCGTTAAAGCCACACGTAGTAAGCGACAAATATATATAGTAAAAGATAAAGGACGACAGGCTTCACGCAAACGTGAAAGCAAGTAGAAGAAAGAGAGATAGAGAATTAGAGAGCCGGAAGGGGGAGGGAGGGATAGGATAGGAAGGGTGTATTTGGTCCTATTTAATTAAATTCAGGCGTTTTCGAGCGCGACGATGCGAGCGACGCGTCCCGCGTCGCCCAATCGAAAGTCCAGATCCAGAGGAGAACGAGAGAATTACCGCTGGCATACTATATATAACACATATAAACACACACCATGGGGGTAAATTAATAAGCTTACGTTATATGTTCTACTAACGAGTGTTTAATTTCTCATGCTTTAAGACAGACATTAACGCTATTTTTTGTTGTTTAAACGTAACACATTATGTAATTTTTAATCAAGATTGAATTATCGATTATTTCTAATAATTATTAGAATATTTGAATGTAATATCAATAATATTTTTATAAAATGTTTTGACAAAACAATCGCAAAGCTTTCAGTCGACATCTATTATAAAAGCATAGAAAAATCTATTCAAGAAAACGTAATTGACGACAACCCCGAGGAAAAAAAGCAGCCATCGAATATCTTTAAAATCATTTTTTCTGCAGCCCTATTAAAGAACAAAAAAAAAAAAAAAAAAATAAATAAAATAGAACGAAGCAAAAAAATCCCGCAGCATCGTCGTCTTGAAGACGATTTTCGCGATTGTCGCGATAGCAGTATCTCACCGGAAATCCGCCGTTTGCATCTCCATTCTCGAAGAGAAGGCGTCCGCGACTCTCTTTCTCCCCCTACCCTTCCGAGAACTTTACCCGCGCGCGCATAGTGGTATACGGGGTGGCGCGTGCGTCGAGCAGAGGTAAGCGACGGCGACGGCGGCGCGCGCGTCTACGTTCCCCTAGCTTAAACTAAAACCAGCCGCGCCAGTCGCGCTTTCGTGGCCGTCAGACCACGTACTCGTTGTCGCGTGTCTCTTACGAGTTCCGGTACGATTATTTGATACTCCACGTGTCCTGAGAGAAAGATTTTTTCATCCTTTTTCTCTTTGAAAAATTTTTCCTTCGTAGAATTATAATGGGGACGTTGGGGTCTGGAGGAGCGCAATGCGTGGATTCGTCTTTGGACTATTGAAAGCCGTGATGCAATTGATCAGTAACCGATAAAACACATTGAAAAACACACAAAAAATGACTGAAACGATTGCCAAAAAAATTGATCACGAGCCGACACACGGGCTGCAAAATATTTTCAATAATCTTATTGGATTAAATATAGTCGTAAGTTGATTTTTTTATATTAGTGATGGTTATGCCTTCGATACGCACAAAATAGAAATAGATAATAAAAATAGTGAATCAAAAAGTGTATCTTAAAAAATCAAACGAACCACTTCGATAGCGCGACAAGCTGTCTTGTCAAAAATATACAAAAAAATCAAATAACTAGAAAGACTAAATCAAACAATAAAAATCAAAAGTGGGTACAGAACTACCCGCCGTCAAATATCAAACTTTGGACAAAAAGAAACCATAGTTCTCGGGTGCTCGATCAGCTGTAAAACTGCCCGCAAACTTGTACAGAGAGATAGAGAGAGCAAAGATCAAGAGGCAAGAGTATCGATCTATCGCACTCGAGGGAAGTAATTCCATTTCGTTATCTTGCCAAGATTCTCCTTCGCTCAACTCTTGTCGAAGAAAGTCCAGGAAGAGAAGGAGAGAGAGAGAGAGAGAGAGAGAGAGAGGGAGAGAGAAAGAGAGAAAGAAAGAGAGAGAAAGGTGAAAGACAAGTGGCCGAGTTCACCGAACGATGCGACAATGCCGTTGGCCGTTGGAAGTTCCCGGTGCAACGTCGCGCGCGTTAAACTCGTCGCGCCGCTGCTACTGGCGCTTCTTGTCGGCTGTAGCGACGCCTACTTCAACCTTTTCATCAGTCAGTCTCAAGTCAAGAAATTGCTCGGTGAGTATCGTAAAGGTGTTTAACTTTGAATGATGGAGATCGCGCTTGCCTCGGCGCTTTTACCTTTGCCACGTTATAATTATTATTTTTTTGAGAGTGAAGATTCTGATTTGTACCTGCGATTGAATTATATTAAAACTTTTCATGAATCCGATACATTTCTGAATTATCGATATTTATTTCGTATATATAATATTATCGTAATTTTAAGAATGTTTATACCCTTAAAAGAAGTAATGAAAAATTTATTTAAATTATTTGTGACAAATAATTTAATCGATAAATAGTACTGTACAAGTCAATGATAAGTTAAAATTATCGAAGATGCTATTGACAGATTCATAAAAGTACATTTAATTTTTTTCCTAAAATTTTATTTTTCTTAAAACATTACACAAATGTTTTTCCTGGACAAATGTAAAGATAAGCGGAATAATAACATCAATAACACATACATGGGGTATAAATATATTTTAAAATCGATAATGCGTTTTTATACTACAATAATCAATGGAATTATATACGTTTTGTTTCAATACAATATGTTACAAAGGAAACTGTAAAACATGTAAAAAGGTATACATTTTATCGTAAAACATTTTGAAAATTTAATAATAAAATTCAGAGATATATTTATTACACAAATTTCTCTTTATTCTATTAAAAAAAAATCGTCGAATCAAAATCATCACCGTTTCGAAATAAAAAAAAAAAAAAAAAAAAAAAAAAAAAACAATTCACGTACAAAACTCAACCCATAAGCTCTTCCCAAAAATAATTCTCTCTGTACTTCTCCGTTCACCTCGTTCATCAGCGTCTTTTTGACCTTTGCAGTATCGCAAAAGACAAGTCCCCTGTACGATTTATGGTCCGTACGATTTGGACCGTGCGTATATACCAATGTATATATAACATATATATAACATACGTGTGCACACACGTGCGTGCAAACACGCATCGTCGCGATTGCTTCTCGACTTTTGCCCTCCCATTCTCTCTTTCTCTCTCTCTCTCTCTCTCTCTCTCGCTCAGGTCGCATCGAGAGAGTGATTCATTCGCGTGCGTGCGCTAGCCACGAGATTTGTCGCTTGCGTCGCATAAATTTTTGTCCCCCGCGCTACGTTTATCTAATTACTCTCTCTCTCTCTCTCTCTCTCTCTCTCTCTCTCTCTCTCTGTCTCTTCGTATATACACGTGTGTACGTACGTATGTACGCACATACATGTAAAGGTGGATGTTTATATAGGTGTACGAGCGAGCGCAGCCATTGCGTCCTTTTTCACGCGCTGATTTATTCGGGCGGACTTTACAGCGCGCGTGATCGGTCAGCGAGAAACGCGCCTGGATTTTAAAGGTTGTTTACGGTTATTTATGAGCCCCAGCTGTCCGGAGATGGTAGATTTGCAAAGGAGCTTGCGATAATAAACGCGCGCTCGCTCTCTCTTTTTTTTTTCGCGTTTTTTTCTTTCTTCTCTCGCTCCCTTATATTCAACGGTAAGTGTATACAATCGCGGCAATAAGACTTCTTTTATACGCGAAACACCATTTTTTTTCCTTCTCCGTTTATTCTCTTTCTCCTTTCAGTTGCGGTTGTTAAACTACGAATGAGTCTTTGAACTTTGTGGTGTTGGTGTGCATATATATATGTATACTCGGAAAAATGTACTATGTCTATATCGTATCTAATTTTTGCTTCGTTCTTTACTTTTTACGCGCTCGCACGGACGGACTTATTTACTCGGTTAAACGTGCAAAATAAAGAAAAAAATTTTAAGCGTTATTTACTCGTCGAGCTTATTCACGGTAATTTAAATAACGTTTTTTTTATACCGGCGGATGTTTGCTTTGTACTTATAACAATTACAAAGGTAAACGCGGTACGTTTATATATAGTTCCGAAACTTCCGAGCGCAACAACAAAGCAAAATTAAAACGTGGAAATGAAGTTTTTCGAGTCGCTGTATAGCAGTACCACCTTAAAGGAAAAAAAGTAAAAGTATATAAGCGCTTTTTACTTTATACTTTGAATTCTCTTTATTGCGCAATAGTGGAAAAGTTTAAAGGCAAAGAAAAGTTAAAAAAAAAAGAATATGGAAAGAAAGAGAAACAATTTCAAGTTTACGTTTCTTGAGGTAGGTTACGGGTACTTTAGTGGGTAGCTGGTCGTCTTTAGTGCATCGTTACATCCCTCGGAAGTATTTTGCCTCAAAGTAGATTACTACTATTGCTATACGGGAAGCATTTTTTCAGCAATTAAACTAAAAAAAAGCGATAGTAATAGAAATTAAAGGGAAAAAAATGCACGTGAAAATAGCTGTAGTTGGTACTACTTTGTGTTCATTGAACGATCTAATTTTTTTTAAAGAATTTTAAGACGTTTAGAATATTTTATAATAATATATTCGCCGATAATTGAATTTATTTAACGAAAAAATTTCAATATTAGATAAAATAAGCTTAGATTTTAAAGAACTATCAGCAAAATCTTAATTATTGTTTTCTTATCTAAACTGAAAATAACCTTTATTTCTTCTTGCTCACCGCAGAAATTTCTTTTGAAACTCGGTTCGAAAAAAGTTTAGTCGGCAATTTATTAAGGTAACAGAAAGAAAAAATCCACCTTTAATTCCCAACTATCGATCGCCGTAGAAACGAAGCCTCAAACGATATACTTTGCCATATAAGTATAAATATCGACAAGAAAGGAAAAAAAGTAAATATATATATATATATATATTTATAGTAAGAAGGGAAAGCAGAAAGAGGAAAAGGAGTAAAAGAAGGCAAAGCCGAGAATTAAGACGCAATATAAACGGCGTTCAATTCCGATCGAAACTAGTCGATCGAAGAGGAGGAACGAAACAAAAAAGTAGAGACACACGAGCTTTAACGCCAGAATGCGAGCGCGAACTGGATAAAAAGGGAACCGAGACTACGTGGCGCACGACTACGTCGTGTGTCCTCTCTTTCGTGGACTCGAGGTCCGGAACGAGTTTCGTTCTCTTCTTCGAAGCTCTCGAAAGTCACTTAACTTAGATTGCAGGGACGAAATGACTTTACTTCCCTAAGAAGAAACTTGCGGGTCGCGAACGCGTGGACTACCCCTACGGAGGGTATTAAAAAAAAAAAATAATAAAAAAAAAAATAAAAAAAAAAAAATAAAAAATAAAAAGAAAAAAGAAGAGGAAAGAGAATGAAAAGCGGAATGAGGTGGAGGAGAAGGGGTATAAAGGATAAAGGAGTCGTAAAAGAGAAAAGATTGCCCATGGCAAGGAAATTCCCATTGAAAAGGAATGTGTATACGCGCGCGCGCACACACACATACACACGCATATATCAAGATAGCGCTTTTAAGTGCTGTTAATACGCACAAGACACTAATTCTACGGTTAAGCGCGGAATAACTCCGGCTGCGGAATTAAAACTAATGAGGACGAGAGTACGACATAAGACCGAGCTTGTCGGGTAGCAAGGAAAAAAAAAAGATGGAAAAAGCTCGAGAGGAGCATTCATGCGAAGCTTTCGACGTGAAAGTGCGAGGCGATTTGTATATAAGATGAGAGTTACGCGCCTGTCGAGTGTATATAAGTTTAAGAGCTTTGCGAATTTTTAACAATTTTATCTTACTAGTTGAAGTCTTAATTATTTATTATTTTATTGTCGATTGAATTACTCGCAGTTAATTGACAATTATTAGGTAAAAATATTTTAAGTAATCTTGTGGAGTTTTAATTGTTAAAAATTGCGAGAAAAATTATTCTATACTTGAAAATGTGCAGAATATTATATTGGTGAAACGATTCGTTTGAAATAAATAAAAATTAACTTTGCTATTTAATTTTAATGTTTAAATTCCAAATAGATTTTTTAATGCAATATTTGTTCACATAGTTATTTAATAAAATAAAAAAAGATAATAAAATACTTATACGTTTTATACATTTAATATTGTTGTGAAGGACCTTAGTCAAGGATGTAAAAATTTTTAACTTTTAGCACAAGCTTTTATTAATAAAATTTTACTTCCAATAATCCTCAACTTTCGCAGTAATAAATTTTTACAATCTCACCATAATCAAGCCAAAAATTACGAAAATATCAACTCCTTAAATCCGCGGCGAAACAATATATATATATACACTTACACACTTACACACACACACACACACACACACACACACACATACATATAAACAAGCGCGCAATTATCTCTTAAGAGGCCTTAACCACAAAACCCAAGGGCGTCCTTTCCCTGAAAAGCCCGAGGAGGGACGTACATTAGGGGCCAACTGGGAGATTGATTTTTAATTTGCCCTCCGGCCGTTGCACGAGCAGCTCGTGTTGCATCCAGAACATATAAGCGAGCTCGCGACCCGTGCAGTTGTGTGCGAGGCCGTTAGCAACGCTTATACGACGCAACATCCGGAAAAGTCCCTCCGCTTGCCGGTGGTTATGGCCTCGTTCCGCCTTTTTCACTTAAAAGTTTTGATGCCTTTTTTTTTTATTTTGTTTTGTTTTGCTTTTGTTTTTTTTTTTTTTTTTTATTAGTAACGTGATGTTTATTGTGAAGCTTTTCATAAGCGGTGGTTGTTAAAGAAATTTTTTTATTTTTTTTTTTTTTGAAATAACGTTTTATTGAAAATTTCAATCGTGGATTTCTGTAAAGACTTTTCCTGCAAAGAAAAATAATTTTTATGCATAGAAAATTGATTCTCGTTGATATTACTTTAAACATTATTATACTGTACTTTCAAACGAAATTTAAATTTTTGTATACTTTATCGACTATTTTATGAACAACAGGAGCGATCATGTTGACTTTTCACTAGATTAAAAAAAAAAAAGTATAAAAAACTTTTAATACGACAATTTTTTTTATTGAACGGCTTTTACTCTATAAAAATAAAACGGTAAAAGCTTGACTCGGTGTTATGTTCGAACGGAGCTAAATATGTGAGGAAAGTTTAATTTAATTCGAACAAAGAATAAAAAAGTTTGTTCAAATTGTGGATTTTCTTCTCTTAATCTGATATGTACCACGAAAATATTCGTTCTCTTTCTCTCAATTTTTCTATCCTCTCTCATTCTTTCTCTCGCAAATGCACTTCTCCAGAATTTCTTTCTCATACTCTTCCTCCTCTATCTCTCCTTCCTTTTTATTCTTTCTCTTCTTTTTATCGACTTTTCTCCCGCATTCGCGCGCGCCAGCTCGCACGCTTACCTATACGTATACGTTCGATTAAACCCTTTCACGTTTGATAGCTAAGCTCTCGCGGATTCGTTTGCTTATTTAAATTGTGCCGATAAGTATCTTTCGCAGTTTTCCGTGTTTGTGCGCGTTCGTACGCTCGCACGTTGACGCGCGAGCGTACCGGCGTTCGAGTTACGCTAGACAGAGATTTTTCTCCGCGGAATTTTTACTCCGGGGAAATAACATCGAATTGTCGAAAGTGCACCGATAGTATGATCCAATAACATCGAGCGCGAAATAAAATAAAAAAAAATTGAAAAAAAAAAAAAAAAAAAGAAAGAATATTTATTCAGCTTGAAGCGAACTTGTGTTTCCAACACCTCGTTGATTATTTTTTGTCTCCTATCGAAATTTTGATTTTGAGTAAGATTTATTCTATTGCCCTTGCCTAATTCGTAAACATTCATTCTGATTTTTTTTATTATTTGGTAATTACTCGATGAGATATACATTTCGAATGTTATATTTTTTGTATTGTCCAGTAATTTTCTTCAATGAAGGAAAAAAATGTTAGAAAATATTTAGAAATATCGGTTTTATTCCGCTACTAAATTAACAATCCTGCATTTAAATTAACTCTGCATATATCTAGATTATTGTACTATTTACAAGAACTTTCTTGAAAATTAAAAATGACTGTTTAATTAAGAAACAGCGATATTTTATCATTTGTTTTAATGAACATTGTGTTGCCTTATTAAGAAAACTTTACTAGCAAAAAAAAAAAAAAAAAAAAAAGAAAAAAAATAAAAAATACTTGAGAAAACAACACTTGAAATTGAACCAACTGCATAAAAATTCATTCCGAAGAAATCGCACACGTGAGCGCATGCGAAGCAATTCTTTTCAAAATAAAGAAAATTTCCACGGAAGGAAAAGCGAACTAGAACAAAATAAAAAAAGGAAAAAACAGGAAAAAGAAGGGAAAAACAACAAGCAGCGAGAGTCTCCGACAATTTTCACGTGAAGCATCGTTGCTCCCTCGATCCTTCACCCCCCACATACGTCCGCAACTCATCAGCCTGCGGTATTTCACCTTCACCCCTCCTCCCTCCTCCTCCCCCCGCATGCACGTACGCGTACGTTTATGCAATACATATATGTACATGTATACTCGTCAGTTGCATACAAAGAGAGAGGGAGAGAGAGAGAGAGAGAGAGAGAAAGAGGGAATATGGATGGAGAGCAACAGGAACAGAGGTGAAAATCTCCCGACGCGTCAAGCGGCAAGCAACGGGTCGACGATTGATATTGCTCGGTGCGGACGGACAAGAGTCGCGTCGACGGGTCGATGAGTAGTAATTTCAAGTTGCGCGCGGACGCATCAATACATATACATTCATACTTCCATATCTACATACATATCGGAGGATAGTACCGTCGTGCACGAAGAGAGACAGAAAGTTATATACATCCCCATGCGACTCTCCTATGCTCTTCTCGTATTTAACGAGGAATCCGAGGAGACGGCCCGCACCCGCAATTTCCGAATGACCAATTTGCGTACGAGGGATCGAAAGAGAGAGAGAGAGAGAGAGAGAGAGAGGCGACCGATACCGGTTTATTTGCGACGGGTAGTTTGGATCGCTTCCACGATTTTCAAATTTCGTTTCCAGATCCGTGTGAAAGATATTAGAATAGCTTTAATTCGTTTCGTTACTTTAAAAACAATCATTTGTGCTTTGATAATAGAATTTAGAATATAAAGTTTTATTAATTAATTATTTAATCTTTAATTCATTAAAAGCGATGATTCGTTAAAATTTAATCAATTTAATTATCGCGATTTAATTTTGTCGATTGATTATTGTAAATATACTATATAGTAATATATATATATATATATATATAGTAAATTAATCTCATTACCCGCATTGTTTTACGTTGACATGTTTAAAAATGTTTTCATCATATTCTCTAAAATCGATAATGAGATTAGTTAAATAAATACGCCATGAATAAATTTATAAATTTGAGTGAAAGTAGTTTATTTTCGTACTTAACTTTATACTAGATTTAAGCTAGCCTTATCATAACAGTTTATATCTTAAGTAAAAGTTCTTAGTTTCAAGTCCTCGTATTTTCAAATTTAAGTTTCCAAGAGCATAATGCCGTATTTATTATTTTTACTTGAGAAATTAATATCAAATTAAAGCAACTTTTCGCATTAAAGTAATTAAAATTCACCATCGTGCAAGACATTACCACACACAATAAGCGTTTATTTATTACAAAACTAACTTTCACTCCAACGTTTAACTCAAAATTATTTTCAATAAAATTTAAATTATTAAAAATAGTAAAAATCTTGTACCGATTTTCGTACTTTCAACAGTCTAAATACTCAAATCTAATTCTTTTAACTAACCAAAATAGATTTAATACATCCTGAGTGAGATATCTTTTATAATAATAAATATAAAACAGAATTTTTCGTATATTTTTATTTTTGATAAAAAATAATTTCATACGGTTAATGAAAATAATCGAGTAACATCAACTGCTAGTAATTAAATTGCTCCATCAGAATTTTCTGGATACGTATTATCAGAATACAAAACGGAAAAAAAAATTCAAGTCGTCGCTTATACGCGTGATTTCGTCGAACGACGAGCGTCACCGCGTCCACTGCGACTGAGATAGCGCATCGAGAAAAATGCTGCGAGAATGTAGGGTGAAAGAATGAAAAAAGAACAAAAGAAGGAAGTTGTAATATGTAATGCGATATAACCGAAACGAAGATTCGTATCGTTATCGCGCAAATTTCCTGAGGGAGCTTGTAAACCACGAGGTTGTTGCGAAGGCGTTATTTTCGTAGGGTGATGTCGTTTTGTTTTGTCGAAGAAATTTAATGTTAAATTATTTACGTTTGAGTAAGCATAATATCACATCATTTAATCGTATACGCAGACTTATTTACGTTACTGTATTTATTTTAAACGGAGTATTATGGCATTAGTAGGTATTACACGTAAAAGTAATTTATATAGATATTACATTTTAAATTAATTAAATGCAATATTTATAATATTAATATTTATAATTTCAAAAAAATTATTTATAATAAATTTAATTATATAAATTTATATTAATCGATATTTATTGCGTCATTTGAAAATTAAAAAATGATTTATGAATTTCCGATATTTTAACTGTAGGTATATTGTAACAAGAAGATAATTACAGATTTGTTCGAAAATTATAAAGAAACTACTTTAAAAATAAATCTCTTGATTGGTGAAATCTTCAAAATTTTATTTATACAGCAGGCACGTAGATTTTTTGTCACTGACATTAGAAAAGCCGCAAAAGTGCAAGCGAAAGCAAATCCCGGTCCTATTCAGTTTTTCGGTTACACTTATAGAATTGCAACAAGTGTCTGTGATGCTTTGTCAAATATAACACGAAATTTCAGGAAAATGACTTTAATAATTTTAAATTTGGTTTATATTTATTTAATATAAAGTTTATTAAGATGATGATTTTTTTCTGTTATAAATTTTTACAAACATTCTATAGAAAGAGCAAATAATTTGATGATTTCTATTTGCATATTGTTGAGTAAATTAATATAAAAGAATCATAACAATTTTTGTTAAACAGATTTCTAAAGTCCTATTGATTTCAACAAGCACGAAATTAGTGAAAAATGTTAATATTTTTCACACCTATTGCGCGATAAGTTGAAAAATGAAAATATATTGTATTAATTATAAATCTAAATAATTTAAAAATTACTATCATTTATGTTACAGATTCAATTAATTTATAATGATTCCTTAAAATCAATTATTTTACAAGGAATGTGCCCAAGTCTTACGAATCATTGTTTTCGTTCCAGCAATTCCGTACAATCGTACATCGCACTGATTAAATTAAATCAAAGTAACGCCGTAACGCTCGAACAAATCCATCGACTCGTTCGCGCACACCCACACACACATATCTTTCCACACAATACACATACATTTACCGATGCTAATTACGAAAATCCCTACCAGTGCGCTATGCAACCCGACATCCAACAATCGCCTTCGTTTTGATCTTCCACTTTGTAGGTATCGTTAAAACGCCGCCGCTATATTCTCTCTCTCTCTCTCTCTTTTCTCTCTTCTCATTTATAATATCATATCGTGAGCATATACTATCCAAAGAGGAAGAGAGACGGAAATATAGGGAAAATCGACACAAAAGCCAGGCGAGACGAGACCGGCAAAACGGCTCGTTTAGCTTTGAAATTGATATTACGAAAGCGAAAGAGAGAAATAGAGGGAGACAGATAGAAGGGAGAGACGAAGAGAGTGTGAGAGATGACGCTCCTGTTTATGCGCGGCTGCATCGCGATTTCTACCGACGCGCGCTTTTCCGCTGCCGGAGTTTTAACGCTGAAAGAGGAAAAAAGGCTTCCGCGCGGAGCGAGGAAACGAATGGAAGAGGAATGTAGATGGCGCGAGATGGATTCGCAATATTACTCTCTTTACATTTTTTAAAGTGTCATTTTTTTTCTTCTACTTTTTTTATTTTTCGTTTTAATGGAGAAAAAAAAACTACACGGTTTTTAAATTTTCCCTTTTCGTATTTTAAACATTTTTTTCCTTTGCGGGAAAACTTGCGTTAATTGTTTTTAATTTTTTTTTCATGTATTAAATAAAGAGCTATTGTGAAAAAATCAAAATACCATAACTTTTCAAGAATTTTATTAACGAACAAAAATCTGTACAGTCTCGGCGAGGTATAAACCATCGAGAAATAAGTGAAAAAAAAAATCTCTTGGACACTATCGTGCATTTTGGTCTATACATCGTCGATAGCATCGAACAATGTCTGCACTTCAATATTCACGCGTCGATAAATAAAATTAACGAATCTACCACCCCTGTTGTTTTGAACTAACATTGACACGTTTCCATAAAGACTTTTAAAAATCATTGAACGGTACTTCATGATCGATATCTGTGTTACTTATTCATTGCGACAAATTATCGTTATGGAGTATTTGAATTTTCGAGTGTTGTACATCGAAATAATTCAAAAGATCATTGATTTTATCGACGAATCGGCGAAAACTTTAATAATTTTTTTAGATGTTCGTAAAAAAGTGATTACGAACGACCGGAATTATTAGAATTCATCATCGTCATTCGACCGTTTAACTTTTCCACGATGAAATTTCATTAAGCCGCGCTGCGCTGCCTTTGACACTTTGGCGCGAGATTAAAATTTACGTAAAATGGCCATTAAATTGAGTAAAATCGTGAAACTGTCCAACCACGATGATATTTGCGGAATGATCCAATGCCTCGGGGAACGACAATGGTTCGAGCATATGTAGAATTTACGGCATTTTACGAAATACAAACGCAAAACATTAACTTGAAATTAAAAAACAACGAGGAGCTTTGATGTCGTTCTTTTGCAGCCACAATATTTGCACGAATTTTCAAAATTTCAATCGATATTTATTTATTGATCGAGTATATTTACATACGACCGATCAAAAGTGATGACGTATACAATATAACCTGGAGTACCGATAAAGTGCGCAAAGAATATTTTTCCACAGCGGATAATGTTTTAAATTGTCATGGTTACATTATTTTACTGATAAGTCATTTAATAAAGAAAATTTTTGAGTTGTTCATTTAGTATAGTAATCTTATCGTTAATGAGGAATTAAAAGCGCATCCTAATGCAAAGTAAAAGTTCAATTCTATTGTTATTCTTATTCAGAGTTATTTATAGCCTTTTCAAATAAAATATCTTATTTAAACGTTTATATAAAGTATTTGAAATATAGTTCAGATATACATCGCAAATGCATTGGTTAAAGAAACTCTAACGAAACTTTTCTTGTTTTACACCAGTTATTTTACAGAAGGAAAAGAAATGAAAAAGCATCGTGGAAAACATTAAAATAACGTAAGATAAGAGAGACGCAAAAAAAACCGAGAGGATAAAAAGTTTTACAAATCCCGGCAAAATGCCGCGGATCTCAATAACTCACGTTACCAGTCTCATCCAATTACCATGCAATTATTCGACAATTGCCGGACAATAAAACAAAAAGATAACACGAAAAAGGCGGCGCTCTCGCGCATTCTCTAATTGGACGTGTCTATCTCTCCCTCTCTCTCTCTCTTTTTCTTTCTCTCGTTGGATGCAAACCCTCAAGAGAAATACGTTGTTCGTCTCGCGCTGGCTCACCAAAGGAGCATTCGTTATATACCCAACCTCGGGCTGCTTTTCTCTCTCTCTCTCTCTCTTCTTTTCCTTTTCGTCTTTATTTTTCGCGCTCGCAAAAATGAATAAAAAGAAAAGACAACGCGAGCAAAGAGAAGAGAAAAAAAAAGAGATAGAAAAGCGATCCTGGGTACGGAAAGAGAAAGAAACGTTAATTCGGTGTAATTGTCGCTTTGTGATAGTCGAGCGATTGTATACGCGCGTGTATAATTGCAAACGCGCGCGCGGCAGTGAGTATACAGCTGCGGCAACTCTTCCTTTCTCACTCTCTCTCTCATTTTTTTTTTTTTTTTTTTTTTTTTTTATTTTTCGTCGGGCACTACTGTGTCGGGCTTTGAAATTACTGCTCGTTAAATGGAAGAGTAAAGCGCGCCCAGTTCGACGAGAGCTGACCTTAATTTACGCGAGCTGAAAAGCGAATTGATTACGGCCGTCGGTCGAGATGAAAGGCTCGAATAAAAGGTGGGGAGAAGAGGGAGAAATGGGGGGATGGGAGGGGAGAGGAGAGGAAGGGAACGAAAATTTCTTATTCGATGCTTTTTCGAAGTAAATAAATAATGGTTTTGTTTCGTAAAATCGAAAGTTCATTTACTTTGTAAATCTAACACTGATTAATGCTGATTATTTTTTCCATTTGTTTTCGGAATTTATGGAAAGGATTTTGTTAAACGTATGCGAGCAGACATTTTATACAAAGTTAAATTTGTGTTTAACCCCATAACGCACTGTTTTTTTGAAAGCCTGTTTAGCGCGCTCGAATTAACTCGAGCGTACAAATTAAGGGGTTAACTGCTGAAACAATAACGAAGGTAAAATAAAAATTTATAATTAATTTTGAATCAAATATTTTTCCCATTGTTTATTTTTGATGAAATTTAAATGATTTAACTCTTAATTTTCCAGCAAACAATTGCTTAATAGATGGTATTTACGATTTGTATATAGGTAGATTATGCTTATTCATATATCCTATCTGCATTTTAATATTTATTAAATATTATCGAATTGAAGAGTTACGAATAAGATGATATTTTTAATAAAGATTAAAGATTTAATGCATAAATTTAGAGCAAAATAATAATTGAATCATGTTTTATTAATTTTCAATTTATTTGTTGTTTATTAAAATATTAAAAATTAATTTTATTTCATTAATCTTCATTTCAATTTTTAATGAAAATTTAATTATTTAATTTCACTGTTCACGTTAGCAAACGAATTTTATAGATTTATAAAACTAATTGGAAATTTGTAATTATACGCGATTTTCTCTTTAATAAATGTATTTTTGGAGTTTTGATATAATTTTGAACCAATTTATCATTAATTAACGATTTTTATATTTAAAAGCTTCAAGTTTATATTAAGCGGTAATAAAAATTATTTATTTAAATAAAAATATGAATCGACAGATACATAAACAATCATTATATTTAAGTCTTATGCATATGTTTAAATCCTTAAATCCATGAATGTATAATGAGGAATATTTTGAAATAAAAAGCCGAAGTAGTGGATCAAACACCACATCAACATAATAAAAATCTCGGAAACTTTTTCAGTCGTAAAAACACGAATAAAAAAAGAACAAAAAAAATAAGAAAAGAAGCAAAAGATAAGAAAAATCAGTCACGCGAGCTGCAAATACCAGACGCCTGGGATGATAATTCGGTCGAATTCAGACGACGCGTAAATCTTTCGAGCGAGCGCCGTCGTCTGGGCAAATAACAAGCCGATAAGTTTCCGAAGCGCGAGAAAGAAGAAAACGCGCCTCTCACAGCCGTATAAACATTTGGCAAAAGTCCGCGCGGCTCTTACTCCCATCGTGTATATATACACATATATACCACATATCGACTTTCCCCAACTCGCGAGAATTTTCCAACGGCGGATCGATCGACTCAGCGATTCTTCCGTTTTACGGCTAAAGTATTGTACGCGGACGTATATATACTTTATGCATTTCGGTTTGAATATAACCCGAGCATCGCCGACTCTCCTTTTTACCACCGAAGAGGCTTTTCGTGCACCACTTGAATGTATAACTCGTTGCGGAAGATACTTTACGATCGTAAAGGATGACGCTGATGGCCGATATTTTATTGAAATGAGTTTTGATTTCTTAAGCCGAGGTGCATTTTACTTGTGTATATGTAGGAGAAATTTTTTTTTCTCGATTAATATATTTTCAAATTGTAAATTATAATTTTTATTATTCATGGATAATTATTAATTGTCGCGTATTTAAATATTTACTGCGAGTATATCATTATAATAATGTATGTAATATACGTTTGAATAATAAACTTATAGGAAAAAAAATTGCAGTTTCGAAGTCTAAAAAGTAAAAAAAAGTAAGGCGGAAAAAAAAAAATACTATTAAAAACGGGAAAGAAGGAGAACGCATCAAATGATGAAATTAGAATATACATAGAATGCGGCCTCGAAACGGATTCGAGCGCTTACCAAATTACTCAAGCCCGCGGCAACGCTGACCTCCACCAAGTACGACGTGGAAAGGGAAGTTGGATCAAAGGAAGGCTTTTCGCTGCATTTATATTACTTCGATATTTCATGGTTTAAGGAAAATATTCCGTATACGGTACTCGCGGTCGTTTCGGTAGTTAGGACTCGATGCGCGTCGCGTGTGCTTTTATTTTTTAACGTTTCGTATTTATCGATTTCACATTTGTCTTCGCTTTCGAAGAATCCTGTTTTGAATAATTTGATATTGATGACGATGGGTTACACTTATGAGATAGTTGAGCTCATTTTACAAAGTACAATGCGGTATAGTTTTGTAATTCGGGAATTCTTTTGATATTTTAATATGGTTTTTTTTTTTTTTAATCGGAAATTTTAAATTAATTGCGATACTAACACACACCATTATGCAATTAAAATGGAACTTTTTCAATTTTCCTTTTTAATTACTCTCCGAGACAACGTACAAGTGATGTCCGATCAGATTTGACACTTCAACATAAACGAAAAACACTTTCCATACCTTACATCGTGAACTTTAACCACAAACATTCAACTTTCTCCATCAGTAAAATTAAAATCTCTTGCTATCAAAACATCCCCGCGTCCGTATACACACACCCGCACACCCACAAAACTAAGACTTAACTAGAAAGGTTGCACATTTACATAAATTCATCCGGCATTAAATATACGCTGGGTATTCGTCCCTCCGTTCTTCCCGACATCTATAAAGAAGATTAAAACACAGCCAGGGTAGGTAATACGGAAACCCTCCACGAAATCGTCCCCAAAGCGCAAACATTTACGAAGCCAAAAGAGACGAAGATAAAAATTTGCCAGAGCAAGTATTTAAAGAGCCGAATATCTCCTACTGCCGCCCCTTCTTACCGTTCAGGAAATTAATAAACTGAGAAAGATGCCTTACATACGATATTTCTCTCGTTGTGTATCCTTCTAGTAAAGAGCTTTCTATATCTCATATGTACACGTGCACGTATACGTCGCTGCTTAATTCAAATCTCATTTTAAGCGATTTCTTGGTTCATCCCCTCAGCTGTCGTCTCTCGTCGAGCCTTTTACCGAAGACGTCGTCTTCTCTTCTCTCGCGCGAATCTCGACGCGCGAGTAGCAAGAAAGAGAGAGAGAGAGAGAGAGAGAGAGAGAGAAGACTGTCTGGAAGTAACTCGAACTTACCGAGAACGCGCTCGCGCATTGTCATTAATGGATGGGGCTTAATTTAAACTTGCTGCTGCTACTACTGCGCGTATAGAGTGAGAGAAAGAGAGAGGTAGAGTACTGTTACCGTACCTGGTGGCAAGTTTCGTAAACTGCTTTCGATTCGTCGTCTTGGTCTATATGTACGGGAGTTATACGCTGTCGAATGCGCGAACGCGTATAAGGTTATATATATATGTACGAATTCCGGTGCATTCATGCGCGAACGCTGAGGATGTGTATTTTTACTTTGACGCGAGTTCCCGACCTCGCTCTCTACCTCTCTGCAACAAGACTACCTCTGCGCGCCAAGTCGATAGCGTGGTTTTGCTTAGCTGTATACTGTGTATATATATATATAATGCGTGTGTATATCATTGCCTTAAGCTTAGTTGGTTATGAGCGATTATTGCGAGTCGTGAATTCGAGAGGTGAAATTTCGAGCGGAGACAAAAGTTAAATTGTCTCGTTGTGAATGAAAAAGTTGCTTTCGTTTTACAATTTCGTATGCGCATTTACAGTGTATACAAGATGGTAACATGATTCTGAAATTTAATTAGTTTCGGTTAAAGTAGCAATAACACTTGGAAATAAAATGTATTTACGATTAAAAATATTAAATTTTGTATTAATTAATATGTAAACATGAAAACTAACACGGGCACGCCTGCCAAATTTTCTTTCACAAAGATTCAAAAATCGTACCTCGAATCATTGCCAAAATGCGCATTCGAGTGTTTGATCAAAAATAAAATGGTTCCGAAACGTAGACAAAAAAAAAAGATATCTGAGCATTCGGTAACATTAACCAACGATCCACACACTGCGACGCGATTTTCGTCGTCACGAATCGATCGAGCCACGTGGAGCCAAGTATTCTTCTGATGCGATTTCTTAGGGGAACGAAAAATTTCCCCAACGGTTTTTAAAGATACGGCCTCTTCTTTCTACCGTTGCCAACTGCTAATGAAAGATCGAATCCCCTGCGAGTAGCGCCCGACACGCGATCGACATTCCTTCGTTAAGCGCCGGGAACAATTAGGCGGTGACTTTCTCTCTCTCTCTCGACTCTTCATTTTTTTCTTTTTTCTTTTACTTCCACTTGTCTATATATCTCTCTCTCTTCTTTCCTTCTTCGTCATGGAAAAAAATGTCAACGGCACGCACACAATCCTTCCTTCTACCGGAGTAATTATGATCGTCGATGAACGTCTTGATTCTTCATAAAGAGACTCACTCGGATAAAAAGGTCTCTCTCACTCTCTCTCGTTCTCTTTATTGAAATAAGTCGAGTTTTTTCAATTAAAGCTTTTCTTTTAGAGGTAAGGGTTGAGACAGTTTCTCTTTCGTCGCGCGTTGTTTTCTTTTTTTCCATCCCTCGCTTTTTCGTGCGTTCGTCTCGAAATGTTCGAGCACTTGCAGATTAAGAATCCGGGTAGGTTGTTATGTAAGAAGTCAAGCTCGTGGAGAGAATTTAAAATCTCTCGGTGCGATGTTTAAAGTATACGTGTGTACGTGTGAGTGGAAAAATATGTAAATGCAAAGATTTTCAATTTCTTCTTTCTACCATGTTTTATTTAAATGAAGGAAATAAATTTTTTGGTTACTTATAAAGAAAATATTTATAAAAAATTTTTTTTATTGTCTTTATTTCATTTGGAGCTTAAAATTTCATGTATTACATATATACTAGGCTCAAGAACTTTAAAATAATTTTTTTAAATATCAGAATCTAAATTTATACTTATTAATTATGTGTAGTATACAAAAATTAATTAAGAAAACATTTTAGCAAACTTATTACACCAAAAAAATATATTAAAGATAATATTCAGATTACTAGTGAATTTTCTTTTAGTATTGTAGACAAGAATAACGATTAAAATTTAAAAACAAATTTTTTATTTTATTCGATATATTGCACGTTGAGATTGTTTATTCTGATATTAAAAATAAATCATTGCAACTTAATCCAATTTAATCGAAACATAATACGCGTCACCTATGACAAACATTCCAATTATAACTTACAAAAACATTTATATGTAATTTATACTTTTTCGTTAAATACTTACAATGTAATCCATTAGAACAAAGAAATTTTAGTAGCTAATTCCACAATTAACGATTCAATTAACGCCATCCTTTACAAACGCATTCCCTTCCTTTGCGCGCGCGCCTAGCATCCTTAAAAGCATCTCTCTCTCTCTCTCTCTCTCTCTCACACACTTTCGCTCTCTCTTTCTATTTCCAACGAGTCCTAAACAACTACCAAACAAGACTCACCTTCCTCGCATGAACATTGAAATTCCTCGAAGGAAAATTGGCTGGCGCCCGCTCGCATTGAGCTAATTAAATGGACGAGGAGAGGATGGATTGATCGAATATTAAGAGAGATGGAGAACGAACGCGCGGCGTCTGTAACGGGATACACCGCTCTCGCCTTATCTATTATAGCGAGAGAAGGAATCGAAGTCTTCCGTGCTTGGGTTGTGCGACTTTAATTAAAGACAAACATCTCGCTAACTGTCGACGAAGCTCGCTCCGCCTCGTCGACAAAGTCTAGCCGAAGCTTTGCGCGAACGACTCCGGGGAATCTTCTCCGAGAAAGCTTTCTCTTTCCGTTGTCTCTCCCTACCCGTTTCCTCTTTCTCTCCCTCTCTCTCACTCTCTCTCTCTCTCTTTCTCTCTCTGTCTCTCCTCAAGCTTCTCTCCCAAGTACCTTGTTGATCGCGAACGAAACGCGAAATGCATTTAACTTTCGATCCCATGAAATTTTTATTCGATGAAGGGAGAAAGAGAGGGGGAAGGAAGGAGAGGAGTAGAACGAACTCGCAGAGTTTAATCAAAGGGTTATTGAATTTAACCGGGGCCGGGTGTTGACTTTGCGCTGGATAAGCGATTTTTTTTTTAATTTTATACTACAATCAAAGACCGATCGATATGTATGTATACACGTCGAGTTATCGGTATAAGTGCCGACGGTACTTTAATTTGCTGCTCATCTTATTTAACTTTGCCAGGATTACGAATATGTTAGCTCGTTATTACGAAAGTCAATTTAGCCATCCTTTCATTTTACTGTTTTATTTTTCTTGTTTTTTATTTTATTTTATTTTATTTTATTTTATTTTATTTTATTTTTTTTTTTTATAAAAAACAAATTTATAGAAAGAAATTTCCATTTAGCTCGTAATGTAGATTCAAAGTTAATAATTTTCTTTTATGTGCTTTTTGCCTGTTTCATTTTTCTAAGGCTACACAATATTTAATTATGCACGAAATTGAGAAGTTTAGAAAAAAGAATTTTTTCATAAAAGTTAAGCAATTTTTTCAAGCTAATTGTGCAATTTATATATTATTTTAGGTATGAGAAACATTTTAATTAAATCTCGTTTCTCACACCCTTAAGCTACTACGAAGAATTGCCTATTTCGTGCAATCTCTTTATTTTCTTTATTAAAATTTTTCGCGTGCTTTTTTTCATTATTTACAAAATATTAAGCTGTCACTTGTTAAATTTAAAGCATACAAAAAACTGTTTTTATTTACATCAATGTTTATATTTATAAATTTATGAAATTTCGAACGAACAAAATACTATAAACATTTAATTTGTGAAAACCCTGAAGTTATTTTCTTTGCGCAAAAGTATCAGTGCATTGATCGATTATCCAAATAAGTAAAATACTTATATAATTATTATAAAATAATCTTCGACACCACATACCATTATATTTATACACCGCCCAACAAAAATTACCTCGCGAATTCATTAACTTCAAAATGCATTTACCCTTTGACACATCCATCGAGCCAACAGCTCGGCAAGCTTTCCTTTCCTTCGCCCGTTCACCGAATCGTATCACCGCTAATACACTCATTTACCACTTTTGCGACACGTAAACATGCACCTAAAACGCGTCGCGTCGCTCCTTTGCTTTCCGAGCTTTGAATCCAAGGCGTTCGGGGAAACGCACGAAAGGGACGTGCCTGGATTATCCCTGGCGAAAGAGTCGAGCAGCCTCAAACGGAAGCTGCTCACCTTTGGTCGCGCGAAAGGTTATTTACGACGGCGACTGCAAAGAGGCGCGCGCTCGCGCAAGAGTTCCGCCCTTTAAAAGCTGTTGCGTCTACGGTGTATATAAGCGTGTGCGCGTCTCTCTCTCTCTGTACGAAGGGCTCGAGGTCGATGAAAGTAGCGTGAAAACTGCCAAGGTGAGGCCAACGTGTGGATTTTAACGGATTTTGATAAAAGAAAAGTGATATGAAGGATTTTTATTTTAAGTAATACGTTAAACAAGGCGACATCCAAAATTTTTATGGAATTTGTGTACCAGGCATTAAAAGTTTTTATTTCGAATCAATTGCAAAACTATAAGAAGACTTGATTGAAACTACCGATATTTTAATAAAATGACACTTCACGTATGAAAACTTTATTTTCACATAAATTAAAAGTAAATATGCCTCGCGCATACGAAGGTAAGGTGTCCTCTCTCCCTTTCACCTTTAAAATACTACACGTGTAACGAGATTTCCTCTCGTCTGAAGTGAAAGAGGCGCGCAGTAGCGTCGAAACTCCGCTAATTAAAAGTCTGTCAGTGTTTCGCCTTAAGTATTAAGTGTGTTGTAAAACAGAATGAGTTTAAAAAAGAAGAAAGAAAGAAAGGGAAAAAAAATAGCAGAGAAAGAGAAAAATGAAGTGCTGATAGATCGAAAAGTTTTTACTACGGGAAAAATTTTACTCGAGCTTTTCGAAGCTCATGAAGTGTCTACAAGTGTTTGAACGAGCTTGAAAATTTTTTGTTAAAGTTTTCGATGAGTCTGTAATTTGTTTTTGAAAAATGCAATTTTTTTAGTATTAGAACTAATTTACTTAATTTTTAACAAAAATTATTGTCTCTTATCAATTTCATTTTAAAAAAATGAATAATTAATTTTAAAAATTTTGTCATCATCGACTAGTTTATTATTTCATGCAATAGTAAATAAATTTTAAAAAATTTTTTAAGTTAAACTTCCACTTTCGTTAATTAATCATCTTACAATTTTAAGTATCCCACAATATCATCAATAATTATATTTATGTTACAAAAAAAGTCTAAAAAAAACATCGATGCATTCTAAAGCCATCAACTAAACATAACGAAAAGACTAGTGTATACTCATAGACGAGACACGTCGTCGCGCCTCCGATCGGTTTTATCTATACATATATATATACATATCGAGAAAATCCTTCTTCTCCGTTCGCTCGCAAAACAGACTATGATATCGCGTACGTGTCTGTGCTTGGCGGCAGAAGCTCGCGCGCGCACCTACGAAATCCTCGCGTGTTTCGATGAAAGGTCGAGTAAGAGCTTCCTCTATGCTTCTCTCTCTCGCTCTCTCTCTCTCTCTCTCTCTTTGCTTTCGAATACACGCGTATATATATATATATATATACGCGTCGGTGCTACCGTTTGTATACTCAATGTATTTACTTAAGGCGTTCTCGAGAGCCGATCGGCTACATACACACAGACGCTGCGCTGCTTCAACGTTGTACCCCTCGACGACGACGACGACGACGACGACGACCCTCTTCCTGCCGGTGTGTCTTTATCTAAGTGCAGCACCAAGGCGACGAGGAGTATCGAGTAGCTTTGTTTGTCTTGGCATCGTTCCTCTACTTTCCTTCGAGGATTTCGCCTCTGATTCGATATTAATTGAGTTTTTACGGCTGCCGGATTTATATCGTACGTGAGGCTCCGGATTTTGCGTTGGGATGCGCGAGGATGATGGGATTTTTTTTAGATCGTTTTGTTTACTTTTTTTTTGTGGATAGAGCTTAGAAACGCTTTTATTTTTTAATAGTAATAAGATTTTTTATTATTGTTAAATTTAAAGGAATTTTAAAAAGCATCTATTAATGGAAAATATAATAACGGCAACTTATTAAAAAGTACATATGAAAAAAGTACACTATAAAACTTGAAAGCTTTCGTGGCTTCATTCGATGTATATTTTTAAAATTATTGTAGCATTCTACGTGTTCAATAAATGTTCAACTCGTTAAATAAAAATAGGGGAGCGAAAAAAACCAACCATCGCTACATAACGGGACAAGAGCAAGTAATAAAACTCAGCGCTCGATTAAATCAAATTCGAACGGGCGCAATAATAATAAAACGCATAATCGTTCCTCTCTCGCGTTTTAGTCATTTTCGCGCCATCAAATATTAAAATCCAATTTCATCCTGTGCCGCTCTCGACAATTTACCATCCCTCCCCGCTTTTCCCTTTTTCTCTTTCTCTCTCTCTCTCTTTCTTTCTCTTCTTCTCTTTCTCTCTCTTCTTCTCTGTCTCTCTGCTCGCAGTTAAACTGTAAAACAAATATGAACTCCATCCGGTCTCTTTCTCATTCTACGACATCCAACTCTATGCGTGTCTCTCTCCGTTAGTCAGAAGGAACAGCAGCAGCAGTTCTCTCATAATCTCTCTTACGCGGCATGAATGTTTCAGGGATTTCGCAAGGGAGACTTGCGCGCTCGCGTAGACCGAAACCCTTTTTAGATTCCTAGAGACGTGCCGCCACCACCGCCGCCGCCGCCGCCGCGTTGTGTGCCTTCTTCCCCCTTTTTCTTCTTTCTCTTACTCTCATACGACGACTGTCTTCTTTCTCTCTCTCTCTCTCTCTCTTTCTCTCTATCCTGTGTTCTATATAAAGTGCTCGGAGTCACGCGATCTTTCCCGCTGCTATATGTTCTCGGAGAGTATTGCACCTTTACGAGTGTAAAGAGCATGCAGCCATGAGAGAAACTCGAACCTTTCTCGACGTTTTGACTATCTTTCCATATTTCTTTTTCTTTTTTTCTTTTTTTTTTTTTCGCGAAGATGGAAGTATGATTTCGATGTACCGAGAGGTTGGATATTAGGTTACGCGATGTAATGTTCGCGAGAGTTAGGTTTTTAGGCTATTTTTTAGCTGCCTCTGACTTCCGACTGTAAATTTAACGACACGCACTGCAAGAAAATGTTGCTGAAGTAAAATTTTGATATTCAAATGATAGTCAAATTGAAAAGGAAAGTAACTTTTCATAATATATTTCCATTTTTCCATATTTTAAAATATTTATCTTTTTTTTTTTCTTCGAGAAAATTATTTACGTAAGAATTTTAAATTTAATAAGTAATAATTCATTAAGAAAACAAAGACTTTTCAAATCAAACACATTTTGCCATCACAAAGCTTAAATAAGTCAAAAGAACTCCGTTAAACAAAAGAGTGACAAACAATCCCACTGTATACTTTGTAAGAAGCAGACGAACGCACAACCGTCTTCCGTAAGTGCATTCGTTCGCAAGGGCGCCTCGACGTTCTCTCAGTAGCTGAAGGAGAGAGAGAGAGAGAAAGAGAGAGAGGCAGAGAGAAAGAGAAGCCAAGGCTCGTTATGTTTTTAGTCGGCGGTCCCCTTTCTCCGTCGGGATTTCCAGAGCAGCGGCACGCAAACCCGCGCGAGCACAGATGGGCCGCATTAGAGCAAAAGGGAAGAGAGGAGAAAGGAGAAGCGCTCGCTCTTATCTCTAGGTTGCGCCGCCATTAGTTGCTTGCCGGTGTTAAGTAGAGAATCGTGTCTGCCGTATATGAGCCCGAAAACGAAGGAATCCACCGGTGGCTGAAGAGCCACCGAATGTATCCATCTAGGCTAGCGCGCGAAGGCAGTATATACATATCTCTTGGGATGGATATTTCAACTTTTTCTTCTTTTTAATAAAAGGAGAGGAGTCTGAGTCTCTTTGGCTTTGACATGAATTTTTTTTTCAAGGAATAGAAAACGAAAAGTTTCGAACTGCGGTCGGTTGCAGCTTTTATGCGCTCAACGGTTGAGGGATCGCGTTTGCGGAGAGAATTTTCGAAACTTCGTTGTAGTTGAATTATTATTTTGGCGGTTAGTGGTTTCCACTTGCCACTCGAGTACGCGGTTTGATATATTTTGCATTCAAAATATTTCCCATTTGATAAAGTTGCGTTGAAAATAGAAAAAAAAAAGATTAATTCATATAACAAATCAACAAGTAGATGAAATTCACCCATGAGATTCAAATTTTAAAATTATTTTTAGCGTAAATATTATAGTTCTATATTATAGAGATATTGGTTTAATACTAATAACTGCATTAAAATTTTACCCATCGAACACGATTGATATGATCAATAACTATTATCAATCAATTAATTACACAAATTAAATTAGCAAATAAGTTTTCCGTGTATTCAATAACGGAATGTATTTACGCAACTGTTCAAATACTTTGACTGAAAATTCTCTTTCGTGATTTCAACACATCCATGATTGATAATATCGCAAAAGTTATCCCCGATCGATTACCTTATAATTAAACATTATATCTTACGAACAAAAGAAGAAGAAAAAATTTTATGCTCACATAGGCATATACACCTTCGACGTAATTTTCTCATATTCAACCAAAGACCGTAAGCACACGCCTTTGCAAATCCTTTTTTATAACTTAGTCGAAGAAGTCGCACGAAACCATTTTCATGAGAGCACGTACGTACAAAAGGCGAGGCCGCAAAAAGATGTCTCGTGATAAATCTCCCTACGAAATCCTTCCGCCTATACATACTCACGCACCGGGCATGATAAATCTTTGCTTTGGCCGCGCGTATGAAAAAAAGCTCCGCGCTATATATATATATATATATATATATATATATATATATATATATATATATATATATATATATATATATATATATATATATTTACACATGTATAATATGCCTCAACAGCGAATAGCGGCAATCACCGGCGTAGAAAGTAAAAGTGACTAAATCCGCGATAAAAATAAAATCAGCGGCTCGAGTAAGGGAATCGAAGAAAACAAAAGTCGGAAATTCGTCTGCTTGCCGGCGATGAGGGGATGACGAAAAAAGATAACTTTTATAACTATACACGCGTACACGTATATAAAGGAGGATGAAGAAGAGAAGGAGGATGAGGAGGAGGCAAGGGAAATCGTCGGGAAATTCAAATCCCCTGAGAAAAGAGAGAGAGAGAGAGAGAGAGAGAGAGAGAGAACGAAGCATCGAGGAAAAGAAGAGCGACGTCGGCCTGGATTTTCGCGAGGTATCAAAGCTGCGACGACGAAGATCTTTCCTGGAATATGAGAGAAAGAAAGAGAGATAGAGAGACGGATGAGACTCGCTCGTGCGCTACGCGAAGGGAAATGAAGCCCGCGAATCTCAGATTTGGCTCGACGAAATTTTCCGCATCCGCGCGCTCTCGTACCACGACTACGTAGTGGTGATACTAACGCTAGTCTCCGGATGTTCTTTGCTCCTTTTTATTTATTTTTTTTTCTTTTCTTATTCTCTAGTTTTTCTTGGGTTTCACGTATTATTCTCTTGGCGTGCACCGGCGCTTTTCGCGAAAGAAAAGTTCGGCTTGAATTATTTTCCGCGATAAAGTAAAATCCTTTGCTGGATAGTATATATGTATACTTATACCATATGGTTTTAGGTGAATAAAACTCTGTATTGATATACTGACGATACTTTGGCTAGCTGCTCCATTTTGACATTTCATTAGCGAATATTTTCTTTCTCTCGCACTAGTTTATACTAGAATATTATTAGCATTATCATATATTTTATTATAATTATTTTATAATTAGATAACACTTAGTCGATGAAAAAAATTTATTTTACTCAATTAAACAGTATTAACTTTCTTTTTCAGGCCTGGATGCAGAATTATTTTACGTAAGAGAAGGAATCATCAATAGTTACGCGATGAATTTTGTCGTTTTAGTAGCAGCTAATATCGATGATCTTGAATTTACGTGGCAAAGTCTTGCTGGGCAACCGGTAAGTTTTTTTATACTCCTTTAAATTATTTTCACATATATATATACACACACATACATATATGTATATATGTATATCAAAAATAATATCAAGGTTTTCAAGATCTTCTTGGTTATTAAATTACTATGGAATTTAAATATAATTTTGGATTAACTCGATGCCACGAGAATTTATAGTCCGGCGCATTAATTTTCACGCCGTGATTCAACGCCAATATTATGATAATCGAAACTTCCGTTCACGCGTCGATGTCCAATATCGTTCAAACCGAAATCCCATTAACGAATCTCCGCGAAAAACATCAAACCCATCATCGCAGAACCAACATCGAGATAAATCCACCGCCGCCGCGCATCTGACGGTAAACAATCAATCGATCATTCTTAGGGTCCTCGACGTCAAAATAAAAATCGAGCCATCGGTCAGCTTATACTATACGTACATATACGCGTGCACACGTGTACACTCCCCGCGCGTTCAATATCCACCCTACAATAAACGTCATTAAAATTCCGTTAATTCTCGCGGAGGTTAACCGTATGTAAGCAATCGAGTGCGCGCGGAAAAAATCACGTATGCGAAGTTGGAAAAAGTATAAAGAGAGCTCGCCTGCTTGTAAAAGAACGGCCGAAAGAGAGACTGAAAATATACCCACACACACACTTGGTGTCCATTAACGAGGCTTAAAGCAACAATGTGGAGCAGAGAGTAAACATCATCTTTTCCCCCTCCTCTCTCTCTCTCTCTATCTCTCCACTCGGGCGTTTGCTTTGCGTCGGGGGAGGCGCCGATTGTCTCTCCTCTCTCGCGTGGTCTCGTCTCTCCCATCGTATCGATGCTCTATCAATATGAAATACAAACGTCGAGCATGGCACGCGGCGATGGTTAGTTCCCTCTCTGTCTCTCTCTCTCTCTCTCTCTCTCTCTCTCTCTCTCTTTCTCTATAGTTATCTAACATATACTCGTATATATGTGTATATACAAACGAACCGGTCGCCAAGGAAACCGAGCACGCACCCTGCTTTACGCGTATGTCCCTTCGCTTCCTATAACCGTTCTCTCGCACGTACGCCTCTTTCCAATTCTCTCTCTCTCTCTCTCACTCGAACCGAGCGAAATACCAAAGTCGTCCTTTTGCTGTACTATCCTATATGTACTCCCTTTGCGACGTGGAGTGAAAGAGACAGAAAGAGAGAGAAAGAGAGGGGAGGGAGAGAGAGAGAGAGAGTGAGAGAAGGAGAGTGCCCATATATACACGAGCGGACGTTAAACGACGGGGAAATTGTCCAAGTAAATGTCCCTTATACCGGCGCTATACGCGCCGTCGCTGTCGAGCGCGAAATCGCGCGTTCCCTTCGTGTTTGCAGACGCGTGCCGGTGCGTGCATTTGCGCGTATATTTGCACGCTACTGCTTATATTACGCGTCCTCGGATTACTATGCACGCGAATATTATTTTAAAGGTGTGCGCGCGACGTGCGTTATGCGGAGAGCGTTAAAAAATTTTTTATGAATCTGGATCGCGTTACTTTTTAATGGGTTATCGAATTTAAAAGTAAAACAAATAATGATACTAAATCGTTGCGAAAATGTAAATTGGTTTTTATAACGATTTGATTTAAAAATTTTTAGAATAGTAAAGAAAAATGTACAAATCGAAAGAATAAATAATACGTTATTATAAGAGAGCCTTTTTTTTGCATTCTATTCACAATTTAATGTTCGCTTTTTAAAACTGACATGAAAATCAAAAAAAAAAAAAAAAAAGACGCAACAATCGGTGCATGTATCGAGCGTTCATTTCGTATCTTCGAGAGCTCTTTAAATAACGACTAGGAACGTAGGCCGTAGAAAACTAAAATATGCGGCTTAATTGATATACCAGCAATTAACTCAAAGCGAAGTTTAAGCTCAAAAGCAATTATTCGAAGTAGTAAGTTCTCAAAATGCATATAAATTACGATAAAATCTGGCCGCGTATAGAGTACGGGTTTGCAGCTCTCGCCCTCCCTTCCGCTTAATTCACACTCTTTCTTTCTTTCTTTCTCTCTCTCTCTCTCTCTCTCTCTCTCTTTCTCTCTGTGCTTTAGCTAAGTACATTTTAAAGCGTTTTTTAAGTGAACGAGAGTGCATTTTAACTGGCGAATAATGCAAACCCACGCATATAAACGTGGATATGCGTATATATCGTATGTGTTGGTACTTGAAATACGACGTGGCTCCGTACAAGTGCATTGTTGATGAATACACTCGACAATTATTTTTCCTTCTTTTTGTTCCTTTTTTTTTTTAGATTAATAGCTTACATATATTAAATCATTTTAGCTAAGTATTTAAAATATTGGAATAAATATAAACGTGTTGTTTAGATGTATTCAGTGTGAATTTCATTATGGACGTTCATTAAGGTGTGAATACATACCATACAAGAAATTAACTTACAATTAAAAACGATAATAGCATTATTCGTCGTTAAAAAAATTCATTAAAAATTTAGATATTTGAAATTATATTTTTAATTTTTATAAATTTTATTCGTTATTTAAATTTGAATACATATGTGTAGATGTATTAATAAATTAAATACATATAGTATGTGTATATAATCTTTACAGTGTTATTATCACTGAAATTTTACATTTTGCACTTTTTAAATTAATACATTTATTTTAAAAATTCATTTTTTACAATCTCAATTAATACATTACCATCAAAGCTCCCATTAAAAACTGCGTATACTAAAACACAAAAAAAAAGTATAATAAGTTAAATAGAAAAAAATTTTAAACCAGCCAGCCGAACGAATCGTACCTCGTCACTCGCACTAAGTATATTAAAAATTCTTCACGAAGCTCCAACAGCAAAAGCAGTAACTCGAGCGTTAAAGATCGAACGAGAGAAAGAGAGAGCGCGTGCGACTTTAAAAACGGAAGCTTTAGCGTCGTCGGTGCGTAATCGTCTCCTCTGGGCTAAGGAGGTGTACACGTCAAGATCGTTCGTCGCGTTTCGCGCGCAAGCGCGTCACTAATTACCGGCTTTAGTAATTGATGCCCGCCTCTTGTATACGTGTACGCGTATACACGAGCCCACTTCTCTCTCTCTCTCTCTCTCTCTCTCTCTCCTGCTCACTCTCATGGATATCTCTCCGTCTCGCTCGAGGGAATTACGTTGAGGCGATGATTTACGCGAGCGAGATTTCGGTGGCCGAGTGGCTAGAGCGAAAGCAAACGAGAGAGTGAGAGAGAGAGTGAGAGAGAGAGAGCGCGAGATAACGCGAAATTATGCGCCGATGTAATTCCCCGAGCTGATTTTATTATCGAGATTAACGTTAATGTCATGAGAGAGCGAGAGGCAAAGAGCTGGAGGACAAAGCTCTCGAGCTAGCTATCGAGAGTACCAAGGATAACCGTATAGGTGTACGACCGTACCCGTATATAGAGAACTCGCCGATTGTGTTTCGAATTAGGGAAAGCTCGCTGTAAGTTTGAATTAGAGATAAGTTTGCTAAGTGCCGGTAAGTGTAACATTACGCGTAATTAGATGGCGGGACTTAATAGTCTTGTAATTGATTTGCTCTTTGGGAGGGTTTATACTTTGCGCTTAATATCCTCTTATTTTTTTTTTTTCTTTTTTTTTTTTTTTTTTTTTTTTTTATTTCGTAAAACATCTTTAAATCCATCGTTCGGATTTATTTATAATTAAATTAAATTTTCATTGTTTAATTGTGTGCGAATCAATTTTCGTACGATGATTATTGTAAATTTAAAAGGATAAGAGTAAAATGCATGCGCATAATTCAATCTCGAGCGATAAATCGATATCGATATTTAATTTTCAATTTTTAAATTGTATTAAACTCTCAAATATTCATTAGATAATAAATTTGCGAGTTATTCCGAATCATATTCTATTATTTTATACTTTTATTGAATAATTATGCACTTCATCACTGTGACTATATTAATGCAGATACGTGAAGGAAAAAAAATAAATAAATAAATTAATTAATTTATAGAGCATAGTTAACAAAATAGTTTCGAAAGATAAAAATAAAATAAAAAAGTAAAAAAATGTGGCGACGCTTAATCTTCGAAATAAAAAAGTACAAGCCATCAATAATCTAGCTACCTCCCTCGATATATACGTATACATACATCGTACAGTTACACGAAGCGGGAACCGCACTTTTCGTCGAGCTATCCACTTAATCTTTCCTTCAATGGCTCACAATTCCTGAAAGAGCCGATTCGTGACGCGAATTCAGAATCGGTCAACGGGCGGACGTATTCGTTGCAACCTTGGCTCCTCGAATTTGTGCGTTTGCAAAATAGAAAAGGGTTACCGATGTCTGCTTTTATGCAACGTGTGCGAGTCGTTCGCGTTCGGCAAAAATTTTTCGTTCCTTAACGAGCGGCGGCTTTCGGAAAAAAAAGGAGTTGGAGATTTAGAGTCTGTCGGGAAAAAGAAACTTTGGTTTTGAATGGTTAGTCATTTTGAATCGTTGGTAAAGTTGTTAAGCATATGATTTTCGAATGAAAAAGAAATTTAGAAAAAGATATAATTTACAAGATATTTATTTAACGCTTTTTTAAAAATTTATAATCCAAATTACTCGTTGAATATTATGCAATAAGAATGTGCGATTAAGAAGTAGAACAAATCAATGTTTAGTCAGACACATTTATATAAGTTTTGCAATAAAAACAAATATCGTTCAACGATTTTAATATTTTTTCAAAATAATATTATAATAGGAATTAATCTATTCAAATATTACGATAATAACGCAATTTTATAAAAACTTTCTTTAATATTAATCCAAAATTTACGCGAATCTTAACGAAATTCTTGGGGATAAGTCTGCCTCGTTCGTCACTCCGACTAGTGTCTCAACTCCAATTTCAGAACATATAGTTGCATCGCAAGGGCAATCGTTAAGATGCCTACCGCGTACGTGACACGGGCGACCGTACACAAGCCGCCTCGTTGTACTTGCCACTCTCGCGCACGCGTGTGTACGTGCATACGTGTATACCCACACACGCACGTGCACGGCGACAGACGCAAAGGGGGGACGAGAGAGTAAGCGCGTCGCGTCTCTCGATGTACCGCCGTCGTGCTATTATACGGTGCACCGTACCTAAGTACAAACACACGTGACGCGGATGCAACGCCGGGCGGCCAATATTACTTCCTTGTTTTATCCCCCGTAGAAATTATGAGCACCAAGGGAGTGAAAGAAAGAGAGAGAAAGAGAGAGAAAGAGAGAGAGAGAGCTCGCGGGGACTATTGTGTAGGTATGTGTTACAGAAAAAAAAATGGAAAAGAGAGATATGCATTTTTCGAAATGAAAGTCGAGTTTATTGCGCGAAAAAGAAAAATTTATCAATTTTTGCAAATAATACAAAAAAAAAAAAAAAAAAAAAAGAATATAAAACGAGGGAAATCGAAAAATCGTCATTGGTGAGTTAGCAGTAATAGTATACTTTGAATAATACGTTTATTCGAGGAACTAGATAGGATATATTGTGAATAGTTATTTAATGAGGATTCATCAGGGATCCGAGCTTCGATTGTTATATCGATTGATGTGGAATATTGAGATTGACTAATTAGCATAACTATGTACATAGTTATAGCTATTTGTTATTGAGTATTTGTCGAAGCTTAATTTTGAAATAATTTTTTATAAGTTGTTCATGAAGTGCCGAAAAAATATGCTTCATTATCTACAGGTGTATAACGTTATTATAATATTTATTATAATGTTTACTGTTTAAAATAACAATCGAACTTTTTTCATTTGCAAATAAAAGGTGTTTGTAACAAAGGAAAATTTTAATATATATTTATTCTTTTCAATAGGTAATTTAAACTTCCATCGTTTGGATAAGTAGACTGTCTTGTACATATATTTTTTCATCACGTATAGACGCATCTTCTATATTTTAAATCAACTTTAACGTTTACAAACATAAGCTACCTCGCAAACGTAAATACAAAGTTACCGGTAACTATAAGCTTCTCAACTCAACGACAGCGGTATTATCTGCAGTCAACGTAAACTTTGATGCCTGTGCGAACACCTAATTGAAACTCAAGACTAGGAAAATTTACCCGAAAAGATTTAAATATTTGAATATAACTTAAAATCTACCTACATTTCGGCTTGTTGATCAAAAGCGCATCTGAAGCCAAAAATAATTGAACAAAGAAACCGCAACCGCATCATCACCGCTGTGTTCTCAAAATATTTTTCAACGTATACATTAAAGCTAATGCTCCCGTGCTTTTCCAAAAATCAATTGTTTTCAAACGCAAACGTGAGAGGATCCTAGGATTACGCATTCCATGGGAACAGCTGCAAAGTACTCAGACTAAAGGAGAATACGAGAGCGAGGTCTCGAAGAAGCTATGACGAGAATTATCCCGCGGGAGCGTTTTCCATCGCGTTATCTCCGCCGGCGGTTTTCGCTTTTTGACGGGACTACACCGAGGGTCGCTATTCTCTCATTCGTTAGTGAACCAACTGCTCTACTCTTTCGCTCTGTCTTTCTTTTTCTCCTTTTCTTTATCCTTTGTACCAAGTAAATTTTTTTGTTCCTTTTCCTTTTTTCTTCTGTATTCCGACACTTTTTTCCTATCTCGATTTTCCGTTCTTTTTTAATTCCGTTTTTCTTTTTATTTTCTTTTTGTTAAGTTTCTCTCTTGGCGCAACTCGAGGAAAATGACCGGACGTTTCGTCGGACGCGTCACAATATTATTCCGCTTATCGCGCTGCGAAATTTTCACTCGTTTGAAATTAATGCCGAGCGGTGTACCAGTTTGTTATTTTATTTTTTCATATCTTGTTTAAATTTGTTCTATTTTAATTATCTTTATATTTAGTTTCGTATGTTTTTAATGAAAATAATTGATGTTATTTTAGTATAACTTACACTATTCACAATTACAATAAATGGTAAATCTTTTTACATCTTTGTTATACTTTTTACAACCCTAAATATTAATTACAATATTAAAATAATAAAAATTAATTTTTTATGTAAATTAGAATATAAGAACTTGATTTAAAATCCAGACCGTACTATTAAATCTTATAACACTGTAATAAGAAAAAAATAATACTATACGCAATCAAAAAATTTCGCAAAACCATCAAATTTATTTCTTTAATTTTTGCAACATACAATATATTCTTTTATAAAGACGAGCAATTTCGTTACAACGCGTTATTTACTAAAACAATCAATTGACCGAATTCCCCATCAATTACTTCAATTCACAACTTTGTCTCTCTCTCTATCTCTATCTCTATCTCTATCTATATCTCTATTTCTATCTCTATCTCTCTCGCTCTTTTATTTTCCACTCGACTCTCATTTTCCCAATTTCATTCCTTTTCCCACAATCTTCCACCCCGACGTATATAACTCTATCTTTACCTCAAATGTTTCTTTGTGTATATGTGCGTACGCTTTTCTCGCAACAGCCCCGTTAACGTCGTTCCCGTAGAACGAAGGAAAGAGAGAAAGACTATCCCTATCTCTTATCGTGATGCGTTCGTTATCTCGGTTAGCGGATATTAGCTCGCGTTGTTAAGCGTCTCTCTCTCTCTCCTCTCTTCTTATACGCGAGAATATTGGCCTCTTGCTTCGCTGGAGCTCGATGGCCCGCTTATTTGTATCCTTGGCCGACGCTACTTTGCGCCGCTCGTTCTCTTTATCCTCGCGCTTGGATATAACGTCTGCGTAAAAAACGAGTCGTTTATAAAAACTTGTGGCAGCGATAAAACAGCTTTTTTTCTTTATAATTTCTTTTATTTAAAATATAATTCAATTAAAATAAGAAAAAAAAAAAAAAAAACGGTTTTAATCTTTGGTATAAGAAAATAACAAATTATCTTAGTCATCGTCCATTATTGTCCACGAATCAACTTATATTCACCAGTCCTCTATAAATACGACGCTTCGGGTTTATTGTTTATAAACACAATATCAAATTTTTCCACTCACATCAATTCCTCGGATCGCGTCTGACTCACTTTTGCGAGAAACGGTACATCAAGCGAGAAGCATCCTCGTATATAGTTTGGGTAATTTACTCGCTCGAGAGAATAGAGAGACGAGGGAGGAAGAGAGAAATAGAAGGCACAGTCGAGGGGACGTATCTCCACATGGAAAACGTCGCGCGAAAACGGAGGGTCCACGAAAGACCGAAATAAGAGCAGTTTCTAAACCGTGCGCTGGCAAATCGACGGGTCCATTAAACCGTGGAAACGGTTTGCCTAGTGTATACTTTTCCCTCTCTCTCTTCTCTCTCTCTCTCTCTCTCTCTCTCTCTCTCTTTCTTTGGCTGTACGGTCAATGCGAAAAGTTGTCTTAACGAGGTTTTTCTTTATTTTTTGACTCTCGAGTTTGGTTAGTTGACTCCCTTGCATTAAACATGAGCCTACTGAATATTTATTTGTTTTGAAAATTACTCGCTAAAGTAATCAGTTTCATTGGTATATTATATTTGTTATTAACGTGACTATTTAAATTTATTTTATCGTTTTTCGTAATAATTCATAAGAAATTGAGCTTTTGATATATAAAATTCATAATGAATTTTGTTTTTAAAAATAATTGTATTTTAAATTTTGTTAGCTAGAAAATAAATAATAAAACATTAGAATTCAATAAATATCATGCTTTGTAATGTGATATTACATTAAAACGTGAACGTAATTGAAATAAAATAATTAAATACGTGATAAAATAAAAACGAGAACTATTGGTTTAATTATTATTTTAATAAAATAAAAACAAAATTATATTCTTAGCAACATATAATCGATCAAATTTTATTTACAATAATTTTAACACAAACATATAAGCCACATACCCCGTTTAATACGATCTTTCGTATCTCATATAAATCTTTATCCGTCAATTAAGTCAGATTTTCCACGGACCTTCGAGGTTACTCAAATAACTTTTTCATGCTTTAACAAATATTTTCCAAAAACCAACTTTTCGATATACTCGTAGATACGCACATGCACACATTACAGACCATTGACTTTTATTATTCGCTTACATTAGCTATACCAATTCGCTGATTTGTACATCGAGAATCGTTTCTTATCTTTCCTCGGACTCTCTCGGCAAAGTTTAGCACGACTTTTGTACGTACTTACATATATCTATATCGTCGAGTAGCGAGAAAAAAAGTCGATATTCATCGGTCCCGGGGTAAGTATACGTTCACTCCAAAGATTTATGAAGCCAATTTTTTTTGCAACCCTCCGGTTCCTCCCGTTATTCGCGTCTATATCTGATCGGCAACGGAATGCAGCCCTCTTTGCCGCATTTCATTGCCTATTTTCGCGTACTCGTGTATATATATATATATACATCACCCTTGATATGAGTCACACTTCTCGAGACTGTTCGGAAATGTATAAACGAGCCATTTGGAATCGAATTGCACGATCAAGCGGTTAAAGATGCCGAGACGCTAGAATTTCGCGTATTGGTTTGAGTAATAAAATGTTTAAGATATATAATTTCATTGACTTGTTATTTGAAATGCATTGAATAGTAAAGATCATGCTTGCTACGAAATTTATTATTTTTCTATACTTTATTTTTCTATTAATTGATTCAAAGACCTTTAAATTAATAACCTACTACAAGCATGCATATTCAAAATCGAACGTACTTATTCATAGAAAATATTTCATTGTTCTTTTAAATAAATTGAAATACCTTGTATAGAAAAAAGAAAAGTTTCCCAAAACTTATACGGTTTAACGAATCCAACATTTTTTGCGCTCGCGGATTCAGAATTTTTCATCATCTACTCAACTCGGTCGAGAAAAACTATGTGCATATAAACGTGGATACACACATACACATAGCAATCTTCGGTAGTAGCCGATGGCGATAAGTTTTTTACCTTAACCTTTCCTCCATCTAGAAAAAAGATGCCGGATATTTTCAGGCTCTTTTAAGTCTAGGCTCGATCTTGGGAGAATATTTCGCGTCGATGCGGCGCAAGAGGAAATTTGCCTCATTCTTTATGAATAAGGCCATTTCCCTTTTACTTGCGCTCAAGCTTCCATGTATACATGTATACAAGTGAGTATACGTGTATATATATACCTGTCGTTTCAAGGTGGAAGCGAGAGTCACGAAAAGCATCCGAGTGGAAAAAAAGGGACGCGCGAAACTTGCCGTGGGTGTATATATATATAGAAGTTTCCTAGGGATATTTCGAGGGTCGCTCCTGTTAATAATTGATTCTTGTATTAATTTTTTCGTTGCTTGAAATATTGAATACCGAAAATCTTTATTGTACGAGGGTATATACATATGTATATAGTATATATAATTATTTTTTGCCCTCAACGTTTGATAAACAAAGTCGCGCGACTCGGTTTCATTTACTTTGTTCTGTAAATCGTAAGCAATGGAATTTACGTCTTTAATAAGCTCAAGTTTCATTTTGTTTTCGAGTCTGATATATCTACGATGTAAGAATAAACTTAACGTTATATTTTGCTCTCCGAAACTGATTTTCTCACCAAGATTTCTTTATCTTTACGATCAGCTTTCGGTAAATTTTGTATACAAAAATAAAGTATGTATATTGTCTTATATTGATTAAGTTCTATATTTATGTAACTGTCATATTACTAATTTTACGTGCTTCTTTTATTTGTAACTGAAATAATAGAAATATTTTTAAAATTTAAATAATAAATTTAACAATGAATGCTTATTTTCAAAGAAAAATTGGTAAAATATTTCGAAACGCGCTGATAAAAACTATGAAAATAACATTCGTATCAACAATAAAATCAACAATTCAATATGAATTTAGAAAAAATGCAAAAATAAATAAAAAATAATACACATCGATAAAATAAGAGTTTAAAAAAAAAAAAAATAACGTAAGGAAACAACCTTAACGTTTTGAAATATGCTCTGTAAAAATATGTAATCCTGCAAATTATGCATACAATAAAAACTCCAATTCTAGCAAAATAAACTTCTCTTATTGATGTTACTTCTGTATTTTTAGTAAAAATGAAGCTCTCATACACGATGTAAAACCATTGTAAAACAAGTCTAAATCCCGTTTCAAAAAGAAAAAAAAAGTAAGCGAGACGAAGAAGGAACGTTCGATACAAATCCACCCTCGCTTTCGAGCCGAGCAATAAACAGTTATTAACATAACAAAATTTTCTCTTTCGCATCTCTCGGCTTCGTCCCATTCCACTTTCCATCACGATAGATTTGTCAGCGGAGTAGTAAAGCAGAGAAAGAGAACGAGGCGGGAGATTGTTCTCGTCCCCAATTTTCTAGGGGGGATATCTACTCGGAGGCTTATTATTGTACTTTGCAATTCTAGAAGCCCTTGTACATATCTCTCTCTCTCTCCTTTCTCTCTCTTTCTCTCTCTCAAGCCGCGGGCACTTTTCTTACTCCGATACGGGAAAGCAAATACGACACCGAGAACCTTGGCCTTAACGACGCGACGATGATTCACGAGTCATTGCTCGTCGTACCGGCGCCTTTCCTTCATCTCTTTTTCTCTCTCTCTCTTTTTTACTCTTGTTACACACGCCTATTTCTCTCTCTCTCTCTCTCTCTCTCTCTCTCCCGGGGTACGCCTTTTCCCATAGTTCTCGATTCTTCGTGCTATATGCGGGAATCGTCGTATTGCTTATGTGCACCACTCTATAAAAGAGAGCGACGACGTTATATTTCTAAGTATACATGCGGGCCGAGGAAAAGTTTTATAGGACTTCGTGGCGCGTTAAAGACACGGGGTGCGTGAAAATTACGGGTTTTTAGCGTGCAGTCTCTCGATGGTGAAACGAGACCAACGGTTTACATCAGAAATTAGAGACACGAGGACGCTGAGAGACGTAATGATAGTTTTTTATGTCTTTGCGTAATGGTTCTCGTTGGTTACTCAAGTTAATTGTTTACTTCCTTTATTCGACTATTAACCTCGATTAATTGTTATAATCCCATACATTTCGATTGACGTTAAAATAAAATTTCGTCAATAAAAGCATCTATAATGTAAGTGAGTTATTTAATCTTTAACGTACCATTCTCTCAATTTTTTTTTATATTTACCTATAAAAATATATTTGATAAATTGTTTGATTTTTATTTAAGTCTATTATAACTCTTAAAGTGAATTAAAACATATATCTTAATTTTTTTAATCTTATTTGTATTTTTTACAAATTATAATTTTTCAAAAACATTATTTACCGCTTCAAACAAAATGATGGTTTGGAACGTTTTGTAATCGTAGAGGTATTTATAACAACTTAAACAAGTAGCTCAATGCATGCAATCGTAAATTATTACCAAGATAAATAAATTTATGTGCTTCATAAAAAAGTAGCATTCGTGCACAATAACTTCTCTTGTTCTTGTGATTACATTTTAATTATTTGCTCGGAAAATGAGTTAGCAACGATATATATACTTTAATTAATTAAAATTTTTAATGTATTCAAGGGGAGTAAATATTTCATCAACGATACTGTACTTTGAAAATATTAAATTAATCAATAAAAATATGAAAAAAGTACTCTCAATGCTGTAACTTTAATAATAAAAGATTTCAAAATATAATTCTAAATGTTAATAGCTTTATCATTCAAAAATCTCTAACCCATCTTGAAATTCAAGCTCCTTCATAAAAAAGTGTTACGTGTCCGCTTATGACAATAAAAGCAAAAGACTCAGCCACAAACAGACTCCAAGATCCGTATCTCTCTCCTCGCAGGCGACGAAGCGCGAAAGAGACGTACAAATAGTAAGGGGGGGGGGGGCGAGAAAAGTACGCGCAGAGAGTAAGAGGAGAAAGGGCGCGTACTTCTGTATAAGGGCGGCGCATGGACAATTGCTCGATAATACCGTCGGAGAAAATAGGAAAAAGGAGTGAGGGGTTAGGTCCGGTACTTCACTCGATAAAAAGGATATTATTGCGAGTGCCGTTGAAGTTATTCCCCTCGTACCGCATTGCCGCGCGACTCCGTACAATTGCGGAGGGTGCGAAACAGTTGCCGCGGCTCGTGTACTACAACACGATTTCGCTCCGCGACGCGTCGCTAATTTCTCCTCGACGGGGGGTCCGTCTATACATACGTTTACCGCATATATCCCTCTATTTGTGCGAGTGTGTAGATATGGGACAAGCGCGTAGATTATCGCGCGCTTGTACCGACGTGTGTCGGCATAACGAGCTGCGACGTTCCGTCTGTAATAACGTCGGGGTATTGTCGGGGTTGACGCTCATAGCTCGGCTGTACGATTATGCCATCGAGCGCACGCCCGCTGGTCTTTAATCAAGCGATCGTGCGTTCGATAAAGCATACGCGAAAAATTGATCGACGATTGTTCGACGAGACGTGAATTAGATTTCGAATTCGGTAGGTTTATCGAGGCGGTTATAACGTTCTGTTTAAACATGGCTTCACGCTGTAGTAATTGAACTTTGAATGTATTGTATTTAATGTTCATTGTGATGAAATTTTTTACTTTAATAGAATCAAGGGATGTGTGAAAAAAGTACAAAAGTAAATGACTAAACAGTTTTACGAACAAAAGTTATTTAATTATCGAAAAAGTAAGTGACACACGCACGTCGATAAAATAATGAGTAGAAAAAAAAAAGTCAACTTGAAAGAATATTGTTTGATAAAGCTATACGTTTGTAAAGCTAAATTATACCATCACGAGTGCAAGTAACTTAATGCACAATCATCGTTTTATATACTCAATATCCGTCAATTGATCGAAAATATTAATAGCCTTTTGTAAGAATGACGGGAACAGTACCGTTCGAAGATTCTTTATACTCGTCGGCACTAATTCAACGTTGAGAATTATGCGCGAGCGCGCTTGTATTATGTTCGAGGGCAGTTGTGTGTCATTAAGTACGCGTTCGTTTGGAAATAACGAGAGATATGGGGAAAGGAGGAATGAGAGGGATGAAGAGAGGGACATTAATTTGCGAAAATTAACGGTCGATCGTGCGAGTTTAATTGCGAAAGTTGCGCTGTGTATGCGCTGGGCAGTTTCGATCGAGAATAAAGTTGAAGACATTGTAATTGTTGAATTATTCGACGATGTATTTTATTAACGAAGCGCGATTTCGATGCTTTGCTTTGTACGAGACTGCGGTACGAATGAATATTGGACGTGTAGGCGTTTTGATGTATCATGGCGTGTTTAGGAAATAATCGAATTATTTTATAACAATACGTTCTCGATTATACTCAAAATAAGCAAAGGAAGGTTTGGTACATTGATGGATGTATTGTAAAATTAGTATTTGAATTTATATAAATATAAAATATTTTATTTCAGAGTCAACAAATAAGATAGAAACAGTTGCGTTAATTTTATTATTGATATAATACGAGCACATAAAAATTATGTAAAAAAATGAAAAATCTTAATTAAACTATATTTGAAAATATTATATTGTAAACATAATTTAAGCAATGCACATTATAATCCACATTAAGACAATCTCCATTAACAAATACACATCAAAGTAGAAACTAGTTAAATTCGGTCAGATCTGTATTTAATAAGTATATACGTACACCTTTTGAATTTGGGAACTTTAACCGCATTACTTACAACTTTCCTATAGTTCACGGGAGTTTAATGTTGTCCCAAATTAATCGTTTGAAAAGTTTAACAATCAGTTTTCCGGTGATTATGGCAAGTGTAATTATGTCATTCTATTTTATTTTGAAAATTTCAAAAACTAAAGGTTTAAATATTAATAAAGATAAAATGTTAAAAAAAAAAATTTAAGAATAAAAATGATGAATAGAATTTTTAAATACCAAAAACTTCTTTACCGATGAAAACTTTACTCGAATAAATTTATATAAATAAACAAAAATGTTTGTACGATTTAAAAAAAAAAAAAAAAAAAAAACCAAAAAAAAGTGTCGTTCGTTAAAAAATATTAAAGTCAAAGGAACTTCGAGCCCTTAATTCCCGGTAACTGCGGAGCAAAACCTCGCATACTATAGAGCAACGTTCTCTCACGTGCACCTCATCAAAAATAAAGTCCCAAACTATCCAGCGAAATCATATCATAAAACAGCGAATCCAAATGCAAATGCACTCGAATTCTCGAGGCCTTCCGTATACGTATATGGGTGCTCGTGGCGGGGCTTAATTAAACTACCAACTCGCGCGCAGACGGCATTACAGCGCATTAACTTGCCAAACATTTCGAGTACCAGCCAACCCGTACACACATACTCCCACAAACCCACATACATACACATACGATATACATATATATATATACGATACCCTCTCCCTCTCTCACTCACGGGCAAACTACGTCCGCGCTAGACAAAGCACCGAGATTCTCGGACTTGCTTTCCTCGAGCACGCTGGCGCACGCAACTCCTGTGGGATATAACGCACAGCCCCCGGGCCTCTCGCTCTCGGATAACAGGGAATATCGCGAGATACTCGACTCCTCTCTCTCTCTATCTCCGACACTCGACACCGCACGCGCATGTGTATACGTATAAGAGGGAAAAGGGAGAGTGGCCGTGACAAACACCACTGGATTATACGGCATAATCGCGAAACCCGAGAGAGAAGTGAGAGAGAGGGAGAGAGAAAGAGAGGCGACTAACCGAGTAATTTCACCGGCGCGACGCGCGTGAAATATCCGCGAAAGTCCGACGTGCGACGAGCCGAGTTCTCTCTCTCTCTCTTTCTCTTTCTCTTTCTCTCTCGGTCTCTCTATTTGTCGGTTGAAAACGGGAAAGGAAAGAGAGACAAAGAGAGAGAAAGAGAACTAGCGCGATAATGAGAGACGAAGGGATTCAGACGGTACACGAGAGCACCGCACGCGAACGCACGCGGGACTCTTTAACAAATTGGCTGCTTCCTGCGAGCGAATCGCTACGGTTTTTCTTCCTCGCGAATGTGTATGTACTACGTATATACAATAGAATGTTTCGACGAGACTTCCTCGTTTGATTCATCCTTTTTCTTACACGGGGATTATTTGTGAGTAAGCTTTTTCGCATTATCGTTCGATTATCTCTATTTTATGTATAGGCGATCGTTAAAACGTACACACAAATAAATTTTAACTTTGCCGATAAATTTAAATATATTTTTCAATATGTTTTATTTAATGACGAAGCTCTGTATAGAAAACAGATTGTTAAAATAACGAGTGGATGAAAAAAATCGATCGTATTAAAATGCTTACATACATGCGTACAATATTTATATCGATAAGTATGCAGTATTTTTATGAATAACGTAATTAATAATATAGTGCGAAAAAAACTTACCGAAACGTTGTCATGCTTTGCGGCGGTCTATAATTTTCTTCGTAGGAATATGTTTATCGATTCTCTTTGCGGTTGAAGTTGTAGCAAAAAAGAAAAAAATTATGGATTTAAATAATATGAAATTTAATTTGTATATCATACTTAAATATTATTTTATTTCCGTTTTCTCGCACAATACTATAATAAAACAGTAACTTTTTTTGAATTCAATAAATAATATATTTTAATAATGTATATGTATAAGCGTGTAGATTGAAACAATAATAATTTAAAAAAAACGGCATAAGCCCAAATAGTGATCGTCTCTTATCCGTTAGACTTGTAAACGACAAAAATATTCATAACACTTTCGAAAATCATTGGAGCTTAAAATCAGCATGATCGTTTGATAGTCGAAATTCAATTCAATCCTTCCGCTCCCGTGCCATTCCTAATTTCACAAAACGAGCCTCTTATCAACTCCCGGCCAATATCCATACGCATAATATGCTAATACCGTTTTATCAGTACAGACCGCGCCGGACGTGTTTCCGCCTCTCTCCCCCTCTTCTCTCTCTTTCTCTCTCTCTCTCTCTATCTCTCTCTTTCTCTCTCACACAATATTACACGAGCCGGGAAATACAACGAAGCAAAGTAAACTATACGAAAGTTGATTCTCCGTCTCGTTCGAACTCTTTACCATTTGCGATCTCCTTTTTCTCTTTCGCATGTCTTATGAGATCGAATCTCTTTCTCACTTTCTCTCTTACTTTAGCGAGACGAACGATCGACTTCCGGAGAAAATTTTGTGTGTGTATACCGTATAATACGGGTCGTATTATGTTAAAGTATACGAAAGGAGAGAGAACGAGAGAGGAAAATGGAGAGAGCTAGGAAATTGACTGTACAGACATATATATATATATATATGTATATAGTTTGAGAATGGGGGAGGGGGTGGAGAGAAACCGAATGCGTAATTTGACGTTCACACGTGCGCGCGAACGAGAAGCGTCGAGAATATGATTGCGGGGAATGTTTCGCCGAATGCGACTTTGCATTTCTAGCCGGGAACTTTGAACTTACGGAGTATCGCACAAGTTTCCGCGTTTGTATACTATATACGCAAGAGCGTGGATGTTTGTAAGAATCGCTTCGCCAAAGTGTACAAAGTATTCGAGAGATCTTATGGAGTGGATAAGTTTATATTTTTTGATATTCTCGTTAACTATACTTGCGCAAACTTATGGTGTCTCTCACTTTCTTCGTTGTTTGTTCGAATTATTAAAATGTCGAAGAAGTCAGTGGAAACATTCGATTTCCATATTTAATAGAATAAATTGTTTTTATTTTCTTTTCAAATAAAAAATGATTTGCAGAAAACAATGGAAATCTGACGATGAGTAAATTATTTTATAAAAGTTTTACAATTTATAGATGCACTATTTTATAGCAATTTAATAATAGCTTACAATCTTTATTATTATCAATATTCACAATTGTTTAAAGCATTGAATGATTAAAATAGTATTTATAAATTTAAAAAATTATTTTTAAAATTGTTTTGTCGAAAAATTCCTTAACTCAGTTATCTAAATAATCAGTTTTTATTACAAAATGAAACAAAGTTGATAACTTATTTGGTTTTATAAATTCAGAATTATGAAGATCGTTCAAACTCTGAGTAGAATAAGTTCACTAAAGAAAATTTGCATCTTTATTTGAAATGTTTTAAAATCAAATAAAGGTGAACATTTAATTATTTTTATTCAATCGACTTTCTAGTATAAAATTTAAAAGCCTGTGTATTCAAAAGCTTTCTTTTTGTTTTAATTTGAATTAGAGGCAAGAACTTTAAGTATAATATACATAAAAAACATTTCTTTTTTTAAGTAATTCATGTATTATTATTATTTAAAATAGAATTACTCAACTAAAAATTAAAGTTTGTTTTCTTGTTTAAATATAGTTCGTACACAGACATTACAAAAATTAAATATTTTATGTTAAACACAATAATTCAAGTTCAATAAGATTATTATCAAGATAAGTTTTTCATATACATTTTTTATTGACTGCAGATATAAAAAATTTATCGAACTATACTAAAATGCACTTATCATTTCACATTAAACATCAAATAATTCATAAAATCACAAAACATTATTCGAACTCTTTAACTTGGTTTCGGATATGCACCCCCATGTATGTACCTCTGGTATGCAGATAAGGTCCCTCGCAAAAAATGGCACGATTGTAGCGGCGGCGCATATACGATACGAGAGAGAGAGAGAGAGAGAGAGAGAATAAAAAATAAAAGCGAAAAAGCCGATTGCTATCGTTAATTCTGGCGGCAGCGGCCCAAGAGGCACACGCTGAGCGATCGTCTCATCTTCTCGCGAAAAGTTAGATGAGGGAATTTGTCGACGGCGATGGCTTCGACGATAGTTCGCCAACTCTTCTCCCTCGTCCCTTCATCCTCTTTCTTTTCTCATACTCCTCTTCTGGCTAGACAGCACAGGCTCGTTATACGTCGGCGACGACGACGACGATGCCTTTGCAACGAGCCTGCCGTTCGACGTATACATGTATACACGTGTACACACACACACACACACGCAGACATACACTTTGTACTCGATCCCCAGGAGCCAACTATGGACAAGAGAGAAAGGGTGAGAGAGGGTAGGCCAATGCGGTAGTGGCTTGGCACCGGACTTGTTCGACGGAATTGGAGAGGGCGTGAGGAAAATTTTTTATTGTTTTTGTATTGCGTCGTAAAGTCCAGCGGGGAAATTTACGTGTCAATTTTGAATTTACGTTTATTTTTTTTACGTGTTCTCTATTTATTTCTGCACAGTTTTTACATAATTGCCTTTTTGAAAATTACTTTAAATGTATTTTTTTTTTTTTTTTAATTTCGATATCTTTTTAAAGCAACAAATGTTTATTAAATCTGAATATTTTAAGACAATTTGATTTAATAAAATAATAGTGGAATTTATTCGACTATGTATTTATTAAAGGTACTGATCATTTGTATACAACTTTAATTTGTGTTATATTTGTTACTACAGAGGAACATTATTATATACAATATAAAAATCAAATTTATTATACATTACTTAAATTTCAATATTAGAAAAATGTGTTATTATAAAGAAGAAAGAGCACAAAGAAAAAAAACAAAGTAAATAAGTGCACTGTTTGAAATTTAATAATCTACTATTACAATAAAAAGATAAAAGATAAGAGAAAATTGAAAGAGAGGGAAAGAAAGAGAGTGGGAGAAAAAGAGATGGAAGGAAGAAAAATGTGCAAGTAAAACAGAGAAAAATTGCAGATGCTCGAAAAATAATTCGGCATTCTTGTTTTCTGGAGAAGCACTTACGAACATACTTTCGCGAAGGAAGAGAAATAAAGAAAAAAAAGGAGTACGAGCGGACAATTTTTCCCGGCTGAAAAGTTTGAATGTCAGGCCGTATGTTCCTTCTCCTGCACCTATGCATCAACCGAATTCCTGAGTTAATAATTCCAAAGGCCGGCGCATGATGACGTAAAAAATGTTGATAATAATTTACGCGCGAATGACAAAGTGAATTCTTTTTTAATTTTCTGCTTTTCGAATGATTTAATTTTTTTCTACAGCGACGTTTAATTTTGACGAATGATTCTTTCAAAACGATTCGATAAATTCGTTATGCTTGTTAGTTTTAAATTTGTTTGTCAAATTATATAATTGTTGATTTAGGAAATGTTTGAAAACGAAAATATTTCTGTAATTTACTTTAAAAGTTTATGGCAAATATCGTTACTTTTAATTAGTACGAGAATTTTCAATAAATATTAATTAGTAACTTTTGAAAAAGTAACTTTTAGCAGACGAACATAATTAAATGTATTAAGCAACGATAAGGCAAAGTAATTGAAAAGTTTATAATGACGTATTTGTGTATATATGTATATACGTTCGTTAAAAATTGCCGCGACAATTTTTATTAAAAGCCGATCGAATAAATCAGTTCACGCGACATAATGAAGGTAACTATATAGTAAACAATCTCCAAACTTTGACAACATTTATTCAGCAGTTTGCAAGCGGCGCGATACACTCTCACGTATTGTAAGTTCGTTGTATATAAAGCTCGATTTAAATCGAACGCGAAAAAGAACAAACAGCGAGGGAAACACAACGAGCAAACAAACGAAGTACTTGAATGCCCAAAATCAGAAAATCGCAATTGTTGCAAAAACAAAAAACGCCGTAATAACGATTTTACTTGATTTTTTCTGTTTTTCCTTTTTTTTTTTTTTTTTTTTTAAATTTCATTCAACGACCAGATGTCGAAATTGGAAGAATTGACGAAGTTACAGTCGTTGCCGTTGAAAGGAATTACGTTCGGTAACGCGAAAAGTTCACAGTTTAAACGAACTTCTTTCACAAAAGACCTTTTTAACTTTGAAAAGTTGTCCGTTCATAACCGTATGATAAACTTTGTTTAAACTTTAAAGATATACACATATAGAACATGTATTCTTTACATAAAGCATTTTCGAAAGTACAAAATTTTCAAAGAATATATTCAGAATTAATAGCGTTTCTTTTATGGTATAAATATCAACGTAACCATTTTATACACAATTATTACGTCGTTAAAAAATTCAATCGCGCAAAAATATTTTTGTTGTAAATGAATTAACATTCGGATAGTATCTATAAATTTATGTAGTTTAACTTGAGCGGCTGTTAAGAATCTAACGTCAAACGAACTTCTTTCTTATTTCCAAAGAGTTCAACGGAAAAATCTACAAGACAAAAGAATAACAAAAGCTAAAGCTAAGAAAGGAAAGATCTGCTCGGCTCGTTCATCTTTCTCTAAGAATATTCCATTTCTCGGCGCACGTTTCGCTCGCTTGCCGAGGGATGAATTTATCGGTTTTATAATTAAGCGAGCCTGCAACACACTCCGTCTGTTTTACTCTCTCTCTCTCTCTCTCTTTCTCTCTCACTCTCGTCCCTAATTTATATCTCTCGTTTGCGTGCGCACGCGCGCCGTTCTTTCAAACCGTACGTTGAGACAGTCTATTTGAGAGAGTAAACTGCCTACTCCGCTTTCTCTCACGAATGAGTTATATATACGCGAATATATAAGAGAGCACGTGTGAAGTCTTAAATTTTCCGGATACGCGCTTTCGCTTAGCTTAAAATTAAGGATAGAGATTGATGACAATGAATGATTGCTTTGACTTTTCTATGCTGGTGATATTTCGGCTGGAGAATCTTAAATTAGTCGAGTTCGCGAATAATTCGATGCGTACGTAAGAAGGTGACATTTTTTTATTTGAATTTATAATACTATTCAATAACATTTTTTACACAAATATGTACGAGCATGTTACTTATTATAAAATTCTATTTTAAATTCAATGCATATTTCAAATATAAATTCGATTCAATTATATATTTTTAGTATTATTAAAAGACCTTCCAATTTACTTTAAGATCTACGACAATTTCGAATACAATAAAGCCATCAAATCTCATCAAAATGATTTTGCGTATAAACACTTCCTTCGCCGTAAATCGCAACCTCAAAGTACCGTCAAACTCTCACGCAGCGGGAGAACCTTATTAATTCTCGCTTTTCTACGGTTACAGGGGGACGAGGGAACAAAGAAAGTCTGTAAGAGCCTTTAAATCGTCGCTCTTTTCTATACGACGCACAATTCCTCCAACTTTTCAAACACACAAATACATCCTCTTTTCGCATTTATTTCGACGTTACACGCAAATTGATTTTCCCCAAAGCTTAAAAAATCTCCCTGTTCTTATTCAAGCCTCGCGTTGGCGCTCGAAATGTGCGCGCTGCAAGTGTGCGGGAGTTTAAAAAACAGCGTAAAGAGAGGGAAGAAAACTCGAAGGAGGATATAATGTAAAACGCCCGGAGCGACGTGAGCGCCCGCGGAAAATGACGCAGTCGAAAGGAAGCGTCATTTTGACGCGCGCATACCGCCACTGGGGTGTAAGCGCATATGGATGTATATGATACATATATATATATTCGACAACACAGTTCGCGTACGAGCGCGAACATCAAACTCATTTGCTCGCGCGCCACAGTTTCAATTACGAGCGCTAATGGAAATCCGGGAGGACATACCTATCCGAGCTTTCGCTTATACGTATACACGTGTACATTTAGTACACACGTACATGTATATGCAGGTAGTTACACACGCGGATCGTACGTGTCCCTCGTGACGTATTTCGGGACGGATGGATAATTCGTCTCCGGGACGACGCGATTTACAAACGAGGCGACGGATGATAAGCGCGAGCGAGCGCGCGCGCGCGCGCTTCATATTACACCGCGCCTACATAATTTCCACTCGATTTGGCTTTATTGGATTGCGTCGAAAGATTTACACGTATGCATATACAAAGCTTCGTCTCAGTGGCTGCTGGTTATATCTCTTACTTGCGTACCCGACATTTGGTATAGTTATGCGCTAGACGTTAATTCTACTCTTCGTTAATTTTACCGCGACGTAAGGCTGTGAGGAACGAAATTAAATTTGCTCGCTGAAAATTATATTCGTAGTCGTTATGCGATTGCGCGTTGAACGAAAAATGCGAAAAGCCCAGGCGAATTGGTTATTTTAAGATTTATAATTTATATTTTAATTTAATTTATTTTAAGATATATACAAATATTTTAAGATATATATGTACAAATTGATTGATACAAAACAAAATAAGAAATTGATTTTATTGAAAAATTGCTTTAATTTTTTGAACAGATTCAATTTCTTGACTGCTGGTTTTAATTTGAATAAACGTATGTGTACTATTTATATTAATGAGAACTAAATAAATAAATAAATAAGACAATATAATTTACTTAGAGTAAAATGCATTGTTTAAATTTATTACTTAGCGAATAATGAAAACAAGATAGTAACTGTTGTTTATACTTTTTATTTTCTTTTGTAAAAAATGAATCTCACAAATAGAAAGCAATACGTGAAATATTTCCACGATAAGAGATATTAAGTGTTCAAGAACGAGAGGATAAAAAAAAGCTGCGGATAATTTGTTTCCGTTCGCGATTAACAAACGAGTTGTCATACTGCGATTATTACTCTACCGCCATAATTTCTATTCCATACGGTTTTATTGAACAGCTTCAGGATTTACTTTTAATGTGCGATTGGTTTCTCTCTTTCTCTTTCCATCTGGCTTACATATGCGCTAGCAATATTAGTTAGAGGCGACAATTCGTGTCTTCGTTACTCTTCATTATACAAGCGAAACGAGGGCATTAATATCGTCGTTGCCTGAAACTAACCACCCGTTACCTGTCGGAAATATAAGTAGTTATTGCAATACACCTCATTGAATCTAGCAGATGAAGGGTAGGATAAAATAGAGTCAGGAAACTGCTTAAATGCTGCTATGAAATTTTAATAATTTATATACCTTAAGTAAAGCTTTCAGAACTTTTGTTCCATTTATTTATTTATTTATTTATTTTTTTTTTCATTATGTCGAAAAAATACTTATAACATTGAAAAATTTCACATTTAAAATATATTAAATACAAAACATACTTTATGTTTTAATACTGTTTAATAATTCACGAACAAATAACGATATTAAAATTTAAAATGAATGAGTAAATTAAAACTTTAATTCGCGCTTTTATAGAATCAAAATGTTTCGAGGCGCTTTTTAAATTACATTAATGCACAAATTATGATGTAATTGTATTAAAAACAACGAAATTTTGAGCAATTTAATTGCAGTTCATTTTCAAAAATAAAATTTTATAATGAAATTCACTTTAATTCTATTTTAATAAATGAAAATTATACTGCGTACAATCAACCAAGCAACATACTCATTAATTACTCTCTTGTCGACCATACTAGAACATAAATGGATAATCCAAGAGGGACCAATAACTAAGTCTACTTTAACCAAAATTAGTATAATCCGTATAAAGCGCACACGTGAAAGTAATTTGCGTAAACTATTTCAAAGTAAATACTGGAATTAATTAATAAGCTTATGATTTCTTACGGATAGTCGAAAATTAGTCTTCGGCTCACTTTGTCAAAGACGACGTGTTTTCGAAACTAAAAAAATTTTGCGCTATAATCTTTCGTTATTAATTAAAAGCTCTGAATAATTTTCTTTTAGTGCTCGGTTAAGCGTTAAAATATTTCATTAAAAAAAAAAAAAAAAAAATCCAGGCAAAAATTTAAAGTAATCAAAACCTCCCTTCTTCTCGCCTCTTCCATGCAAATCCAAAACAATGCTACGGATAAGTGCGAGTCTCAGCAAACAGTATTCGCCAAACACACTCGGCAATTAGCTCACTAATCAAAGAGAACGACCGAAAGAGACAGCGCGTATATAAGAGCGATATGTACATATCGTATGGATAAGAGATGGGAAATATCGGTTGATGCTGTTTCCCAAGCTTCAGATCGTCGAAGTGAAGAGATGACGGCTCCCAGCGAGTATGGGAAATGCGAGATAGCGCTAGACGGTATACATGTAACCCATACGTACAGGAGACGCACAAGCAGTTTCCTAGGCATGTTTGAACAGGCTGCATTGCGTAGATTCGAACTTGCTTCTCTCCTCCTCTCTCTTTCTCTATCTATCTATACACAGCTCTAAAGAAAGAGAGAGAGAGAGAGAGAAAGAGAGAGTGAAAGGGAAAGAGAGTGAGAAAGAGAGAGAGAGAGAGAGGTTGCTATGACGATCACGCCCCATCGAATTACTCGAAAATTGCCCTACGCGTACACCACACCGACCTTCTTCCCACTTCTCTCCGTGAAGATGCCTCCGGGTAAGGACCCCTTCGTTTCTCGTGTACCGCTTACGGCTCCCTTTCTCTATCTATCTCTCTCTCTCTCTCTCACTTTCTCTTTCTCTCTCTACCTCTCTCTCCTCTTTCTTTGGTCACGAATGCAGAAACGATAAACGCCCTGTTAAGCTGTGTTTGACGAGCGTCTTCGCAACTCTATCGCTCGCTTCGTGGGTGTGCGCGCGAGGTTCAATCCGCGCGCGCGCGAGAGAGAAAGAGGGAGAGAGAGAGAAATTCGAAGAGTAGAGTTGCCGTGTAATCAGAGGCGTCAACCGACCGCCCGTGAATTTTGAACCCTCAAGTATGAGAAACGGAAAGTTGAAGTTTTAAAGTTGTCAAGTTTCTTGAATTCTGCTTGAGAATTTCGTGCTTTGTACTCGTAAGACCAACCACTTAGACTCTTGATTATGTAATAAAATAAAGAAAGAAATTCGAGCTTTATTTTATAAGTATTTTTCGTTATTTATAATAAATTTTCCTTTTATTCAACGTTGGCAAATCCGATTAACTTTTGCAACAACAATTGAATGTAAGAATTGTGTTTTCATACATACGTGCATTGATTGACGTAAAAGATTAAAAGCAATTATTTATTTCGCAACATTACCCACACTTTATAATTTTACTCTCGTTGGCGTAGTATGCAAAATTTTAAAATATTAAAGTCGCCAAAAAGAAAGCGGAGGAAAAAAATTCGGCCTCCCTTAAAACATTAGCTTACGTTCATAAAATTAAGAAAAATCGCGGAGAGGCTACATTTCCTTAATAAAAGTCGTCCTTGTACAGTCGCCATCGTCTCTTCGTGCGTAATATGGGTACGTCTATATCTATATCTATATATACACATATTTCGTAACGTTCCGTAATGCGAAAACATAGCTTCCGGGCTCCTAGCCTTGGCCAAGGCATCTAACATCCAGCGAGAAAGTGGAAGGGACGCGTAGTAAAGGAAAAGAGAAGGAGAGGAAATCTCGTAAAGGATGACGAGGTCCACGGGGAGCTTTCAACGTAGTTCGGTACACTCGCTCTATACGGTTACCGCCATGTGTATCCGGCGATTTATTTATATTTATTGGAGCGCCGCGATCTCTTAATCCCTGCACCTCCGATGGATTGTGAGTATATATAGTACAGAGACGATTGGAGAAGAGGAGGCGAAACGAAACGATTTACCGTCTGTTGGGACTTTTTACTCTCGCGTTTCATTCGGGAGGGTAAGACGAGAGACGTGTTTTTCCGTAAGCCTGAGCTTCGTCTAAGTAAGAGAGCTGCTATAGGAAATAAGAGTTTGTTTGCTCGACTGCCTTCGGGATCGAAAAAGAATGCGAAAGCGATTTGTAATTAGTTTTCTATAAGATCTATATAACCATGCGCTGAATGAGGTTAACATATTTTTATGCTTACGGTGAAAACATTTACACAGTCACGTAATAATTTAAAACAATAGGTTTAAGAATCAAATTCATTTATATTTTTTGATATTTAATACAATCTAAATTAAATATTCAGCAGCCTACTCACATGCATGAGCTTCAATATTGCCACGCGCCTTTTTATTACAAAAAATGTTTTACGCGAAAATATTAATATTACATAACACCAGATCAGCGCTCAGTAAATACATGAAAACGTGTACTACCTTAACTTTTTTTTTTTTTTTTTCACGAAGCATCAAAGTACCGACATCTAACGAAATTACTGCCAGTACTCAAGTTTCCATTTTCAACCTAACGACGTCAAAGCACCTGTGATCTTAACTGCAATGTCAAAGACGTTGTGAATATTTTATTATTAGTATGCCGTAAAAGAAGCTATTTTTAACGAATCACTGCCTTTAAACGAAAATAATCGATTCTGTATATTATTGGAATGAAAAATTCGATAAATAAATTTAATAAAATATGAAAAAAATGCATAAACACGTTATTAAAATAAATTTTAAATTTTAAATGTAATTAGATACATGAAAAATTTGGAAATAATATTATTTAACTGTAGAAAGTAATTAAGAAAATTTTGTAATAATTATGCTTTGCAACATTTTACTTTTATCAGTTTGAGAGTTAATATTATCTCTTAATTAAATTAAGTAATGATAATGAATCGCTTTTATTCGTTCTATTAAAGTTGTTTTCCATTTTTTTTAATCAAACAGGATTACTTTCGGGTTTAAAATAAAGAGTTCGATTCAAGATAAATAGATTCTGGCCTACGTGTACAATTAATCTTTGGTAGGATTAAGATTAAAATATAATTTTCATTACATTAACTTATTGATCAAAAAAAGAACGTTTCGTCGAATATACATAAATGAATATACGAGGCTTTTTCGATCAATAAATATAATTACATCGTGTATTTAGGCATACTTTAATAATAAAATTATAAAGTTTATTTGTATTTATAAAATATTCGTTAGAAAATTGAGATTGAACATAAATTCTTGTAAGAACACACGAATTTCACAAGCAATAACGATACCTCAAAAGTGCCTGCGCCTATCGTTTTAAAATTTCATTTCCGATGTCTCTCCTATCAACCGACGTCACACCAGACGCCAGACACGGTACCGAAGACATCCTCTGGCGGCTTCTGGTGCAGCTAATTAGCCGCAAACGCGCACAGCGCACATTACGCTTACATACATACGCTCGCAGGTACAGATCTCTAATGAAATCGAGCGCACGTGTGCATGCGCGGAATGGAAAATGAAGGAGAGAGAGAGAGAGAGACAGACAGACAGATAAAGATAGAGCGAGGTAGATAAGCGAATGGAAAAATGCTTTGGTCGAGGGGATGGAAAAAGGTATATGAATTTATAAACGCGTCAACCAGAAAATTATTCGTCCCGATTCCAGTCGCGTATTCTGGACTATGATATGGTGCGTTACTATGAAAAAGTTTAATGTCTCGTCGCGATTACGTATCCATTAGAAGAAAACCATGTTGAATAATATGGGCTTTTTATTACAATGCTATAATTTAAAGCGCAATATTTAACGTTAAGAACGTTACATTTTTATACATTAATATTTAATTATATATTAATAAAAATATAATAATTAATATATAAAGTGGAAAACAAAAACAATTAGAGAATAATGTTTATCAAAAATCAATTAGTTTGAAAGATAAGTGTATACGACTTTTTTTGGTGGTTGACAAATTTATTATTTAACGTGAAATTTTAAGCAACAACGTAAAAGCATAACTTATTTAATTTTCTTTCAACGAAGAGAACTTTGGTATTTCAATTAATGATCTTATTATTGCATGTTTAATTCAATATAATTATAAAAGTTCGTTGTTAAAGTTAAAAAACTCAATTATACATTCAGAAATTATGGAGACCTCTCATATTTTGAGTTAATTTTCATGATGCGACAAAAAAAAAAAGAAAGAAAGCAATAACGTATGTATAAACTAATTTCTCAGACGTCCTCATACTTACAAGTCGAGCGATTCTTTAATTTTTGCCTCGTATGACATACCGAAGAATCCGCACATCAAGAAACGCACGATAAACAACTAAACGTGGCACAATACTGTGTCTACGAAATAAGCCAAAAGAAACCCCGTGTAATTAAACTCGACCAGCCGTAGACCATTAAAGTGCCGAATGAGCAAAAAAAAAAACGCACCGCTTCGTCCCGGCACCTGCCCAACTAACTACCTACACGCTCGGTACACAACAATGAGTTTCTTCAAATCCCTTACCTCCCCATCGTCGCGGCTTGTATACAACGATGAGGCAAAAAACACAAGCGAGTCGCGCGGTTCCCTTGCTATTCGCATTCCGCGACACTCGCTCTGGATGTAGAGTTAGCGTTCCGCGTGTCTAGTGCACTAATTAAAAATTAAAGTTTTGGCCTTTTTTTTTCCCTTGGCACGCGCGCTTAATTAAATAGATATGGAATCGTCGGTGAAATGCTTTAGAGAACGAGTTAGTTTTTTGATAAGTTCGACAGATTAAAATAAAAAGTATAATTTAAAATTTTATTAAACATCTAAATGTATCGTATAAATTATTTGTTGTCGTTTAATGATTTTATTCAGCTTAAAAGATTACATTTTTGAAAACTAATAATATTTAATTAAAAATTACAATTAAATTTACAACTTACAATTCGGAAAATTTAACAGGTTTCAATTCACTAAACTAACTAAATCCTTTAACTCATATAGAAGCCTCCACATGCGTTCATCTACACATAGAGTGAGAGCGAGGGAGAGTCGCGTTCGGTTAGAGGGAAATTGTTGGAGTTGTGCGATTGCACGCAGGTGTTTGTGTCCGTGCGTAGGCGCGTTCGAGCACGGACAACAATGGGAAACGTGGAGCAAACGCAAGTGAGAGAGAAAGAGAGAGAGAGAGAGAGAGAGAGAGAGAGAGAGAGTGAGAAGGAGAGAACGAGATGAAGCAGACACACGGCAAACGGCGTTTATCCGTCCGAAATGCGTCTCTATGTTTGTTGGAGCGTGTGTTATACCACAGTGAGGGCGCGACGTTATTATACGATGTAGCTTTCCCTCTCAGTCTATCTGTCTCTCTTTCTCTCTCTCTCTCTCTCTCTCTCTCTCTCTCTCTCTCTTTCTCTTTAAAGCGACGTGTCGACGTGTGCCCAAGAAGCGACGAACATAAACTCGCTGTTGAGAAGAGAAGGAGAAGGAGTCAGTGCGAATGGAATAATAGGCAGGATCGAGAGACGCCGAGTGAACTTTCGTTGATTATTATTCGTTTACCGAGAGAAAACGAAGGAAAACAGCTTTCACTCGGTCGATCTCTTATTCGTTAATGCGCCGAATGGGAAATTGATGTATTTTGGAATGGCGTTTTTTATTTTGAGTTTTAACTTTAATTGACTGATTAATTTATTTATATAATTTAAAAACTTTTCATCGGTATGCAAGTTTATGGAAAAAAATATCAATATCCATTAGTGATCTATTAATATGCATTTTAATACGTAATTATTAAATGTAATACAACTGTTTTTTTACGTTTAAAAATAGTGAATTTGTAATGTAACATTCGCATGTTGCAAATGTATATAATGAAAGAAATATTGCCATTGCAAAAAATCAAATAACAAATTTTTCATAAAATTTTGAGCGGGTTTATATCAACAAAAAATTTCAATAATACTATTCCCAAAAGTGCAAAAACATCAGAGCACATAAAGTTCTATACGTATAACTCTACGAAAGCGTTAATTAAATCCCTAGGAAAACAAATAGAACCTAACAACGCATTTCCGCACTATTCAATTCACAAAACGAAACAAACAAACCAGCCAAACGAGCACACAATCAAAAAACTTTACTCCCCGCAATGGCACCGGAAACCATGGAAGCAGTAGTAGCTGCACGCACGAGTAGAAGCCACAAACAACGGCGACGACAACGGCGACAAGCCGACGAATAGAAAGCTTTCGCAAGAGAGTGGGAGATAAAACAGGAGCAAGGAAAAGATAAAGGGAGGAAGCGCAGGTGAGGAGAAGTTGAAGCGAGCGCTTTTGCAACACCTTTACACAATGAGAGACACCCGGAGTACAACAGAGGCACCGCAGGCATCGCGCTACCCCCTACCCCATTTATATACAGACAACAACTTTGTGGGCTCGCTTTCTCTCGCGCGCCAAGCCGATCTATACCGCCTCGTCGTCGTAGTCGTCGACGCCATCATCGCGAGCCCGTCGCAAACGTTGCCTCGGAACATAGAGGAAGTCGAGTACGGGAGATAGAAGCTTCAGACAACGCTTGGACGGACAGGCAGACTCGGAGAGAATGCGAGTCGAGTTTGCATCCAGCGTATAAAGGACATACGTACATACGCTAGTTGTGGTGAAAGAGGGAGAAAGGTGAAGAGAGTGAGAAAGAGAGAGAGAGTGAGTATCGTTCGCATTAATGCGTCGAGAGGGATGTTCTCTCTCTCTCTCTCTTTCTTTCTCTCTTTCTCTATCTCGGCCGTACAGTCGAGCTAATAATTAAACGGCTTTAAAGCGAAGAGAGGAGAGTTAAAGGATGCGGTGAAAGGGAAAAGCCAACACACTACAAGAGAAAGAGAGAAAAAGAGAGGACTGATATACATTTAGGATTAAAAACGTTGCCGAGCGCACCTTTGAGGTACTTTTACCTATTTCACGTGAAAAATAGCAAATACAGGTGTCGAAAGAACTGCTTTATCCTCTTATTAAGATGATGAACGATGTTTGATTATAACGGTAACATAAATATAAATATGCATAGGCTGCAAATGAAAATGTTTGTAAATGGGTGTGGATGAAGCTTTAAATAAAATAATCATACAGATAAAATTTATTTTAATAAATTAATACTCAATGCTTGGACACAATTATTAGCTACAAATTTTTTGTTTTAAATATTTCTACAAAAGGTATAATTAAATGTTCGAATACGCTTTACAAATCGTTGAAGAATTCGAAAGAATTTTCAAAACACACACAATGTTTCACATATTCCGTCGTAGATTTATAAATCAATTTCGCGCATCGTTCCGAACATTAGAGCAGCACTCGCTCAGAAATATTGTACACTTAATAGACAACGACAGAATTCATTTTTATATTTTAGAAGCCGTCGGTGCTTTTAGAAGCGTTCAATACCGAACTTTCATGCGTTGCATGCCTCCATTCAGACTATTATTGGGTGAAAATCATGGCTGTCTATTCTGCTTATTGTGACAGAAAACCGATTTTTCTGAATACCTAACCAAAATTGATAAGAATTATCGAACGAAACACTATGGATGTCGCTTTGAAAGCGTACGTTGTATTAAAATAGAAGAATGAAAAAAAAAAAAAAAACATAGGAAATGAAAAAGAGAAAAAAAATGGAAAAAAAATTCATACTAATCGAATAATCGATTTCAAAACACGTATGAGAACATCAACGAATACATTATTCAACGTAACAAAGGCATCTTTCGAAGCACTCAACGTCTGAAAATTCATTAGATATATAGTCTTCGCCGTACAGTAGCTCGTCCATTACGATGCAAAAATCTCCATTCCGATATTCCAATATCCATTATCTCCGCGTTTTCGATGTACACCGACACACGGTCGAATGATTTTTCTTAATGACTTTCGCGAACGTGCACGCGAGCAGATAACGAATCGATGTATGGGAGACGTCGCTTCACCTCGTTTATTTCGTTAACCATACTCGCTGGTTCATTCAAATCTCGAGGACTGCGCGTGTGTGTGTGTGTGTGTGCGCGCGCGCACGCAAACCTTTGCCCTCGACTCTACGCGGCTACGATCAAATATTAAACTGGTAATGTTCTTAAGCGCGAAGCAGGCATTGTTTTTGCGTCTGCGTATATAAAAGGGTTCTTTTCCAATTCGCTTTTACTCGGCTCACTGCAAGCTTAATTCGCTTCTTCCCATACGATGCGAAACTCGATGGAATTTCATCGTGGACAAAAGTGTGGGAGAGAGTCTTGCAAGCTTCGTAACGTTCTAATCCCCATTATGGTTATTACTTTCCATATGTCTACTAAACTGTGTAAGAGAGATTTGTTGGAATTTGATCTGCATGAGTCGCGAGAGTTACTCATTTGGAAATAAATGGAAATTGTTGGCTACGAATCGTGACTTCGTTCTAAAAAAAGTGATTCAATTTTGGTTTTATATGATTTGTATTGATCAATTTGACCTTCTTTTTATTGAAATTATAAGAAAAAGAAATTGTTTTCTTTAATAATATTAACAAAAAAATTTTACCCTATTTTAAACGTCGATTAACGTAATATTTTCACGGTAAATTGCACTTGCGTCGAGAAATATATTCATCGACAGACCTTTCACATCCACGCGGCAAAAAAATCTATAGGGATATTCGTTACGTAACATCCCGCGATTCAATCTTTAATCCATAACTGATCCTTTGACATGCTGAAAAATAGGGAAAAAAAAGAAAAAGAGCCGTTTAAAACTCCAATAAGCGTCCGGCCGATCGGACCAAATAACGTCTTATCGTAGACTTTACACAGGAAAGGCAGAGGGCAAAGGGTAGAAGGAGAAAGAGAGGTACGAGTAATTCGCTAAAAAGGGCGCAAACGAGAGAGAAGGGGCGAGCGCAATTCCGAAGGATCGTTAACGAATTCCCGGCAAGCCAATCTCGCTCGGGGGGTAAGAGGAAGAGGACAGAGGCGCGCGAAACGCTTCCGTCAAAGACTCGAATTTAATTTCTCCGTTCTACACACAGAGAATCGGCTGACGACAAATTGTCGTCGTTGCTGTCTTCCTTCCCGTAGTTCTGGAAATCTCTGGGATGCCGTACTAGCGTTGCGTATACGCTTAGACACGCGTATATACGTATATATCCGGAGAATCGAATCAAAGCGTAAACTCGTAACTTTTCCGCGCGCGCAAGGAGATGAAGAAGAAGAAGAAAAAAAAAAGAGAAATCAATGGCATTTCGTTATTGCGCGAAAGAAGAGAGAGAGAACTTTCACGTAAGATGCGCGTGACGCGTAACTTTCTTTCGCATTCTCTCTATCTCTTAGCATTTTTAGCGAGTAAGAGATAGCGATTCCATACGTTTTTCACGGCCATCAATCCATCCGAGCTTACTTTGTTTTTCTTTATTTTTTCCGTCCTCCATCTCGTGCGGAAGAAGGGATGTCGGTTGAATTCGAGGGGTTGCGGTTAATTTGATTTCGAGCGCCGACGTCTGATGCGCGATCGTGTGGCACGCATTACATTTTTCGGATAACTGCTTGTTGTTTTGATATCGCTCGGGCGTGCTAGATCGACGATTGAAAAGCCATTTTCATAGGGTCGTTATGTGGACGTGGATAATTTATCATTTTCGGAATTTTTATTTTTTTTTATTAAATTTTTATAATTTAGGATGAAATTTGTGGCTTTGTGATACAAAAGCAAATCGATGACAAATTTAAATTTTATTAAATAAATATTTGCATTAGTGAATTGATGAATATTAATTTGAAAAGGTAATATTTTTAAGTAATTCATAAATTAGATAAAATCAGCATATTGAAACTCTTAAATGGGATATTTGATCATCTCTGATCAAATTTTACTTGGCATCGTAATACAAAATTTTTAATTATTACCATTGATAATTCATTTGCGGTGGTCAACAAGATTTCAATATCGCCAAAAATGAGCATTCAATTGATAATTGATTATGTATAATTCATCAATTCCATCATTAAAGTAAGCCGAAGGAGAGGTTAAAATATAAAAAAAAAACGTCCCAAAAAAAAGTTCTTCGCTCTATAAGCGAATTTATCCTCTCGTGCGTAACGCTCTGTTTGTAAAACAAAAACGAACGCAAAGGGCTGAAGAACAAAAAAAAAGAACAAAATTGAAAGCTATATAAAAGGAGAAGTAGAAAAAAAAGGAGAAGAAAGAAATTCGTTAACCCCTTCTCTCTTCCAGTAAATTCAGGGGCTTTAATACACATCGAACGAGAGGAAAAGCGCAAAGCGCAGTGCAAGAAAGGGAAAACGGCCGCACGAGGGAGAAAGAGGTAGATAGAGGGAGACGGGTAGATGAATGGATGTACCGAGCGCAGGAGAGGTAAAGTTTGTTCTGTAAACAGAGTGCGAAGCTTTCGCGATAAAGCCAAGAGAGGAAAAGAGAAAGAGAGAGAGAGAAAGAGAGAGAGAGAAAGAGAGAGAGAGATGTATATACGTATATAGAACCGTGAGATGGTTATGCACGAACGCAGCGACGCGTTACGGCAAAGAGACACGGTTTGAACAAACATTTTTGCGCTATTACGCGAATCCGAAAGCGGACATTATGGAAAAAAATCACGGATAATGTTCGCGACCTTATAATCCCGCGCTTCGCGCATGAAATATATACGCGCGTATTAGGATAAAGCGCAGATCAAGTTATTATTCTAATATGCAAAATACGTGTTTGCGAATTATGTTAATAAGTTGAAATAATGAATTGTTTTGGAGTTATATCCCAAAACGTTTATCTTGGCTATTATTGTAAATTATGTACCGTTTTAAATTGTTTTTACATTAGATCATTTGATTTTTAAATTTCATATTGGCAATATTAATATTTTAATACTAGTAATAAACTAAATAACGTCATTAAATAAATATTAAAAAAATGTATTCAAACAGATAAAAACATGCGTCGAGAATAATTGTTTTTAGAAATGCAAGAAGCATTTTTCCCGATGTTTCTATAAACGCTTTCATTTTTTGTAAAATTTAATCAACAAAACTTATTATCATAAAAAGTCTGACGGTTAAAAATTTTATCCAACGTCCCATTCTTTATTCCGCAATCATGCAGAGATTACAATCATCAGTTACTCGACGGCTGTATGATCTTATCTAAGAAAAAAAAGAGAGACGTCGCGATTTTCTGAGAAACCAAGTCTGTTAAAAAAGAAACGAAAAAGTCGAAAAAAGAGGAACGGAAGAAGAGGAAGAAGAGTGAAGCGAAAGGAGTAGGGTAAGATAAATCGAGAGCTCGCCGATAGAATTTTTCGAGATGCGCGCCGTACGTTTACGTACGCGAGAGCCATTTTTCTTTTCGCTCGGCGAGTGTATATTTTTGCAGGCGCCTCGGGTAAAAAATAAAAAAAAAAAAGGATGTAGAAAGATACGAGAAAGGCGTCTTGTAAAATCAGACGTATGGAGTATGATTCTTCAAATGTTTTTACTTTTGGATATATTTACGGGAATGAAATAAAATCTTTATCGACAAAGTTTTTATATCATTGATATTTCATATATAATTATTATATAATAAATTTCGATGTGAGAAACATTTTGTCAAATTATGTTCAAAAGATTCTAATCTATTCTATTAATGAAATTTTTAAATGAATAATTTATATTTAGACTTAAAACAGTATAATTTTTTATTGTACTGTTTGTTCTGCTGACAATTTCGAAAGGTTATTATATAATAATAGAAAAAAAATTCCATTTTTTAATAATTTTACAAATCTTGAATTTGTCATCCTTGGCGATAATACAGACAATAAATTATCAAGTATTTGCTTTAACACAAAATCATTAAAGAAAATACGCCCGACAATACAATGTTTATCCATTAACCGCCACAACCGCGCATAATCGTGGGCGGAAAATTACTTTCCAGAACAAATTTCTTTACAGCCTTGGTTATACTCAACGTTAAAGTAGCGTTCCCGCCGTTGGTCAAAGCCATAGAAGCACGCGGCTGGCCTCGAAATATTTTCGAGGAAAAAAAGCGAACGACGCGCGTCGATCCCTTTACTATCGTGGCGTTTTTTCAACCTCGACGCCCGACGATAAGATTGCGTACATGGACTTGCGTCCTAATGAAAAAGTGACGCGAGCGAGAATGTTTGCGTGAAGGAGTAAACGACTCCAAGCGCCGCGCGAGTTAAGAGCCCATTAATTTACTTTCGACGTAATTAATTGGATTTGTTTTTTCGTTTTCCTTTTTTCTTTTTATCCTAGCTTACCTTCTCATTTTGGATGTAACTAAGACTGCTTTTTTTTTTCTTTTTTGAAAGCTTGATATTAGAAGTTTTGCATTGATTTAAAAAAAATATTTTTACAGGAATGAAATGTGGTTTACGCGACAGTAGGTTTTGAAAAATAAATTTTTAGATTTATGCGCGACGCACGTGCTTGCATTCATGCGTTAAGTAAAAAAAGTTTTATTGCTTCTAAAAATTTTTATGACGATTCTTAAAGATATGTTTGTTTTATAGATTAAAAAATAATTTTTTTTTTTTTTTGTGAAAATCATACTGTTATGGAATTTATTAAAAATTTGAAAATTTCTTTTGATGCAATATTTAGCATTATATATATATATCTATATAAGACACAATAATTTCCAATAAAAATTTTCCAACCCAATCTTTAACCCAAAATTTCTCATCAGCAATTAACCATCCGCAACTCGTTAAATTTTAATTTTCAGTTGGCGTACTCGATGAAGCTCGACTACGACATGCAAGGAGTGCCGGGTTACGGTTCGGGCCTGATGGCGCTTTTACCACCGAAGGTTAACGTTTCGTCGCAAGGCTTCGTGCCCGTTACTCAGCAGGTATTCGCCATAAGATTGCCGTGCTCCGGACTAGCCAGCGCCGAAATAATGCTATCGCTCAAGCTCAACGTCACCGCGCCACCCGATTCAGATTACAAGGACACCGTACTCGTGTTCAAAAGGAACAAGATTTGCATGAGGGGTGAGTCGATCGTGTCTCTTTGGCTTGGATGTGTATTGGACGATTATTTCGTGATTTTGGTAGGTGCGATGGTAAATTATGCGAACGACATTTCGTGATATACTACTTTAGCGAATATTTAATGATTTTTATAGATTCAAAACAAAAAACAAAAAAATTAATTGCTTCTTTTTTGTTTTGAACAAGATTACTGTCCGCACTAATTAATTCTTTCGTCGAATTTAACTCTTCGAACTAAATTATTTTCAAAACAAACGAAGTCCACGCTGAACATTAAGCAAACCGTTGATTAAAATCTCAACAAGCAGATCGTTAAGCCTCGAGAAAGCCACAGTTTTAACCTCATCGTCAGCGCGACGTGTAAGCGACGCGATAAATCTTTCGTTAAACGCCCTCGGAGCGCAAAAACTTTTAATAAGCCGTCAAAACCTTACCACTCGAAAGCTTGGGGGTCGAGAAGTCACTTGCACGTTGAAAAAAAAGAATGAAATAGAGAGAGAGAGAGAGAGAGAGTTCCGTAATCCGAAGCAGCGAGGAAATCGACGCGGACATCGAAGGCGCACGAGTATAAACGGACGGCTGAGAGAGTCGAATAAGAGCCGATAGCTCTCTCGCGACTCCTTTCCACTTGGCAGCGCGAGTTGACAGACGCAGATCCGGATCCGATTACTTACCGAGGCTGGGGGGTAAAAGCGATCCGTCGCGCCAAATGAAATCTCGAGCTTTCGCTCTCTCTCTCTCTCTTACTCTCTATTTCTCTCTCTCTCTCTCCCTCCCCTATCAACGAAGAATAAAGTGAGAGAAGTCTCGGAAATTTTATAACTCGAGCGGTAGAAGCTCGCGGAGGTAACGGGGAGGATGTCGAAGAGCCGAAGGAAAGATCGAAAGTCGCTCGTTCTGTCTTTTATGAAGCCGAGGAGTAGAGCGCCTCGGTGTACGTTTCTCTTGTACTCGGCGATGAGACGAGAAAAAAATTTAAAGGTATGGGTAAGAGAAAGAGAGTCGAGCATTAGATCTTGTTACACAGTAGAGTAGCTGGAAAATTCGCCGAGCGCGAGCGCGCGCTGGAATAAAAGTTTTAAATGAGACTTGACGTCCAATTGTTTGATAATGCGTCAGTTTTTCTGCTTGGTTATTTGATACTCTAATGTTTTATCAAATATTCTTATTTCTTTTTTATCAACTTGAACTAAAAATTCATCATTCTTTGAGTAACATTTCTATGATGTTAAATGAATAAACTTATTAAGTATGATATGCATCAAAATTATTCGTTAACTTTGACTCTACGAAACTGCAAAACTTTTTTTTAACTAAAGTCAATAAATTTGTTTGCTTATTGTTCAAAATTTATTATTTCTATATTTTACTATCAAAAAATTAATTTTCTATTTTTCATTCATCAATTAAAATTACAAAAATATTCAGTTTTATCAGCAGCAATTATAAACTTATTCAATAATTCATCATCAAAATAAAAAGATTTTAAACGTTTTTAATTCTTTTCAACCATTCGAAAATTCGAAAAAATTTTTTTCGTTTCATCTGCTACAAAATTGAATTACTCGCCGAAGCATTTTCTATATGAAGTATCAAAAAAACTAAAAAAGAAGTAAAAAAAAAAATGATTTATACAGATAAAATTAAAAAAGCCATAGACCGCTTTAAAATTCCCGACACGAGCCTGCGAGTAATACTAAAACTCATTATCAAAGCGCTTTCATTGGTCGAGCGAGCGCAAGTATCGCGCGCTACCGCTATAACTCGTTCTCGGGGAGATAGTCGCGAGCGGGATTTATTTGCTCGCTCGTGGAGCATCGGACAAAAAAAGCGATCAGCGCGTTCTTGGGTAAGATCCTGAGGCTCGAGTTAAAAAAAAAAGAATAAAGGGAAAGCTGCGAAAATCTGCGCGAGGTGGGTTCCTTTTCTCCGTTGTCGAACCGCGCGGGCCAAAGAGCTTAGCTCGCGCGCGCTTATCTCTCGCGTGCCGCAGTCGAAAAATAATCGAATCTCGCGGTCGAGAGGCTCCTCAACGGTCCGGGATATTGGTAGATGAATACCGACGATAACAACGACGGGCCTAATTCACGTACTAGTTCCTATCGTACGAGATGAGAGAGAGAGAGAGAGAGAGAGAGAGAAGTGGCTTTGTCGATGCTTTGGGAAAATGCGCGCGCTGCGGGAGAAAGAAACGAAAATGAAAGTGGCGGGATTCGATAGAGCTGCCCTTTGGATTAGCTGTCGGAAGGGCGCGCGATGAAGTACATATGAGAGGGTGGAAGGCTGGTATAAAGGAACACGAGTATTTTTTTGTCGAGCTCCGTTCCCTTTGATTCCTTGCGCGTCTGTTATTACGACAGCGGCACTTTTCTTTTTTTTTTTTGTACACGTTATAACTAATTTATTTTTGAAAAATTTGGTGACATTATTCTTTTAAATATGTAACATTGTATAAATTTCTTTTTTTATGTTCATGAAAAATTACAGAATTTTGTAAATACAACTTTTCATTTGCAGACTATAATCATTATATAGTAAAAAAAAAAAATAATTAGAATCATAATAATTTCATGTTAATAATATTACGATTTTCAAGGCGAAATTTGCTTCGTAAAATTAACATAAAATTATAACTGTAATCCTTAAATGCTCGAATGTACAGTAAAATATTCCTTAGGTGCGTAATGATAATTAACATAATCCGTGATAAAGATTCGTGGAAAACCGCATAATCTTTACCTTAAGCCAACTTAATTTGTATCTCCTTATCACGCTTCTTAGAGTCTTTTGGTTTTATTGTTAATGTTACGGTAATTCTTATGGAAACATTTATTTAACATAACCGACAAACATTGAAAGAACAAAGTTTAACCAACGCTAAAATTAAACAACAAAAAATATAATATTTATTTAATATATTATTTTATTCCTTTCCTTAAAATTTCCACAATGAAATAAAATCTTCAAAGCAGCATAACTATTTTAAAACTGACTATTTCATACAAATTAAAAAAAAAAAAATAAAAAAAAAATAGAGAGGCAAAAAAAAAACGGATTTCCAGCGTAAGCAGATCAAACGCCTCCCTGCTATTCGTTACAAACTTTTCTCTACTTCAGTCAGTAGTAGACAACGATATCACGTGAGTCTTAGAACTAAGAAACGGACTGTGTCTTGAGCGCTTGCTCGCGCGCGCGCGTTAATCCGTCTGCTCGCACCTTAATTCCACCAACGGCCAACCTTTAAATCTTGGTTATCCACCCTTGCAAGTACACGTACGTTTTTTTACTACTCAACGTCTATCTTGTCAAATCGCAAACCTTTTTCACTCTCCCTCATCCTTCTTTTTTTTTCCACAGCATACGTTCTTCTTCGTCTGACCATCGTCGGGTCTTTTCTACTCAAGAGCCAATTCGTTTTAACGTGCGGGCGAGCAAGCGCTATCAAAGCTCGTTCAATCCGCTCGTGCAAACTGTTCTTCTTTCAGTTGGCAACGCGACGTTGACAAGGGAGGTGAATTACAGGCGTCGCGACGGATTCTCGCTGCCGCCGAGATATCGCTAGACACTTGGTGCTCTTGCACGTTTTCAACCTCCTTCGGCCATGTCGACTCTTGGGGAATCGAAACGGCTGCTCGGATTGTGAATAAATTATGGCTTCTCGTGAGGTTAAATAGACGTTAATTCTTTTATATCGGCAAAGTTGTTTTTCGATCAAAAGGTTTTTATTTTTAATATGAGCGTTTGACTTTTTATTTAACTCTATATAAATGATTTTTAAATAATCATTCGACGCAAACACTTTATTTAAATTCAATAATATTATTTGAAAGAAAATTTAATAAAATTAAAAAATCAATTATTTGTCTAGAATCGAATTAAATATCAAAGTAAATAAAATTAAAGATTAATTACATGTACCGAGTATTTTGAAAAAAATGCGCGATCGTTAAAATGATTAATTACTTATTTAATAAGTCTACATTATGAATGGTGCAAAGTTTTGTGAGATGAAATGAATTTATATATTTTGTGTTGATCGTAAGAAACAGAAGCGTCATTATCATTTAAATCGTTATATTTATAAAAAAGAAAAAAAATCAAAATTATGTTTGCATTTATTTCGATTTTAACTAAAAGAATAAATAAAATGCGAAAATTTTTGCTTTGCTTGTTTAAAAAAAATTTTAATTACTGCGAGTAATCAACAACGTGAACTAAACTAATTTTTAATCTGCAATCGTAAAAAATTAAAAAAGCCAACTCAGCAAGCGCATACAATTAAAAAATTCAAAGGCGTAGATAGAAAGAGAAGAAATGAAAAAAAATAAGATAAAAGTACAAACTTAATAAGCCCCAGCAGCGGTCTTTAAAACAAGCCTCATTAAGACTTCTCTCTGTCGAGCTAGCACCGTCCAACTCGCAACAAAACAATTATTCTTCTTTTTCGTTCGACGGCGCATACAAAGGAGTCTGGAAGACGCCGATGTAACGTTTCGGCTGCAGGCGTTTCTCTCTCTTTCTCTCTTGCGCTCGCGAGAAACATCTCATAATTTCTCGCCTCTTTCGCTCTCTCTCTCTCTCTCTCTCTCTCTCTATATATATATATATATATATATATATATATATATATATATATATATATATATATATATATGTAGAACGGTAAAAGAGCTGAACGTTTAGCTCCAGGCTCATCCTTAGCGCATAGTCCGAGCGGCTTTTAAGTAACCTCCGGGCACAAGCTCGAACCGAGATACTCGCTGCTTCTTCTATTCTCTTATTTCAAACGCAAACGCTGCACAGTTCCTTTCTTTTGCACAGTTCCGCCATATGATCTCCTGGCGATTTATTTAACGGCTCTCTCTTTCTCTTTCTCTCTATACTTTCTTTCTCAAATACCACTACTACCACTACTACCACTACTACTTCGTCTTTATATTCCGGTCGGGCTTACTTTTTCTCCTTCTCTTTCTTGCACCTTTGCCGGTTCATCTGAGCGAGTTATTTACTCGAGCGAGCGCGCGAGCGGGTTATATGGGGCTTCGATTTTACCTCGTCGGCGGAGAGGTGCGGATTCGACGGGGAGAAAAATGAGCGCGATAAAGAGCTTTCGCCTTTCCTACTCTTCAACCTTTTCCCCCTATCTCTTTTTCTCGAAGAAGGTAGAGCGGGACGTAAAAGAGCCGAGGTATATATAAAGGGGTTTCGAGAGAGAGAGAGAAAGAGAGAGAGAGAGAGAGACAGAGACAGAGAGAGAGAATTATTAATACTGCAGGTTGTGCGCCTTTTTTTTCCTCTCAATTTTACTTTTTTCGGCGCCGTCTGTTTTTTTCTTACGCGAACGAGGCAGTACCGACTGAATTGAAATCTGCTGAGTTTTGAATAGTTTTTTAATCGTTAGCCAAAAGAGGGATATTAAAGTTAGAGTCGTTGAAGAGTTGCCTATGGCTTGTTTGATATTACCGCGCAAATGAAGTTTTCAGTTATAATTAAGAAATTTATATGTTTGCTTTCGATATTATAAAGTGAAGTTTGCAATCGATATTTTCAAGCAAAAACAATTTATAATTATGAATACAAAGTTTTATTATTCAATATTGTAAAGAATATTTTTAATCAAAAAATTGATTAACAATAAAAAAGAAGAAAGTTGGAACAAATTCATTTTATAAATTTAAAGAAAATATTTAATATATAAATAAATGTAATTGTTAGTATATATGAAACAATTTCTTAAAATATTTTTACATTATAGTTTAATAACAATTTTTGTGTTATATTGAAAAAATAAAAATGTATCAATATATTAAATAACAATAATGCATTATATCCATACGTACATTAAATTTAAATGAATTTGCTTGCACTTTACATCTCTTTGACGATCGAAATCGACGAAATCACAATTTTCAGGTGATGGAATGTGAAAATTGCGTTGAATATTACCAAAAACCGTACTTTTACATTTGAAAGCTTTTACACTTTTTTATGCTGTTAAAAATAAAGAATAACATGAAATTTTTGCCTCAGTGATATTTAAAATTATTCATCTAAGAATAATTAAAAATAAAAATTTAAAAAAATAAATAAATAAAAGCATAATATATACAATATTTTTATACGAATTCATTAAATTTTTTAGACATATATTTTCTAAACGAAAATAATAATCAAACTTGTCGATTTTAGTTTGCGGAGACTTAATAACGATGCAAGTAATGGCGAGAGAATAATACAAAATATGCAAAGCGACAAGTATCTTCAATGCAGTTTCTAAGTCTTGGACAACTTTACTCATCCGCTCCTATTAAAAATAATTATACCAAGATCGTAACGGTCGCTCGTTGTTTTGTTATTCGACGCTTCATTTACCTCGCGTTATTTACCGAGAGAAAGTCGCAAAAGAAAAAGAGAGAGAGAGAGAGAGAGAGGGGGGGGGTGGGAGAGGGAGAAAAAGTGAGACAAAGTCTCCCCCCGAAAAAGTCCGTGAGTACGCAAAAGCGGAAGGAAGGATAAAAGAAGAGAAGGAGGACGACGCTGCCACCTTCGATTTTATCCTCCAAGTGCAGATTCGACGTCGAGAAAAACGAGTCTGATAGAGAGCGTCGAAGGAAAAAGGTTTGAAAATAAAAAGGAAAGAAGAAGTAAGGGGCGAAGGAAAGAAGAGGCGCGCGCTCGGGAAGAATAGTTCGTGGAATAGCGCGCGCGGAACTCGTTAGAAGAGAAAGTCTTTGAGTTCCGTCCTTGCTCCCTCTTTCTCTCTCACTATCTTTCTTGGTATTGGTTCTTCTTCTTCTTCCCCGAGGCGTGGAGCGAAAAAATCCATCGGCACCGGACAAAGGTGTACCGATCAAAGCCAAGCGACGCGCGCGAAAGTTTTTTCTTCTTCCTCGCCGTGTCCTTCCTCGCTATGACTTTCGCGTTTCTACTCTTTCTCTTCCTTTCTCCTTTTCTCTCTTAGCCTTTGAGCTTATGTGTTCCGAGGCGATTTCGATTTTTCTCTTCGTTTTATCGTTTTTTTTTTTTTTTTTTTTTTTTTTTTGTCTTTTTTTGGACCAACGAAGATCTTTTATATGGAAGTTCGCGGAGGAAGAATTCTACTTTTGTAAAGAAGAAGCGTTGGATATTTCTTTCTTCTCTTTCTCTTTCTTTTTTGTTAACAATAATATTACTTCTCAAAGTTATTATTTTTTTTTAAGGAAAAAAGAAATTTACGATAAGAACTTTTTTAATGTTACAAAAAATTTTCTCTCGTCTGGGACAAAATATAAAATTTTTTAACATATTTTAAATCATGCAACATACATGATTGACAATATTATTATTTTATATTTTCTTAAAATACAATATTATGTTATTTATAAAATGTCAATATATCCTAAATTAGAATTAATTATTAAAAGCATATTAAATTATTATACTATTGAGCATTATTATGCTTTCGAAATACTGAATTAAGTAAACAAAAAGATTCCTATCGAAACTACAATGCAGAAACATAAAACGTAATAAAATTCACGAATTTTCAAATTTTAAATTTTCAACAAACGATCCATTTTAATAATAGATAAGAGAAACGCAATTGAAACGAAGAACAGTACTACGTGATAATGTACTCGCACCTACTTACACTCGCGATAGTCGTAGATAAAGTTGAAACGATCCGATATCACGGATAGAATCTCATTCTAACGTTTCTCTCCCCTCCGCGTAACAATGCTTTCAGGTATCCGTACGCAATCGAAGAACGACTCGGTGAAGTTGGAGGCCGGTCCATTGACGAACGGAAACGGAGCTTTCTACATCGCCGCCTCGTGCGCCTGTGCTCTTATCTTGGTCGTTGTAAGCGTCGCTAGTGTATTTTACATCCGTAACAGCAAGGCCAGATCGCAGCATCCCAGGTAAGAGAATGTTAGCCTAAACGTTATCCGTTTTTTTCTTTTTTTTTTTTTTTTTTTTATTATTATTGTACGATCTCGCGTGTACTCGCGATAACACCTGTATCGTATCCCTCTTTCCAACCTTTCCACAGAATACATCGAGATAAGCCCTTTATCTCTATCCTCACATGAATTTCGAATTTTATTAAGGTTCACGCGGATATGTGCACGTTCGACCGGATCAAGACTCATGAGGGGTTTCCTGCTACTCGCGCGTGGTTGCGCTTTTTCTTTTCCTCTTTGCCAAGTCTTGAAAGAGAATGAAGTTTTGCGGAAGGAGAAAAGAGGGGAATTGAAAATTTAAAGCCGATGCGCGCGTTCTAACGTAATGGAGAATTTTGCTTAACGATTCATAACAAAATTAGAAGTGATGCTATATTGAACGATATTCGTTCGAGAATTTTTTCACTATTTACTTTTACGAAACTAGGAAGTCACGTTTTTGAAATATTGGCTAGAGTTTAAAAAATTTTTTTTTATCTATTTTTAATGCAAACTTTTATTATGTAATATTAAATTTAGAATCAAATAATCAATAATTTAAAAAAAAAGCAAGAATCGCTATTTTTTATCTTTTGTATATCATGTTTACTATTTGCATTACTTTACTGTTTTAATAGAAAATACGCTTTCGAAATATTTTTGTTATGCAAAAATGTTTATCGCGCATTTGTTGTAGACACGATAATAATTTTATAACAAAATAATGTTAATTGTATAGATTAAAATGTATCAAATAAGAAAAGTTGTCTGATAACAAACAGTATTATTTTAATATAGCATTAATTATACCATCATGAACTCTATCAAATATAAAAAAAGTAGAAATTTAAAAAAAAAAAAAAAAGGAAATACCTCTACTCTTTATTGTTTATCTGCTTTCATTACTTTTCAACGCGCATACTAAATACTCTTAACATTATTTTTTTATAAATTAAAACAGCAATAAACATATTTAAGCGGAAATCTAGTATCCGATGAAAAAATAAAATAAATATTAACTCTTATATTATCCTCATTGAATAAATTTTCAAAATCTAATATGAATTTAAAAATATACATCAGTAGATATATTTAAATTCGCTTTCTTAAAATTAATAAACTGATAAATAAAATTTTTTTACTTTTAATACATTTTTTTTCTTTTTTTATTTTTATTATTCCAAGTTTTCGAATTGACATTGTTATCAATAAGAGATAAAAAAAAAAATATTTAATTAATAAATGAATTACAAATACATTACTAATTTAAAATCAATCCATTTCTTCTCAAGATTAAAAAAAAATAATAATAACACAAACATTCAATGTGAATTAGCAAAGTTTTAAGCAGTTGAAATCATAAAGCTACGTTGGTGAATGTAAACAATATAATTTCTTATCTTTTTTCCTCAAGCATAATGACTTTGTAGCCATATAAAAGCATGCGATAAAAAAAGAAAACTTCAATTTATACTTGGCTGAAAATTTACGTAGAAAATTTATCGTGCAAAATAAGATTTCAAACATGAAAGTTAATTTCATTTTGATTTTTCTATTCGCTTTGGTGTGCTTTTTCTCAAGTTCAGCAGCCATACACATTATTGATCGCAGTAAGATAAATTTATTTAATGACACTTTTTTTTACTAAAAATTATTTATTGATTTAATTTTTATATTAAAGCTGAAAAGATTAAATGTTTTGTATATAATAATTACTTAACCTATTTAAAACGTTAAAACTTTCATTAATAAGCCTCAACACGGTTGAGTTAATTATTTTATAAATCTAATATACAAGATAATCTAAGCTTATCGCAAACTTTTTAAATTAAATTTAAAAACTTTAAGTACTTTATTTCGACTATATATTTTTCCATACTTAATTTAAATAATCGGTAAATAATGATTGTTTTTTAATTGCGGGAAATACGTGATTCGCAAAAGAAAAATTAATTAACGTTTAATTTTAACAGTTTGCAGACCAGAGAAATGTGATAAAATATGTGCTAAACAACATAAAAAAGGACAATGTAAAGCTTTGAAGATATGCGATTGTATATAAAAATAAAATATATAATATTGTTACGAGTAAAAGTAAAAATATGTAAATTTAAATAAAATAATAAATTTTGGTGGAAGAAAATTATGGTTTTAACTTTGTTAATTTAAATAAACGTAATTATAATTTTTAATGTAATTATTAAAGTTATAATAAAATATTTACAAAAAAAAAAATAATATTAATTATCTAAACAAAAAATTCTTTAATATTATATAAATATGAATAAACGTTCAAAATCTATTTGCTGTCGCCATTCAAAACCTATATTCAAAGACTATTTTTAATCGACGTTTATACCGTTTATCGTTCATCTGCTCTAAATAAATATCAACTAAGATAGCGAACCGGTGCGGAACTCCTCTAATCGCTTCAAAATAAACACATCGAAAATAGCCTCCTTAATCAAAGGGACCTCAAGAGCATACTCAAAGCGTAGTTGTCTAAAAAGAGCAAGAGTAAAAGAAGAAAAGCGAGAGAGAGAGAGAGAGAGAGAGAGAGAGAGAGAGAAAGAGAGAGAGAGTCCTTCCACTCGAGCGACTTTTATCTCGAGGCTTTTGCGCAGCGCCGAAACTTCTCCATGACGAAAACGGGGTTGCGTCAAAAAAGAAAAACACACGCAAGTATCCTTCAAAAAAAAAAAAACCCTCGCACGCTCGCTTCTTTTAACGACCGAATGTTGATTTTTGTATATGTGTACCCCGCTTGTACTACTCGAGGGTCGAAAGGGAAAACAAATCGCGGCACGCGAGAAATTTCGAACGGGGAGTTGATACGCGCCGCGAAAAAAGTACGAAAGAACGAAAGTAAAAATAAAAATAAAGGAAGGAAAGGAAGAGCGTTTCTGGAGTATCTTTTTCAATAAGCGCGGTGATCCGTCGGTCGATTGGCGCGGACGCGCGCCTCTTCCTTTGCTCTTTCTTTCTCTATCTCTCGACATTTTATTACGCGGCCTTTTTTCTGCCCGCTGTATAAGGGCGTTGGAAATCGAGAGGGTGAGGAGAGGAAAAAAGAAGGGAAATACAACCCGTAGGGTGAAACATCCTAGCGGCAAAGAGGAGAAAAGATAAAGATAAAAGAAGGGAGAGAAAGAAAGATAGAGTAAGAAGAGCTAGAAAGAAAAAAACGGAGATGGCTGCTTTATATCTTTGAAAGAGAGAAGCGCTTTATTCAAGTAAAAAAAGGGCAATAGAAAGAGAGAGAGAGAGAGAGAGAGAGAGAGAGAGAGAGAGAGGAGAGAAAAAAGAGAGAGAGAGAGAAAGTGAGGAACGGACAAGTACAGGAAACGCGAAAATGTGCAGCAAAAAATAGTTATCTTGCCAAAGTTTGTAAAAAAATTACAAAAGAACTTTGTTTCTAAGAAATAATTAATGATAAACGTACGAAAATATATGCAATTCTATGCAATACTTTTTATAAATTCAATATTTCGTCACATTAAATGTATTAATAATACACCGATAAATAATTTTCAAATTATTTTTGTTACTTACTTAGAAATAAATATTTACACATTAATTTATATCTGTAAAAACATTTTAGCTGCTTTTTAACAGTTTCATAATTTTTTTTGCAATTATTTACAACATTTGTATAAGTTTGAAGATTCATATTTTCTTTCAATTAACTATTATAAAAAGCTCAAGTTCATAAGCAAAATAAAGAAAAAACATATTTGCATTTCACAGATTAATGAGACAATTTTCCTTTGTTTGAAAATATTTTTCTCTCTACTATGTTTTCTGCATCTTTTTATATTTTTTTTTTTTTTTTGTAATATGAGAGAAAAATACTTTGTCGTGATTTTCCTAGAAATCTGTGTATAAACGTTACTGAAAATACCGAATAAAAAATCTAATATGTTGCTGTTCAAACATCAGTATGAAAATATGTTATTCATATTAAAAAAAGTAGATAAATATTTTTTTATAAAACAAATAAAAACATCATTCTTTAAAAATCGTATATAATACTTTGACCTTTTATAAATTTAAAGAAAATAGAATTTTATTTCCATTAAAGTTCGATCAATCGTAAATCGAATACCAGAAACGAGAAGTTTAAGGAAAGTAAAATAAAAAGATTGCTCCCACAAAACGCAATAGATTATCAATATCGTAGCAGTATCGCATCGAGAACAGAAAACGACGGCTAATATGATGAAAAATAGGAAGCCGTATACGAGATGGCGTACAAGAGATGGAGAAAGACAGAGAGAGAGAGAGAGAGAGAGAGAGAGAAAGAAAGGACTAGGGGAAGATTTCGCAAGAACCGAGCAAAACTACTCGGATATCCCGGGATATATTAGCTCTTTTCGTCCCTTGCTTCACCTCCTAATAACGTCGAGGGTTTACGCGCGCGCGCTCGACTTGTAAACGCGAGCGACTTCAAAATATTCGCTGAATAAAAGAGAGTAAAAGAGAGAGACAGAGAGACCGACAAATTATTCCGCACTTGCCAAAGCCACACGATCGAACGTCGATTACTCTCTACCCTGTCCCTACGACATGACAAACTCTTCGGGCGTTGCTGTGATCCCTTTCTCTCCCATTCTCTCTTTCGCCTCTCTCTCCCTTTTTACGTTTTTTCTTCGCATGTGACGGACATATACGCGTGTATATACGCGTCGCTTGTCAAAGGGACGACGACGAGGACTTTTCGGATAATTTTGCGATCCGCGGCAATGGGGGAAGGGAGAAAGTGAAAGAGGATGGACTGTGGAATCGAGACATAATTGAACGAGCTGTGGGAATCGAATCTGTTGCGATCATTATTGCCTGGGGAATGGAAAATCTTGCATTCGAAAAGGGAGATTGTATTGAAATAAAGAAATTCTCGCTTTGTATCCCTTTTTTTTTGCAGATGGTTTAATTTTTGACTTTACGCAATAAAATATTTTTTCCTCTTTTTTTATAAGTAACGATTGTCAAAATATTTATAAGAATGCCATTACGTAGTTTTGTATTGAAATAATTATTTATATAATTAACGAATTTTGAAACTCTTTGAAAACATTTATTTCAACACATACAAATATCATTAATCGTTTTTATAAATATTAATTATTTTAATCGCTGTTGTAGAACGATTGAACTTTACAAAATTACGTTTAATTGTCAAACCATAAAATTTATCGTTTGTAATAAAACAAGTATATTTAATCTTACTACACTCATTATCTCTAAAACTTTAAACGTTACTTTGCAAAGTTTTCTAATTAACGGCCACGATTTAATATATCGCAAGTCCATTTACCTTTTGTGTAATACAAAAACGATAAAAATGAAAAAGAAATAAGAACATTATCGCTTATAATTTTCAAATTCATTCGCAATCATATTTGATATTCGATATGCACAAAATCAATAGAGAAAAAGTGTCTAGATAAATTCCCCAATAATCAAGCAACAAATTCCATCCTCTACGGGTTTCTTCTCAAGTACGCATCCCTGCAACGTCGACGCAACGATTTCCCGTCGACTAATTTCTCCTGTTCCCTTCCATGGTTCCACTTCCCTTAACCGCAAATTAAGCAGTCTAATCTCTCGTTCTGGGCGTTCGGTTAACAGGAAGAGCCTGACGTGCTGCAGCTATTCGGCCGCGGGCACGGGAGCACTGGCCGGCAGCTCGGTGCTGGTGAAGGTGGACAACCGGCCGGGTAGCGCAAATTCCGGAAGCTACGCTACAATCGCCGACCTCGAGCCTCTCTACGCGAGGCCATGCGGCTCCAGGAACAGCTACTACGCCGCCAGTTATTACGCCGCTAGCCACGTGACCCACTTGAGTCAGGTAAGTTGTTTCTCTGTGTATATACACGTGCATGTGGATGAGTTTGTATGTGTGCACGCTGGAAGATATAGGTATGGAAGTTAGAAGAGATAGCGAATGAAAGAGAGAGAGAGAGAGAGGGACTTGCGATTTCGTGGCTGAGATAGGAGAAGCGCCGTGTGCCGCGGGGAATTCCAAATCGGATGGAGTCGGCTGCAGAGCTATTCTGAATTACGGGATGGGGTAGAAAAGGGTGGATGCTTCCAGTCGAATTGTACAGGTCGAGGAGAAGGAAAGCCAGTGGATCGTGAACGAGGAGAGGGATCGTTGTATTAAACAGTTGCATAGTAAAATAATGCAACGAGGCAATTTGTAATAAGGATATTTTGAAATTCAGAGGGAAATACGTCGATAATTTATTGGCTCAATGAGTAATTGAGAGTTATAGTTGCTTTAAAAAATTTGTGGTGACAAAAATCGAGAAGTTTTATTATATAGTATATGTATTTTCTTTATAAATTACAAATCTTTTATAAATATGCTTTATATTTATAAATCATTAAAAACGTATAGTTTATGTATTGTAGCTATATTATATCACTGACTTTAAAAAATAAATTTATAAAATTGTATCCTCGTTTAATTTGAACATTCACAATAAATCTTGATAAATAAATAGCATAGCATAGCATAGTTTTATTCATAACTCTTGAGTACATAATTTTCCACAAATTCGCCAAAATTTTTCATCATCCATTCAAGAAATACTTACAAAGAAAAACGACAACAATCGCATCTCGAAAAAAAGAAAAATAGAGAGTAAAAATCGGCTTCGCGATTACACTACGCACGAAAAAACCAAAAATCCGTCGTGTCCCGTGCATACGTCGCGAGATTAACGCGAGCCGCAAATCTCCCTCCGACTCGTAGAGAAATTTGGCACGAGCGTCGAGAGCAATTCTCGGACGTTCTTCGTGGTCGGGTGCGAGAAAAGCTCGGAAGCCGATTCGCATTGTTTCGTCCGCTTCGTCCCTCAACGACGATAAAAAGCGAACAAGAGAGAGAGAGAGAGAGAGAGAGAGAGAGAGAGAGAGAGAGAGAGAGAGAGGTTCGTACCATAGCGCTTAGGCTTTGCATGTCGAAAAAGCGCAGCGGTACTCGTGTCTGTGTGAATGTTTGTGTTTGTGAGGAATAAGAGGACGCGAAAAAAGAAGGTAGACATGGTACGCTGGGATAAAAAGAGAATGTGGCAAAGGGGACGAATTCCGGTCGATGTAATTTTTCTAATCGACGCTGCTCACTGGTTGGTGGAATGGAAAATTACTTATATCAAATTTAGATGGAGTGTTTTAAATTTTTAGTTTTTATTGAATAAATAAATAAAACATTTGTAAAATATTTACATAAATTTTTAGTTAATCGTAAAAAAAAAATTTATTTTTGTTGGTAAGAAGTTAAAAAAATATATAATTATAAGACTCCCCAGAAATTTCACATAATAAAAAATATTTAATTTTATAATGCTATTTGTTTTTTATATCATTCGTGAGTAAACAAAATTATGAAAATGTTTTATAAATGTTTGTTTTACATACGAGTACAATAACGTATTTAAAAAATTAATTCTATTTTTTAAATAATAAAAATCTCGCAGAATAAGAAAAAAAAATAAATTTTCGTATTTACGGTAAATCTCAATTGTAAAATAAGTTAGAGTCCGACCGCATACGAAAGGGATTTTTTTTGATTGTTTTTTTTTTATACTGGCGGTACCGAGTTAACCCGTTAACAAAAACAATTTTTATATTTATTTTTCTCGGTAAAAGCTCAAAATGTTACTTTAAATCTCGCCTCTCACCTCCGGAAAACACACTAGGCAATAGAATCTAGGGTAATCCCCGACCAAAAATAAAAAAAAAAGAAAAAACATAACAAAACCGAGAACCAGCGCAAAAAGCAAAACAAGCAAAAAAAAAAAAAAAATAACCCAAGCGACGAACCAACCTCGCTCAAATAAAAAAAAAAAAAAAAAAGAAAAAAACGAGAAAGCGTCGGCAGTAGCGAAGCGAACATTGAAGAGAGGGAAAGAGAAACTACGCGGGTCGGAGGTCAAGCGGTGAAGAGGAGAAGAGGGTCAGTTTAAAAGGGCAAGCTGGCCGTTCTCTTTCTCTCTCGTTCACTGGGGGGTAGGCGCAAGTGTGCACCGGCCGCGGATGAAAGAGACGGGGAGGAAAGTTGTCATTGGGAAGCGGCTTGCCTGGCCGCAAACTCGATAAAGTTTTGTCGGGACGATAGCTAGTGCGGAAACCCATAGAGACAATGGAGAAAGAGCAAGAGAGGAATGGATGATAAGGAGGAAAAAGAAGAAGAAGAGAGAGAGAGAGAGAGATAGAGAGAGAGAGAGATAGAGAGAGATATAGAGAGAGAGAGTGAGTGAGATGAGGAGATTGCGCGGAAAAGCTAGTTCGCAGTTGTGCGGCAGCAAAAATTGCTGATGGTCCGAGTGAACTGTAATGATTAAACTCGAAAGTTTTGCCTGGCAAAGTGTGCTGGTGTCCGTGACCGTCAGCCGCTGAGGTAAATTGAGTTTGAACATGGTTAAATAAATTTCGGCGCTTCAATGAAATTAGATTTCGTGTATTAGAGAATTTTGAGAATGAAGATTGAACGAACAATCTATATATGTATATGTACTCGTTTAAATTAACAAAGTGTTTCTAATCTCCAACTTTAAAATATTATCCAATTTAAAAAATAGTCTACGAAGATCCGATTAAGATATAAAAAAAGTAATGGTGATTAAACGAACGTTTTTGAAGAGCACACTTTTTTGAATTTTATTTGAAACGATCGTATCCGTACTGATTACAGCGATTCAGAATCAAGATGAAAAAATTGTAGACATAAACCTGGTATTTAAAAAAATCATTCTCCAATGTGAAATAATAAAAATAATTAAAAATAAAAGTGAAATATAAATTTTCATCCAACGTAATATTTTTACCAACGGACATGAAATTCATAATATATTCAAAAAATTCATCCATTAAATAAATGCGCTTAAAACCGTAACATCTGTTTTTTACGACGCGATGAGAAATTTCAACCGGCTCTTAATCTACAATTCTCAGCCCATAAAATTGCCCCTTTGCTGATATTGCGGTTTCTTTCAGCAATAATCGCTCTGTCGACGAGCAGTTCTCGTTTTTTTTTTTTCTTACTTTTTTTCTTTCCCTCCGGAGAGATTGCCCATTGATACACACACCTTCCAAATATTATTATTATCCTTGAGTTTTATCAGTAGAATAATTATTTTTTATTAACTTTTATAAGATTGACTTTATAACGTATAAAAATTCGTCGTGTTAAATTTGTTCAAGTTCATTAAACCTATTAATATTATTTTGTACTACAAATTAAAAAAATAATTTTTTCAAGCTAAATAACCATTCTCATCTTTTCGAGTAAACTGGGCATCGCTATAAACATAAATCTTAAGCAACATCCAATCTTTGACTATTCCGTCGACTTCAACAAGATTAAAACAACGCCCTCTTATATTCTTTCCTCCCGTTCTCTCCCTCACTCTCTCTCTCTCTCTCTCTCTCTCTCTCTCTCTCTCTCTCTCAATTTTCTCAATTGCAACGAGAACGAGATACAAGCGAGAATTTGAGGATGTAGAAAAGAGCATGTCGTCGCGCTCAGTTTCCTTTTCCGCAAGCCATATAACGCTTATCTACCGGTGCCTCGCCACATAAAAAGCTCGAGAAAAAAAGCAATAGTCCAGAAAGCGAGTGGATGGAATGAGAAACAAGGAGAGAGAGAGAGAGAGAGAGAGAGAGAGAGAGAAGTCCAACATGCATGATAGTGAGCACCTAGCGAGAAAAGCTAGAAAGAACAAAAAGCTTAGTATAAAGGGGAGAGAAATAGCCTGCAGTATAAATAGAAGTCGTCGACGGAAAAGAAAACAACACACGTACGTACGCGTACGAGCGGTGGGAATGGAAAAAAAAAAAAAAAAAAATGAAAAAAAAAGAAAAAATACGAAAAACGGTACGACGCCGAGATGCGCGCAAGAGAAAAGCAGAGGAGGAGTAGGATATAAACGCGCCAAAGAGAGAAAGAGAGTAAGAGTTAGGAAAAGAAGAAAGGGGGAGGGAAAAGTCACAGGGTTACAAGAAAATCGGATTGGCCGAAGCTTACGTGCTACCGACTCCACTAACTCGTTTCGCTTAACTAGGTGGCCGGCGCTTGTATACATACTGTGTTGGCATGTGTATGCGCGCGTGTATACCTGTAGCGTATATATATATATACATATATATAAAACTCGAGAAAGAGGAAAGCTAGAAGAAGCTTATCGCATCCTGAGCTATCTCGAAAATCTCGAGAGAAAGGATACCGTCGAAAAAGAATTTTCAGTCGGTACTGCTCCTGCGGATTCGAATGATACGTGACCGAACTGTTGCGCGCGACCGCAATTTTCTTCGCGACTTCTGAACGCGCTACGATTATTAGCGAATTACGAGAGGACGATTCCGTGTCTCGGCGCATGAAAGCCTTTATACGCGTGTGTATATATATATATAGCAGCTCGAATTGCGATTTTGATAAGCTGATTCTTTATTTTTTCAATTTTGCTTTTGAAACTGATATAATTGATGCGTGAACCAAAAAATCTTTCTTCTATTTTATGAAAATAGTGTTTTAAAGATTATTATTTTCATTTTATTTTATACAATATTCATACGTGAGCTTTAATAAGAGACAGTTTATTGTAAATGATGATTACATAAAAATGTATAAATAGCATGTCAAACTTATCTTTAACGGTATGCTTCGTTTCGATTAAAATCTTGCAAGTTTTCTCAAGAGATAAACATTTTAAATTTATTCTTATACAACTTATCGTAATAAACTAAGAAAAAATACTATTTAGCTTAACGTTTAATTTCTCTTCGTATAACTGCCAGGAAAAACCATTATTGCGTCGCGATATCAAAGAAAGAAACGAAATAAAGAGAGGGAAAGGAAAAAAATAAAAGTGAACTACACAAATAACGTCCTAGTCGTCGAAGACAGTTATAATTGCGATTTCGTAATTTCGACTCAAGATAAGCCCAGCGTGAAATCAACTCCGGGAGAACTTCAGAGAAGAAGCGCGCAGTCGAGGTTCGGCAAACGCCGACGTTATAATTAACACGGTCCTGTCGCGACGATAACGAGATACGGTTACGCCATCTGATAATTAGGAAAATAACGACGCTCTTTCCCATCCACAAAGCGATGAATTTATGTATATACTCGTGTACGGACGGAACGACTACGTACGATTTCCCCCTCTTGCGCTTTTCTCCTTTCTCAAAAAGTAATTTCCCGTACGAAATACGAGAACTTTCAATATACTCCTCCCTTCTCTCTCTCTCTCTCTCTCTCTATTTCTCTCTCTCCCCCTTCCCCTCTCTTCTTTTGGCTGTGTGACGAGCAAAAGAGAGAGAGAGAGAGAGAGAGAGAGAAAGAGTAGAAGTCGAAAGCACATCCCACGTTTTCTCGCAATAAAAATGACGTAATAACCGCCCCGACGATGGAGATGCTCGGAAAATTGTCAAGCGTATCGTTTTACGCGGGGTAGAACTCCGCGAATACGTACCTATATACATACTTCTACAAGTATAAAGGTGCCGGCGTTCACTTTTACCGAAAACGTTTCCACTCTCTTTCTCCCTTTCACTTTCCTTTTCGGTCTTTTTCCTTCCCTATGTCTCTCTCTCTCTCTCTCTCTCTCGCTCTCTCTTACTATATACATTTCTACCCTCTTTCCGGCAATACCAAGCAGTATGTGTATGCGTATACACGAATCCATGTAATATTAATGGTTATATTTTCGAAAAAATCTATATGTCAGGACTAGAACATCGTAATCGACCTGCAAGCGCTATGAAAATTATTCAATATAATAAAATTTTCTTTGGAACATTTACTTATTTGAAAAATTGTTTCATTCAAATTCAATATTATTATGATATTTTTATGAAAAACAATAAAAGTACAATAGCAATCCGTGTTCTCAAAAATATAGCGGGCATTATTAGTTTTTTGTTCTTTATGCACCGATAAATTGAAATTTTCATCGAATTTCTTTTTTTTTGACAATATATTACAATAATTTTTTTAATTTCAAGACTTGAAAATGTCATGTCAATTATAATATAGTTTGTAAACAAGTTAAAAATATTGGATATTTATTACAATAAAATGAAGAAGCGACAAAGCATAAAACTAATAAAACTATTTAAACTTAAAGGTGAAAAAAAACAATATATTTTTACTACATGAGTACATCATCTCGCGGTATTCCACGCATAAACGAATTAATAAATAACTTTTTCAAATCGCACTAATAATAAACATACGCTACGTATTGATTTTCTTGCCTTCAAACTTTCAATTGAACTTAAACACAACGCGCTGTACACGCGCTCCTTAGGCGGTTATTTGGTTACACCCCGCAGTGTACGTTTTCGTACACCTTTCTTCCTCTCTCTCTCTCTCTCTCTCTCTCTCTCTCTCTCTCTCTCTCTCTCTCTCTCTCTGTACGTATAGCTAAAGGAAAGTGTCTCTCTTTCCCCTTCCTTCCCCTCTCTTTCACTCTCTCTCTCTCTCTCTCTCTCTCAGTCTCTTGAGCTCTTTCGGTCGTTGTAGTCGCGTTGTAACACGCGGGCGTACTCGTCTCGTAGCCCTCTCAAGTTTCCTCTTTCTGGAAACGACGCGTCGTCAAGGACCGGAGGGCGAGGCGAGGGCGCGTACACGCGTATAACCAGCAAATTGATCCGAGATCAAAGCCAAAACAATCACAGGGCCCAGTTGCAAGCTACTGGCTTGCTTACCTTCCTCCCAAACACTGCCGTTTGCTTGCTTACTCTCTCTCTCTCTGTCTCTCTCTCTCTCTTTTTCTCTTCAACACCCTCCTTCACTTTTACTCTCGTTCTCGTTTCTACGCTACGTTCGGTGCTTTCTCTTTCTCTCTTTCTCTCTTTCTCTCACTCTCTCTTGTGCTTTTAGCCCATTTGCCTTTTATTACTTTCCCTTGCGCACCGAGCGTAAGCAGGCATAAATTATATTTCATGTTTCTGTCTCGTTGACGCTGACGCGTTTCTTATCGAAGAGCGATTTTTCCGCTTCTTCTCTTTTATTTTTTTTTCCCCTCTTCTTATCGGCTCTTATTTTTGTGCCTTGTCTTGAGACTATCGTCAACCGTGAAAATATGATTTCTTTATTTTATCGGTCTACTTAAACAGCATAGGTTTGGCTTTTATAAGTAAAGAAAATAATAAATTCAAAATCGAAATTAATTTTTGTCAACTTATTAATAAATAAACTAGATAATGATGAATTGTTTTACCAAACATATTTTATTCGCAAGAATATAAAATATATATCAATATATTTAACGAAAAAAAATCTTTACAGCGCTTTGGCTAGCAAACAACGTGTATAAGAATTCGTAAAAACTGTAACACAAAACGAAGTACTTCGCTTATGTATCTAAACTTTTTCGAACAAACACAACTCTTTTTACGCGTTCATTTAGTTTCCATAAGAAAAAGGAAAAATTCTTAACGATAAAACTCCGTGAAAACATCGAAGATCTGTATACTTTGTGATAGTCACGCGCGAGAAACTTTCGCGCAAAAGTTATAACCGCGGCGATTCTGTCTCTCGGACGCGGCTATATATTACTTGCGCTCCTCGTCTCTTTGACGATTCATCACGCGGACGTGAACGAAAAAACCTCGCGGCGTATCATTGATATCAAAGCGAGCTATGTATAAATAAGAATAAGACAAAAGACGAAAAAAAGAATACGAACAAACATCCGCGTCTTCGCGTAAGCGGACGAGCGCTCGGCACATTCCTGCCCTCTACCTCATAAAACATACAAGCGTACACCGCCTGTCTTCATTTATTCACCTTGCCGCGCTTCCTTCTTAGCCGTCGTCTTCCCGCGAGCTCGTCTTCTCTCTCGGACGTCCGTTGGGTTGACTTTTCTTGGTTGTTTATTCCCGACCAACTAACCGCGTGTGTAAGCTGACGTCTTTTTTTTTTTTTTTTTTTTTTTTTTCTCCCTCTTGGGAAAACTCTCGAGTCTTAAAGTACGAAATTTCCTCCGTCTCTTTTTTTTTTCTCATCCCCGCGGCGCGCGGAATTAATGCATAAGTTTCCGTGCTAACGCGAAATTGCGTGTACGCGTCGGTTGATTATACTCGTTGCAACAATAACATTTCGAGTCGGCAATTTATTGCACCGTTGCATTTCGTGGAAGGAAATTTCTTTTTACGCGCGCCGTGTGTATATAAAATGAAAGAGCGGCGATGGTAAAAAGTTGCCGTTGCGTTGCGCCGAACGAACGTGGAAACTTTTATTTCCAACGCGATTTTCATTCCGCTTATGTGCCCGTCCTTCCCTTCCTCCCCCCCCTCTCCTCTTCTCTTTGCCAAACCATATCCGTAGCACCGCTGTCGCGTTCTCTTTTCCGTTTGCTTTTTTATCGTTGCGCGTACGTATATATTTTTGTCTGAACTCGATATTCGGACCGGTGAGATTTTTTTTTTTTTTTTTTATGTTTTTAATCGACTAGACGGTTCGGTTAAACGACTTTTAATAAATACTATTTTAAAAGTCAACTGAGAAATCATTAAGAAATTAATATTTCTTTATTTAGGTTGATGAAGAACCTTGTGAATTATAATTACATAAAATGCATTAGAGTATGTATAGTATTTGTTATTAAAATTATCTTTTAAAATATACGTAATAATAAAAGCGTATCGTAAGAAAAAATATATTTTTTAAATAATTAAAGAATAAACGCGTGAGGATATATATGAGAAGTCATAAATTTAAAAATAATATAACAATATTGATTATTTTTATAAATAATTTGTTTGAATTTTAAAAGATAAACTTATTTCACATCCAACAAATAATTTTTGCGATGTACAATTAAATTTAGTAACCAAACCCATATATGCCACTTTCCCAACAAAAAAACCACAAAGTAGCAAAATGAAATAGTTAAAATCCAAGTGGACGTTAATCTCAATTGCGAGCTGCACTCCGAAATTAAAAAACTTTCACGGGTCAGTTAGCTGGAAAAAAGGAAGAATTAACAACCACCGAGTCGTAAAAAAACAACGAGTTGAATGAAGAAAAAAAAAAAAAAAAAACACGTCAGAGACGACGAACATTTTTTACTCGCGTCGCGACGATATATATACATATGACGGTAGGAACAGTGGAACGAACAAGGCACCGATTCGGATTCAATTTTTGAAGCGATTCGTTATAAATGCGCGAACGCGTCCCTTCGTACGTATATGCGAGAATGAGAGATAGAGAGAGAGAGAGAGAGAGAGAGAGAGAGAGAGAGAAAGAATATCTAGAGGGTTTTGTAATCGGGGAAAGGGTCGAGTATTTTCCAGCGCTCTAAAGTATGCAGTCGAATTGCGTATATGTACGATTACGAGGGTCAGAGGTTTCGTTTGTTTTGGGAATGATTTTCCAATGCGCGATGACGGCATATTGTTTGAATTGCGATTTTTTTTTTTTGTGAATTATTAACAATGAAGAAATTTCAATCGGTATTTTCACAAGCTACGGCGAGAGATTCAATTCGAGTGAATAAATGTGCAATGGTGTTATTTGTTCATTGAATGCTAGAATTCTATGAATAATTCGTGAATGATTAGAAACCAACGTTTAATCCTGAAAAAATATTGTGTGATTAATGTAAATATAAAAAATTATTCAATAAAATAAAAAAATATTGGTATAGTTATATGCCGAATGTTCTGCTAGATATTAATTATACTCGTCATAAAATAACTTATCATTTAACGCTTTATGATAATTATTCTTGCGTCGAATAGTATTTTCTCGGCCATGAATTAATATAATTGTAAAAAGTGTTTGAATATTAATATTACTATTAGAAACGACGATTTATCAGTTTGAAAATTCAAATGATTAAAAGTAACTCGGCAAGTGTCAAAACTTGAAAAATTGACAAAGTTCCAGTCATTCAAGCGGACCAATTCAGATTTATTGCCATTCAAGATTCAAACTTAAAATGAATTTTTCGGAAGTAAAACTTTTTTTTAATGTTAAAAAGTTTCTCGCGCATGAATATTTGATGAAATTTATATCAAAGTATTCAAATGTTATTTGTCGAAAAATATTTTTATCAAGTTAAACATTAACGTTTTAAATTTTACAATATAACACGCAAAATTTAAAGTAAACATTTTGATAATGCTTTTCTTAATTTAAAGTATGTATAATAATATTTATAATAAAATATAATGTAAATAGCCATAATTATCAAAATAGCACATAACACTCGGCCTACCTAAACTGAATATAAATTCTAAAGTACTCAAAACAAAATTTCCACTTTAGCAATTTTACAAAGCAAAAGCAAAAAGCTTCAAAGATACTTCACGCACAAAGGCACTCAACGACAACTGGGAATTATTCACTTAACCCCAAAATAACGCTCTCCTTCCCACTCTCACTTTTTTTGCCGTCGAAAATATTGTCAAAACATCAAAATAGTTCAAATAGTACACCGTAAAAGTGGTCGTATCAAAAAGCTTAAGTAGAAGGAGGAAAAGCGCAGACGGCAAAACTCCGTTAAAACGAAATTAATGAATACGAGAGGGTTACAATTCAGGGTCGCCATAGCACTCGATCATACGTGGATTGGAGGGGCTCGAATATTTCTCTCAACGAATATACGGATACGCGAGCGTCGAAAATATGTCGGGAGAGGGTGGAAGGGAAAAAGAAGAAAAAAAAAGGCAAAGTTACTCCGTGTTCGAGAGGTAGACTGGATATCGTCAAACTTTTCGGGCAAGGCGAATATATAACGCGAGTACAGCGAGAAAAAGATGTTAAGGAGGGAAAGAGGCCCTAGAAAATTTTGCGCTGATGAAGAACGATCGCGCCTTGGGAATTTTTCATGCTTATCGGCGGTAATCAGTGGAGGACGACGACGGCGACGTCTTTGTTTAGCTCTCGTTTATCATGATGCCTCGGCGCTGCTTTTACTCGCCGTGAGACATGTCCCGCACGCTTACGAGTAAGAGAGAATACGACGAAGAGTTTATATTTATAAATTGCCGGGACTCCGTGGTTAGCTTTCTTGATTAGCCGGAAAAAAATGGTGGAATTTAACGAGGAGAAATTTCGGAAGGTGTAAAAGGTTCGTCTGGGATTTGCGCTTCTGGAGAATTTTAAGAAAATGTTTAACCATGAATCGATGTTTATTTGAATTTATGCAACTCTTTTTTTATTGTTTTCGTAAAATTATATTAAGTATGAAAATATATTTTTTTTTAAATATTTTTTTTTTATAAGGAAGCAATTTATACGATTTACTAAATACTTATCATGTATAATTATAGAATTAAATACATATTAGTTCCATATATTCATAATTAATGAGTTTTCAATAGTGCACCATAAAAGAATTTAACGAATAATATAAACGCGATTAACTAATTTCTTATCGCTTCGTAATATTCTGAAATTAATCCAAGTATTTATAATTACTAACCTATATAACAACGATATCCCAAACTCCAATCTACCTAACAATTATTAACAACTAAAAATTTCCACACCGTTGCAGTCGACGGATCCATGCGAGAAAGCACGAGCCGTTGCCGTGCCGAGATCAGCCCTTCACTGTCGAAGCATCGTTCAAGAGGGCACCTTCGGAAAGGTTTATCGGGGCAGTTTGAGCCAAGCCGGCCGGGAGCAGGAAGTTATCATAAAGACAGTTACAGGTACGTTCCACGTAGAGGCCCCCGTCTACAATATACAACGATGTATCGTATCCGCGAATTAATTTAACTTTCCGAAATGCGCATCATCTACGATGTCTATAGAAATTTTGGGTTGGTTAACTAAAGAGGTGGAGGAAACTAATAATAAACTAATCTGAGATAACTTTCGGTAACTAGCTTGCCATTAATGTTTCAAAATTTAAGGATTTAACTGTGCCATGGCTTCAGCTACGCGGACGTGAATAAAGTTAAGATTAATAGACCGCTGATGTTTATTTTACGATACGAGGGCAAAGTTCTTTCTTAATACTTTTAATTAATTGTTCTCATTAACTAAAATTGTTAAATCTTATCTTAGCTTGCATTATAAAAATATAATTTTTTTAGAATATTATAAATAATCAACTTCTCGTATTAAATAATTTACTTATCTTCAAGACTGATACTTTTATTGAAATAAATGATAATAAATTTCTATATTGATTAAATTGTTTTAAGAATCAAAATATTTTACGCATTTCGATACAATGAATAACAATTGTCGATCCAAATGTTAATAAATATATTAATATATATGCGTCAGCGAATATAATTCACACACTTCAACAACTGGCATCCGATACAAAAGAGACCAACCTTATCATCAACCGTTCCTTTTAACTCTTTGTTCCCTATATACTACACCACTACCAAAAAAAAAAAAAAAAAAAAAAAATTAACAAGTCTTATAACACACAAACGAAAAATTTCAACAGACGTAGCGTCGGCTTATCAAGCATCGCTGTTGGTCGTCGAGGGCTCGCAAATGGCAGGTTTGGTTCACGGTAACGTAGCGACGTTGACGGCCGCCTGCCTCGAGGGCAGCTGTCCGATACTCGCTTACGCGTGCACGCCGAGCGAGATAAATCTCAAGACCTACCTTACCAGCGGCGAGCATCATCCCGTTACCCGAGATCTCGTCAACATCGCCGTACAGGTGGCGAGGGCCGGCGCTTTTCTCCACGGACGCGGTATTTTGCACAGGTGCGCTTTTTATTTTATCTTTAGCTTTCGTAATTAAACGAGCACTCAAATTAGCTTTTATTTAAATATACTTTTATCTTTTACGATTGAAAACATCTTTTGTTTTTTTTTTTCTTTTAAACTATTGTACAATCTTAATTACACACACACAATAAAGCATAACTCAAAATAAAAAATAAAAAAATAAAAAAATAAAAAAAAAATTCAATTCACAGAGACATAGCGACGAGGAATTGCGTAGTGGACACAAGCTCGTTGCACACCAAACTAGCGGACGCTGCATTGTCGCGCGATCTTTTCCCTCAGGATTATCACTGTCTAGGTGACAACGAGAATCGAGCTATTGGATGGATGGCTTTGGAGACGCTTCAACAGGGCCAGTATAGCACGGCGAGCGATACCGTGAGTATTTCGATAACTTCGCATATGTATATTCTTGTTTATGTTAAAAAGACAAAAAAAAAAAAAAAAAAATTCCAACCTCTAAATTCCCAGTGGTCGTTCGGTGTGTTCCTCTGGGAGCTGGCGACGATGGGACAGCAGCCCTACCTCGAAGTGGATCCTTTCGAGCTCACGGCATTTCTACGCGACGGTTACCGGCTCTCTCAACCCCGACCTTGTCCCGACGAGCTCTTCTCCGTAATGGCGGTTTGTTGGCTGGGCCCGAGCCGGGAAAGACCGACCATGCCCCAGCTGTTGGCCTATCTCCAGGAGTTCTACGACGCTCTCGGCGGTTTTATTTGAGGAACGAGCGAGGCCAATAACGCTGCTGATAATGTTGGAACGAAGAGTAGGATTAAGAAGAAGCGCGAGTGTGCTTGATCGAATGTTTGTGCGGGAGTTTTTCTGTTTTTTTTTTTTTTTTTGGGCGAGAGGAAGTTTGGTGCTCGATGATGAAAAGTTGCGGATTTGCTCTCTTATAATATTCGCAAGGAACTAATGAGATGGTCGAAAAACGTTTTTTATCAAGTCTTAATCGAGTGAGAACTAAACATCTTTACCGTTTAACGATTAAAGTTTTTGTCACACTATAATTTTACGTTCATTATTAATCGTGTACAGTCTTCTATATGGAAAGCGATTACATTTTAAATAGTTTTTACACGAAGAAGACGCTTTGCATGAACCGTAAAAAGTCTTTACAATCCAATTATAAACTCAATGAAAGTAATATTCCAAAGTTTTTTTCCGCAACATTTTTCCTGAAGCGTGCTTCGGCTTTCACTCGGCGATCGACATAGTTTTCTCGATTTTAACATTTTTCAAACTCAAACCCAGCTTAAATATAAACTTACTCGAAGCTTCAAAGTTTTTTATGAGAGAAAACCGCGTAAAAAGGAAAAAAGCTCTTTATACGAAGAAATGTCGCGCGAGTAAATAAATTTTATCCCAAAGCTAATGGCAGCAAAAAAAGAGGATAATAAAAAAAAAAAAAAAAAAAAATTACAAACCGCAAAGGAAATATCGTTACGTAAGTTATATCGTAAGATGCATTGTAAAACCGTTTTAAATGTAAGCGCTCTCTCGTACGTAGGTAAGCACAACTCGGGCGCATTCAAGCGCAAAGTTAAACGAGTATTTCGCTTCGAAAGCTCATTACCTTTCTCGCGAAGTCTACCCGCTAACGGAAAATGCGTCAAAAGGAGACAAAATAAAAAATAAGTCCAAATCGAGTGCGTTAAATCGAAGTATGAAAAAAAAAGAACGACGGGTCTCAAAGGCCACGACCACGTCGCATAAGAGTTAAAAAAAGAGAGGAAAGCTTTGCTTTAACGACTTGTTTATTGTATGCGTCTCTCTATCTCTCTTTCTTTCCTTCTCGCTCTCACCGTAATACTTCTCTTTCACTCGAGAGAATTTTTCACGATCCGTTTTTACGCGCGAGCGAACCGTGCGCCTGATTGTAGACAGAGAGCAATGACGACGAACGTAAAAGTATAGCGGTGTCGCAGGCGCGCTTGACATTCAATAAAGTTGAATGCGTTATTTAAACGCGCTTGTTGATACTTTATAAAGTTACCAGACGATTTATTTAGTGGGATTATTTATTTTGATGCATTATGGAAAACTTGTTTAATCAAACTCGAGTATTCTTTACGGTTAGTATTAAAAAAAATTTAATCAACTGTCACGACGAGTTTATCATTAATGATGGAACTTACGAGGTGTGGCAAAAAAGTAATGAGACTAGCAACAACGTTGCCAGATCGCTTGCACGTATATCAGTACCCTCCCATGACTCAGTTTGAGTTTCAACTTCTTCCGTTAACTACGTGATTTTTGTGACTGCTATTATAGAAGTTGTGTTTTGGTTGTGCGTCACGCAAAATGGAACAGCGGATGCTCCATCATGACAACGCCCCATATGTCACACTGCCCTCTCCGTCACAGAACTCTTGACCTCAAAAGGCATTTCTGTGGTTCCCCAGCCCCCCTATTCATCTGACCTCAGTCCCTGTGACTTTTTCCTTTTTTCTAAACTGAAAAATGTCCTCAAAGGGCGTCATTTCGGGACTTTAGAAAACATCCAAAGAGTGTAACCAACATGCTGAAGACTATACTGGTTGAAGACTTTCAGCGCTGCTACCAAAAGTGGGAACAACGTCTCCATCGGTGTGTAGCTGCCCAAGGGAACTACTTTGAAGGGGATAACATTGATGTTTGAAAAAAATAAAAATTTTGGTAAATAGAAAATCAGTCTCATTATTTTTCTGCCACACCTCGTATATGATTGACCTTTGCAAAATTTTGTTACAAGCTAAAAAATTATTTACGTATGACATTAATCTTATGAAAATTGATAGTTCTCATAACAATAAAATTTGAATTTAAGAATAATCTTATATTTTACAATTTTTGCGAAAATATTTGCGTAAATCATGCAGAATGAAAAAAAAAATAAATTACTCGTCAATCATTACAAGAAATTGTTTCACCTTCAAAATATTAACTAATTCATTACGACGAGCGAAACGATCAATATTCTAGTCTGTAAAAGCGAGCGAAGCAAAAATGACAACTGTAAATAGCGTAAACGAAAAATCAAAAGGCGTGCGATCTATTATATAATCTCTATATATCTCTCTCGCTGTTAATAAATCGCTGCAAAAACTTGAAAGAAACAGAGAAGCTTTTGTTCTTACAGCAACTCATCACGCGCACTCTCATCTTACGCGAGCCATTTTCCACGCATTCGCACTTATCTCACTCTTTTTCTAACTCTGTCGTTCTCTCTTTCTCTCTCTCTCTCTCTCTTTCGTTTTTTATCTCTACCGATTATGCGAAAGCAAACGTAACGTTGAAAAAAACAACAGTTTTCTATCATCGGCCGTGATAAATTTTTCCAAGCGTATATATATATATTATAAGCATCTTTCTAAATAGTCGGTGTATAAGCTCTTTTTCTCATGGATGTCGCATGTTCCTCTGTGTCTCTATTGGCGAAATACATCGCGCCTCCGTCCTTCGTTTTTTTCCACTATTATCCGTCAATTTCCATTTTTCTATACGTAAAGCTCGACTAACGCGATTTTATAGATGATAAAAAATATAATAGTTCGTAAAATAGCGAGCCAGTTTATTACGAATATAAGAATAGAAATCAAACGAGATTAAAGATTAACTTTGTAGAGTTCGATGCAATAGTCACATGTGATATCACTATGAAACATATTAAACAACTTTTTCTAAGATGATGCATTTTAAAATGTCAACCGGTTTTACCTCGAATATAAATTTTTCACTTAAATTGATGTATTTGTGAATAATATTAGTAATTAGGTTCAAATGGCATTTTAATTAAATATTCTGAAATTTATTACTAGCTTCATTTTAATTATGTGTAAAAGTAAAATATTTTACGTAATTGCTATTTTTAAACGATGAAATTCTAGATTACGTTAAATATAACATTCATAAATTGTGAAGAAAAATCATAGATAACGATAATTCTTAGATAAATAAGATTTGTCTTGAAATATATTTTCTCTCGGTACGGTTCTTAACTTTTCTTTTAATATATTTAAAAGTCAAGCAAAACTATGAAAACGAGCTAGTCAAAAAAAATATCGTCCTTATTGTAAATTAACTATAATATCACGAAAGCTTTAAATACTTCGAATTGAAGGGAAAGAAAAAGAAATCGTGATTTAATTCATATATAACGGAGAGACACTTTTTCGAATCTAAAAATCTCACGATTAATATCTTCACCTGTCTATACGCGCTCTTAATTTTCACCTTGGATAAGAGGCCCGGCCGTTATCGCATGTATTTTACGCGATGAAGATGTTTCCTACGTTTGAAAAATGTTTTGTTTAATTTTTTTCTTTTTGTACACAAATGTATGCGTGCGGTATCGTCTCTCCATGGCGTACGATTTTGTAATGCACTCTCTAAATATTTTTATACGAAATAAAGAAAATTAATCGTATATTAATAAGAGAAGAAGGATATTAGTCAAATTGAAAATTGTCGAAAATTTTTTTATAATCGATCGTATTGTGTTATAAAAACATTTAGATGGTGCACGAAATGTAAACTCAATCTCTTGTGTTATTATTGTATCTCGAATAAAAGTGTATATGTACCAAATGGAATAGTCGCAACACGCGTATAAACTAAAAAAAAAGAAAAAAAAAACACTTGAATAAAGTATTCCGCTCTGTATGTATGTAAGAGAATTTTGCGTGCGTCACCTTTGTCCAAAGGCCGTGCGTGAAAAATGTCGAATTTCTTCAACATTGCCACCAGTGTTAATGCAGGCCTTCAATTTTTTTTTTTCTATATTGACTTTTTTATGTTTTTGTTTCAATTTTTTTTTGTTTTGTTTTTTTTTTTTTTTTCTATATTACGTTTATTTTTAAGATCGCGAAGAATACAATAAATATTATTTTATTAGCTGTAAAAAATATCCAGTTCCACGGGAAAGTCGGATACGCTTTTACTGAAATGAATGATAACGTAATATATTTAACTCGCACGTGAATGCAAACTTTAATACGTAAAATAAGAAAGTTAAATAAATGTATATTGATAAAAAAAATTATTTAGCTATTTATCAATTTTTGTATGTATATTTATGATAATTACGCAACACGTGAATAATTTTTATTCTTATAAAAAATTTATTTGTAATATATACATAAATCTACTTAAGTGTTATATTATTAGGATAATAAACTAGATAATTGTTCCATGCAATTACGAGAGTCGTACATACCACCGATAATATAGAATATTTTTCGAAAGGTAAACAATAAAAAAAAATTTCAACTTTTAACGAAAAAATCTATAATCCACGACAAATGAATAAATAATCAAACAACTGTCACAAGCACAAATTGCTAATAATAATATATTTTCGAAAAAACGTTGCGACGCAGTAAAAAAAAAAAAAAGAAAATAAAAAGAAGAAGAACAAACTAAATGTACACAATCGACAAATTTTTCACGCAGCGTCTTACTTTTTCAATGCTCAATGTGTATACTATCGAGAGAGAAAAAAAATAAAACGCAATTATTTGTTAATCTATTTGCGCCAGCGTGAACATAAGCTAAGTTGCGTCGCCGTTGCTTTTCGAGCGAACAAAAAAGTAAGAAGAAATATCTTCTTGAATATTCGTCATTTATAACAAGTGTATAAATATACTATTTCGCTATTTTTCACTCTCCCATACTATTCTCTCTCTCTCTCTCTCTCTCTCTCTCTCTCTACATATATATGTATATCTTATTAAATGTTTTTTGCTAACTGGAAGAACAGGGTAGGCTAGAAGCTATTAACGCACGCGCACACGTCATACACGCTTCCTTTTCTCTTCGATGCCGATCGCTGCTGCTTATGCGACTGCACGCGTTTGCGCGCCCGAGATTTTTTTCGCATTATAAAACGACACCGCCGTCGCGAATGTACGTTGTGTGAAAAGGCGCAGGTATGACCGATTTAAGGATCGCTTCCTTTTTCGACAGCGTGATCGATCTTGCGAATGATCGAAATTGTATCGGAGAATCAAATTGTATTTATAGTAAATGTATTCCGTTTGAAAAAAAGAAAAAAAAAAAAAGAAAACAAAAGATTGAGTGTTTATAATAATTGTATTTATCGTTATAAAAAATGATTTTTATATACTTTCTTTTTTCGTTTAATTTTTGTTGCGAATATTCTTAAAAATTTAATAAAATTTATGAATTTGAATTTATCTGTTGAGATAAGATATAATAAATTGCATTTAATTAATTTCTATTACGTCAATCTATAATAACTTTTAGAGGCAATTTTTACTCGAGACCAAAGACCATTTCGACTAAATTCCATCACTCCCTATAGAAACAAAATTTTCATTTGTCTTGCACTCTCTCGTTCTTACTTCTCTAGTCAGCTGGTCGTGCATTGATAAAATGATATTCGCGCATTCTCACGAGCTCTCTTACTTTGTAAATAGAGTCGTCGACGGATACGAGTACGTCCCTCAAGCAAACGGACGTTTAATAACAACACGCGAGTACTTTTATTTACACGTATAGGTGAACAGAAAAGAAATTTCACGCAATCTTTTCTCTCTCTCTCTCTCTCTCTCTTTTCCTTTCTCACTTTCTGAAACGAATGAATAAGCACATGATCAACATATAACAGCGTTGCGAGTACCCCGCATATATACAATTGTATCCTCATTCTTTCTCTCTCCCTCTCTCTCTATCTTCGTAACATACCGTAAGTATTTTTCACCTCGCGTATACATATATAAGCGCATTTTGACATCTTATGCGCGCGCGCGTGTGTGTATATGTCAGTGTATGCATGTATGTATATAAATATCATCGTTGTACATCTACCAACGGTGTTTATTTTTTAAGTGAACGAAACAAGATGTACGAGTAAAAGCACAGACTACGAGAGTTATAAGAATATTATACGATGTAAAAATATTATAATAAATAGTAGAGGAGGGAGGAAAATGATATTGAAAAATAAAGAGCATTCGCTCTACTTTCTTTCTTAAAAGAGAGAGAGAGAGAGAGCGAACGAAAAAAAAATCAAATATCCACGTGTACTTGAATTTATAAAATATCCGAACGTAAGTATTCCTCGTTGGAGGGACGATAAAACCCTTTTAAACCGACGGCCGATTTGTCGCCGAGACATGTAAGAAAAAGAAGAAGAAGAAGAAAAAGCCAACCGAGCGAGGATCGATTGCACGCGAGACTCGCGCCTTGTACGGCTCACTCTTTCTCTTTCCGGACACAAACATCGAGCCTTTTATCGTCCTTCTTTTCGTTTTATTTCTCCGTCGTATACTTTTCTTTTACTCGTTCGTACGTAATCGGCACGAGTTTTTCGGATTCCCTCATTCTCTCTACTTTAAGTATTGTAGGTATAAAGACGGTCGCTAATCGTGCACGCCCGAGGAGGTAAGTATGAATCCTGTTCCATGATTGTTTGGAATTGCACTTAAGGAAGATACGAAGTCGACGAGATTATCAGGCTTTGGTCTTTGCGAGGAGTAGTTTGTCGAACGAAAGAGAAAAGGTTGATAAAAGGGGCTTTCTTGCTTGCCTTTTTTTTTTATCTATTGGTACATCTATATTACTCAATGACTAGATTTATGTTCGTCTCAATTTAATACTTTTTTATTTTAATAAATTACGTAAGGAATCGGGTAAAAAACTATAAATAAATTTATCTCCTTTTTTTTCAAATCCTTTAAGTTCAACAAAAATATTAGTGTCGGATACATTGAAATATTATGAAACTAATGTTTAATGTTATGTAAATGAAAACTTTCATTTAGTATCAAGTACAACAATTTTAATACTGTATTTTCTTTTAATATTTACTAATTTATTTTTCATAAAGGTTTTAGAAAATCATACACTGATTTTATATTAATGTTTCAATTTTTATATAAAATAATAAAGCGTGTAAATTAATGAATGAAAACTTTTAATTTTAAACCATACAATATTATAAAAAACAAAACTAAAAATTATAATACTCAAGAATGCATTCAAAGTAAAATGAAAAATAAAGCAAATAAATTATAAAAATATAAAAACGGAGTATCGCGGTAATGGCGCACGCACTATTTCCTAATCCGTGGGCGCGCAAGGAGAAAAAGTCCCGGTACCGCTAACCTTTTTACCCGCACATCTATCTCTTTCTCTTTCGCTTGCTATTATGTGGATATATATATACACCGTGTACAGGAGTCGACACTATCAAAACGTCGGCGCGTCGTCGTCGTCATCGAGCAAATGAGCAAACGAAAACGAAAGTGACGCGGAGAAAGTTACAAGTGAGAGAGACAGTATTGTTACAGAGACACTCGAAACTCGCCTTAGTGAGTTGTTCGTCAGATTTTTGTGAGATTGAAATTTTCTTTTTTTAAAGTTCCTTTTTTTTGATTTTAAATTTTTCAAGGAGTAATATAAAAATTTGATTTTATTATTGTCATACAAAAATTAATTAAAATATGTATGTCATTCGATGACCTAGTCTATTACATCTTAAAAAAATTGTAGTTATAATTTGTAAATTTTTCATTTTATACGCTTTTAAAAAAGTAAAATTTACACAAATAGACTACTAAACTTGTTTTTTTTTTTTTTCTAACATTCATTATCTCAACTTGATATGTAAATAATATTTTAGTGAAATGGCACGTGTCTACCATACTAAAATTTTTAATTATTCATTTGTTACAAGAATTAAGGCATACGCCGAAAATATTTTGCATGGACAGCGAAAAAAAAGTCAAACGATAATACGCTTAAATAAACTGTTTAAATTTCCGTACACGCCGTTATGAACTAGTCTCCTCGAATAAACAGTAAGTATACGGTTATACGGTACACCGTATAACGATAATTCGACTCGCGCGTACATTTGGCAATACATTCGTCAAACTGGTGCAAATCGAGAGAGAGAGAGAGAGAGAGAGAGAGAAAGAGAGCGAACAAGCATTAGCAGCGATTACCGAGCAAATTTACAAAACCTCCCGCGCGCCCGCGTTTTCAAACGAATTTCGAAACGCGCTCCCTTTCCTCTCTGTACCTTTCATATTCGCGGTACCTCGACGCTTATGTATATATGTATGTACCGGCTGGCCAACTTACTCTCACAGATCAAACGTCACTCGTTATTTTTTCAAAGGCCGCCCGAGTAAACTTGTTTTCTTTGCAATCAAGAGCCATTTCACACCAAAAGTTTGTGTGTGTGTGTGTGAGTGTGTCGGTATGTGCAGTGTACGTGTATATACGTACTTTCTCGCGACGTTGCTATAAGAGTCGCTAAAACCGAGAGTAGGTGTAGGTGTGCCGTTGACGAAAAGTTTACGTAATCTCTTCTCTCGCGCCCGGTAGAATGCATTATTTTTTACGTTTTTTCCCCCATTTTTTATCTTTTTTATACCTTTTTTTTTCGACATCGTATTATGTACATCTGCACGTTTAATGCACGTATTTAAAAGACGCTCACACTCAGCGAATAAACAAAATTTCCAAACGTAAACAAGAATACTTTGCGTTGCGGTTGCGTATATAGCTGTTCGAATTTTTTTAAGATGCGTTTCGCGTGGGTTAGTTCAATCGATTGTACGAGCCTCGAAAAGTTGAAGAGGTTAAACGGTTCGCGTGTGTAAGATGGAGAACCGAAGCCTTAATCGACGTAAATCGCGCTCGTTATTTTATGACTATCGTGGATGTATTTTTAAAACAGCTTAATGTGTTAAGTGTTGTTTTTTATCAATAATTTAATTTAATAGCGGCGTATTATTGTATACGTTACGTCCATTTATGTGCACGATTTATAGGAGAATTCGATAGAAATATTTTTCGTTAATCAACAAACGTATATTTTGTTCGTACGAGTTCTCATGTAATAACTATTTTTTTTTACTAGATAAGGAAAATCTATACATATAATTCAACAACGAGGAAATTTCTCTCCGTATTAGAATTTAATAGTAGCAATTATAACGGGACAGACATCTGCATATTTGTCTGATGAAATGCAAATAAACTAAACGTAGGAAATTAAAGCTTCTTTAAATAATTGCATTCAAAACATAAACAGTGGAATTGGAAGTCAAAATGCCTTTATACTTATATGAGATTTTTAATAAATTTAACTACGATACATATTTTGTAATATTTGAAATTCATTAAATTTTATTGCTTTTCAATGAAAAATATTATAAGTAATCATTCAGATTTACATAAATTACATAATGTTGCGATAATTTGGTTAACAATAAAAAAAATGTTTGAATATAAAACTTGTTTTATTATTAATTTTACGAAATGTTTGTTTATAATATAGGATTGATACATAGCGGATTTTTTCTTCTATAATTTCATTTTTTTTAAATTGTAACGAAGCACGAATTTATTTGCCAACCAACGAAAATTCCACCTGAATATAAACGTTAAACGCTCACACATAAATCATTAAAACTCATATTGCTTATAGGTAAGATTTTAGGTAAGTTTTTTCAAAAGATATATATTATAATATCGATTCCATAGAAATTTCAATGTGACATATGTTTAACAAGTTTAAGATATTATTTGAAATATTTTACGCGGTTCATTTTTCAATTTTTACCTTTCATTTTTTTCTTTTTTTTTTTTTAACATTTTTTTTTTTTTTTTAAACATTTTTCATTCACAATCATAAATTTCTTAACGAGACATATCGAAAACCGACACAAAAAAATAACGACATAATAAAACCCTTCTCAGAGTAAATTTAACCAATCTTCATTGAACAATACAATAAAGAAATCCATTCAATCGTCATAACATCTCTACCATACACTATCGCGCAAAAAGAGAGAAAAAAGTAAAATAAAACGAATCAAGCATGTCGCAAGGCATTTTTCCTTGCTTTTTATCATTCCCCGTCGTTTCTTAAAAAGAAAGGAACAGACTTCACCTACGGCTGAATGGAGTCGGGCTATTTCGCGCTCGCGCGCGTGAAAACGCGCCCGAGAAAGAGAGAGAGAGAGAGAGAAAGAGAAAGAAAGAGAAAGAGATCGGTCGATGTATACCTATATATAATATAATATACACAGGTATCGATGGTGTTTCGTGTTGTATAGCTCTCTCGAAAAAGTATACACACTGCAGTAAAGCGCGCATACGACACTCGTATGGAAAGAAAGAGAAAGAATGTGCGAGAGAAAGAGAGCTAGCGAAATTCGCGAGTGTGTCTTGGAAAGGCGGCTCAAGGCTCGTCTAGCCTTGGACGCCTTAGATTGCCTAATATTTTGTCTTTCTCTCGCTCTCTTTCTCTTTTCTACTCTCTCTCTCTCTCACTCTCTCTCTCTCTCCCGCGAACAGGATGGGGATACGTGAAAAATGCGAGTCTGGAAGGGATATTGTGTGCACATGTGAGGGTACGTAAGAGTATTAGTGGCTGTTATTGAAGGTGAGGTTAGACCTCGGCTCATTGTACTTGCGGAAATGTTCTGTGGTTTCTGTCCTCGCGTGTCTCTCACTCTTTCTCTCTCTCTCTCTCTCTTTCCTTTTTTACCTGTACTACTACTCTCGCTCTCGCCTTTCTTTTTCTCCTTTCTCCGTCTTTGGTTTTTTATTCTCTTGTTATTTTTCAGCCTCTTTTTGTTCATTTTTTTGACAAGCTTTTGAATTCCATATTGGGAACGTTCTCGTTCTGCCAGACTCGAAGCAGACTGCGCTCATTAATTTTGATGTCCCGAAAGGATGACTTACATGGTCGAATATATGCCGGGTAGATTCTGTTTTATTTTCGTTGAGAAAGCCATTAAAAAAAATTCATTCGGAATTTATAGGTGAAATTGTAAGTTAAAATATTTTTGATGTTTCAATGGTATTTTTATGCAAGCATTGGTATTTCTTTGAATAATTTTATAAAATTTTAAACTATATTTTATGATAAAAAATCATATTTTTCATTATTAATTAAAAGTATCGTGAACTTTTTCATAAAATTTATATAAATTTTTCGTCAAACTAACGATCGCGTCTACGACACTCTCACTATTGCGAGAAAAAAAAAGAAAGGAAAAAGAGCTAACAATGTACAATGTAAACCGCGCCAATGAATCTCTCCATACATAAATAAGAACGGGTGCGCGCGCGCGCGTGTTCACGATTTCATATACAAAATTGTGCCTATGAAAATAAGGGGGCAACCATTGCATAATTTAGCGAAAAATAAACCGTCGCGAGTCAATTTCACGTGAAACCCACGTCATATATATATATATATATATATATATATATATGTATACACAATCGTTTTCGCAAACAACCCTCGCAGAAAGAGAGAGAAAGAAAGAGAAAGAGAGACTTACCGCCACGAATCGGTATATATACAGGAGACACGCGCGAACTTGTCGCGCGATCCGATCGTTTTAACGTTCGGATGATGGGTTTAAAGAGAAGGGAAGGAAAGAGAGAAAAAAAGTCGGCCAATTTAAACCGACGAGAGACAAGAGAAGCGGATTACGATGATCGCAAATCACTCGGAGGTATAAAGAAATCGATCGGCGAGGGGGAGAAAATCGGCGCGCCGATCTATCGCGCGATTTCCAAATTGTATGCCGAGAAAGCGAGAGAACCCCGTGGAAGGAAAAGATACCGTAAGGCCTACGAGGTATTTGAGACTCGAAATATTTTTCTTTTCTAGCTTGATCTATTTTTCTTTACTTTTTTTTTAAGACGAATGGGATTTTTATCTATGCATTGTTTTGACTGAATTTATCTACCGAATTTAAGAGAAATACCGTTGCGAATTTGGAGTAGATTTTAACTTTTGCTATAGGAATTCGACGTTGAGAAATTAAAGATCTAAATTCACATTTAAAATGTATTTATTTTACCTAAATTATTGCAAATACAATTCCATTAGATGTTAAATCTATAATTAGCTACTCGTATATTATAGTTCATTCTACGGATAACAATTAACCCAACCAAATTTTTTTTTTCTTTAAATTGTAATACTCATGAGGAAATGGTACTGCATACATACTACATACTACATATAATATTAAGCATGGGAATCGATATCTTAAAATTGACTTACGTTATCTTTTTTAAAATTTTCATCGGATAAAATTATCGTAACTGATTAAATTCGAAAGTAGGTCAGAAAGTGTAACAGCCGTGCCCCAAACCGCATTCGGTGTGTATGTATATGTATATATAGTACACCGGTAAAAGCAAAACTTTAATCTATCAATTTTTTCATCTGAATAAATTTTGATTTGAAACGAGCAAATAACACATCGTTCATTAAGTCCCGAGACTAACCCAGAGATGGTGCTAGTTGTACCAAACTGGCCACGTTTCCATAGTGTGCGAACCTTTACATGAAACGTGTAAAAATTTCACGTCGATCGGATCACAGACAGCAGAGTTATCGAGGTTAGAGTAAAGTCACTTTGTAATTTGTTTGAAAAATGGAAAAAAGCGAGTTTCGCGTGTTGATAAAACATTGTTTTTTAATGGGTAAAAACACCGTAGAAGCCCAGCAATGGCTTGAAAAACATTACCCGGACTCCTCTCCGTCCAGACCAACGATTTGTCGTTGGTATGCTGAGTTTAAACGTGGTCGTACGGACACAAACGATGCAGAACGTTCGGGCAGGCCATTGGAAGCCGTTACACAGGAAAATGTGAGTGAAGTGTTAAAAATTGTAATGAAAAATCGCAAAGTGAAGGTCCGTGAGATTGCAGAAATGACACAGATATCATCTGGAAGCGTATTTACAATCCTTCATGAAAAATTGAGCATGAAAAAGGTTTTTTCCAAGTGGGTGCCGCGATTGCTTTCAGTAGAACAAAAACAGCAACGAGTCGACGATTCAGAGAGCTGTTTATCGCTATTTACTCGCAATAAAAAGGGTTTCCTGCGTCGATACGTGACCATGGATGAAACATGGATACATCATTTCACTCCGGAGTCGAATCGGCAATCATCTGAGTGGCGCATGGCTGGCGAAAGCCGCCCAAAGCGTCCAAAAACGCAGCAGTCTGCTGGCAAAGTCATGGCAAAGTCTGTTTTTTGGGATACACATGGCGTGATTTTCATTGACTACCTGGAAAAAGGTAAATCGATCAACAGTGATTATTATACTGACTTGTTGGTACGTTTGAAGGAGGAGATCGCAGCAAAACGACCGCACATGAAGAAGAAAAAAATCCTTTTTCACCAAGACAATGCACCATGCCACAAGTCCATGAAAACAATGGCAAAATTGAACGAATTGGGCTTTGATTTGCTTCCCCACCCCCCGTATTCGCCAGATTTAGCCCCCAGCGACTACTGGCTCTTTGCTGATCTCAAAAAAATGCTCCAGGGAAAAAAATTTGGCTCGAATGAGGAGGTCATTGCCGAAACTGAAGCCTATTTTGAAGCAAAGGATAAATCCTTCTATAAACATGGTATAGAAATGTTGGAAAGGCGTTGGAAAGATTGTATCACTCTAAAAGGAGATTATATTGATGAATAAAAATGATTTTTGAAAAAAAATGTTGTTTTCGTTGTTAATCTCGGGACTTATTGAACGATGTGTTATATTAAAAATAGCGATATATTACTTTTTCTATTGCTAATTTTTATACTTTTTATTTGGTAGTATCTCTTTGCTATATGTTTACTCTTACATTCGTCTTATCAAAATAATACTCAAAATTCGTACTAAACTGGATTTAAAGTATATGCAACATTATATAATAATTTGAGGTTTAATCTATTGAATAATGCATATTCTATTATAAAGAAAGAAAAAACATATGAAAGAAAAATGTAAAAAGTTTACTTATAAAATTTACATCGCGACGATATACTTGAAACCAAACACAGTAAGTCTTTAATTATAAAATTTTCACAATAATTTCAACAACAAGAAGCCAAAATGCAATCAAATAAATCTACATATAAAGGTCGAGCATATGATAATTCCTTAACCTGAGTTACTTCGATTATCACCGCGGCCGGAAAGGTGGCGGGCATATGGAGCCCCGCGATATTATAACACGCGTATATAAATGTATTACACGCGTGTTCCGCTACATAACGAGAAAGCACCGAGCGCGCGCGGATTTTCGCTTTCACCGAGCTAACTCTCTCGTGTTTGTGTATACATACTCTCGCACACCTTGTACGCGAACTATATGTCTTGCGCGCATTGTGATAATTCGCTCGTGTATACGCTTGCGCTTACGTGCAAATCTATGTATATATATATATATATTATATACGTGTCGAGGATTTCTTTGGCTTGCCCTGGCTTTTATTGCTCTACGTTTGCTTTTGGGCCTTACGTAATCGGAAGCCCGAAACTATCCGGTCGCCGCGTTTCCTTTCTCTCCTCGAGCGCGGGCTCAAGCCTCCAGCTCGCTTTCTTTCTTTTTCTTCTCTTTCCGCTTTGCGTGCTGTATACATCTATTACTCGCGGTGTCCTTTCTTTTGGGCCCGGACCCCCTTGCATGTACACCATTGGTATATGTGTATATGTGGGTGTGTGTGTATGTGTGCGCGTGCGCGCGCGTGTGTGTGTGTGTGGGAAGGGATATGTTGTACGAACGAGTGATACCTACGGATTTAAAGAGTGAGAGAGATAATTTTTTCGTTGTTTCTTAATTTCCTTTGACTTATTCGAAGTAATCAATGTAAAAGGAATAAAACAGTTTAAGATAATGTATATTTCTATGACAGCAAGAGTTTATAAAAATTTTAATTTCGTTAAAATAATTATATAGATATTATTGAAAAAAAAAAAAAAAATAATCATTGGTTTTAACTAATTTCATACACAAAGCAAATACAAACAAGCTATGTGTTTAAAGTTGTTTGTGCAAAGATTAAGCACCTCTTAAGTCGAAGGTATGTTTTACAATTTTTTTCTTGCGCTGTAACATTATAAAACAGAATGAGCAATGATCAAATAATCCAATAACCTCTATGTAAATTTCAAATTAAAAATATCATTAGAAATATTGCATCAATACAAACATATAAAATTATAGTAAATTGTAAAATTATGTCGACTCTGCGAGCAACTTTCTTCGTCGTGAGTATAGTTAATTCGCGTGTTTTATGAAAGCTATAAACTATAACGTACATATTTTAGATACGTGCGAGGTAAAGGCGCGCTCAGAAATACTCGCACGTTGCAAACGAAGTTAAATACTCTCGTAACGTAACGTACTTTGTTTCGGTCTAATATCTCTTAAAATCCTTCGTCCGCTTTATGTTGTGTAAAAAGACTACCGATTGGCCAATTGGTGAGACCTTTTTCGCGCCAGAGAATTTTCTGGACATCGTGATTAGAAAACAGAACGATGAAAGAAGGATAAAAATATAGGTTAAGAGAAAGATTAGCGAAAAATAATAGAAATACTTAGTGACATTTGCACCGATATGATAACGTTTAGAACGTATAAAAGAAAAAAATATATATATGAAGAAGAAACAGAAAACTAATTGATAAAACCGTACAATTAAATTGCCCAAATGCTCGAATTAACGTCCGACATCACGAAAGCAGATATGAATCTATGCTTTATTTATTTCACACGAATTGTAACCTTAATTTAAAGTTAACGACTTTTATCTATGAAAATATCTACACGTTATCTCTCTCTTTCTCTCTCTCTCTCTCTCGTGCTCCGGTCACTAGCGCAATTTTTGGAATTTCTAATGGAAAAATTCTTTTCGAATTATTTAACGACGCTTGTATTGGAATATCAGGTTTCGTTAATAATACGGTTTGAGTGTAATTATCTGTCAACGAATTTATGACATATTCCTAATTTTTTTTTTTTTTTTTTTGCATATATAATATAAAAAAAATAAAAACGATCGAGATAAACACTAATAAATATCTATAACTTACGTTTCAATCAAAAAGTTTCCCAATAAAAAATGTGCAATAAAAAAAAAAAATCTTATTCGTTAAAAAAATAGAAAATCGTAACGGTCGTTCGACGACATTTTAAATAACACAAATAAGCTTTGTAAATTAAAAATTTTCCAAACAATTTCAGCACCGATCAAACATTTATAATAAAAAATTTTTGAAGAAAAATCGTGGCTTTATACTCACCCCCTTGTAAAAGAAGAAACGTGCAATTAGATTGCTCAAAAGCAAGAATTAGCTCAAAGTGCCAAGTCGATAAGAATCGATTATATCTCCGTCTTTATATTCCGCGGTACCGAATATTTCTCACACTATACGACCGGCCCTCGAACGTCAATTAATCAGCTGCGAGAAACGCGAGCACGAGTAACGTTTTGTGGTTCTATATACGCGAGATTTATAATGGAACACTCGGGCGCACGAGCGATATAACATAGACGCTTGGTCGTTACGCAAATAAAATGAGAAATCCGAAATAAAGGATCCCCTCTCCCCCTTGCCCGCTCTACGCGTTGAATTATCCTTTAAAAAATAGGAATCGTGGGGCTCTTTATCTCGGCTCGACATTGCGCAAGCGATTCGCTTTGTTTCATTCGGGAGACGCGCGTTTACGCATCCGTACGCGGTTACCTTTTGCGCGAAGAAAGTGTCGCCTTCGAGCGGACGTAAAGCGTCTTCTTTTGTTTTTTTCTACTTCTTTGTTTTTTTCTTTTTTTTGCTTTTATGCAAGCGAGGAAAGTAGACTAATGTATGGCAAAGTTTTGCTCGTGACGATGACTTTTTTCCGGAGAGTTTTTTGCTTTTTAAAAAGGTGAGAATTGTCGCGAATTGTATGAACTCGACATGAGCCATTAAAAATAATGTGGTCTTTTTTATGGAACAAAAGATAAAATTTTCGATATGTAAAAATTATAATTCACAGAGCAGGATAGTGTTAAATCACTAAATTAAAATGGTATATTAATTCTTTGATAATTAATTACGATGGTATCAATTTCTTATTGTAAGTTCTTTGATATTTTAAAAATTAACTATTCATTTGCTTGACATAATTATTTTTTTTTTTTTTTTTTGCAATCGAACTCTTCTATTGTTAGCAAGTAGGCGGCGAAAGGCATATGTTCATTCGTTATGTCCAAGGTTACGTTCGTTCAATTCACGTGAGACGCATCTTCCTTGCTTTTACCTTCTACGTTGAGTCTGCAATAGTTCGGAGACGACAAGACTTTTAATCGTGCTGAAATTTTTGTTAACTTTTATATATAGAGTACGATCCGTTGGATCATTCCTTAATTTTCAAGGTTGTTCGATGTTTTATTCTTGAAGTTATAAATAATTTTATTATAAAGACAGATTCAGTGTATAGGTAACGAGAAAGAAATTAATCGTTACAAAATAAGATATTACACATTATTCATGACTGTGCTTAAAAATGTTTAATAATTCAAAATGTTAAAAGTTTAAAAAATCCAATTTTAATATTCATCATTATATCCACTGGCTATTTGTCCAAGATTATTGTTAATATAATTTTTTGTAAAACAAATTAAATTAACGCCACTTATTAAATATTCGATATAAAAGCTTTGGATAGTATGAAAAGTCCAAGATATTAAAATTTTTCAAGCGCTTCTTTCTTGATTTTCGTTTCCGGGCTATACGAGCGTACAAGTTTATTTTTGGCAGAAATTATTTTCAAGCCACTTTCTAATGCTTTTACAAATTCACCTCGAGAATGCCGCCAAGGACACGAGAGAGTTCAGCTGGATTACGGTAACTGATATACGGTGAACGTTAGCTTTGTCATTATCGTGATCGGTCGTCATTATGATTCCTTTATGTTCGATCGGCAATATTTCTTCGATGGTATATGCATAATGCGACTTACAAATTACTTTATTATCAGGTTTTATTATTTTGATAGATTTTTTATATTTTATTTGCATGTGTTATTAATCAAGAAGAGAAAGTTTTTTTTTTTTTTTTTTTTTTTAATTCATAATAGTAAGAATATCGCAAATGCCATTTTAAATTATTGAATTGTAGAAAAATCAATGAATTACGATATTGATAATTATAAAAATTTTGTATAATCCAATAAGTATTTATTATTTTCAATAAAAGTAATAACCAAAGTAAGATTAATAATATAATCAATTGAAAATCACCATTAAAAATTTTCAATTTTGACTAACTAAAGTTAAATAAATTTTTCAAACATTATAATTAAAATTATCACAAAATAAATCTTTTCTTCGCTAATCGATCCATCATATCGATCATCGAGTAAAAAACACTTCCTCAATGACCGAAGAGATCGATCCGACGACTCGGCACTCGATTACACCAACATTGCAACATAATAAAGGTAAATAAGTAGGAGACTGAGTTGAGTAACGAAATTCATTACTGATACCCAAGGTACAGAACAGTATATATAGTTAATCCGTACACAAAAAAACGAAAGTTTGTAACTCGAAAAGCCCTCGAAAAGAAAGGGAGTGCCCTTTGAATTTTAGATGGCGATGCTTATACACGACGCTCGTTCTCCAATGTGATTATTATGTTTTGGCTCGGAGATACATTTCGTGGAGACGTGGAAAGTTTTCACGTGCCGCGTGGGCGTTTGGAAAGGTGATGAAGATCGTTGATACATTGGCTTTCGATGGAAAAATAAATGCGTTGGATCTTTATGGATTTGAAATACACGTTGCGCAATGTTGGTAATACAATAGCAATGACTATTTTTATTGTTAGTAGTTAAAGTTTAATGTAATTTATATTTCAATGCAATAATTTTAATGTAAAAAAAAAAAAAAAAAAGTAAATAAAAATTACGTATTAACTTTCAGTCCTTCATTTAACTTATCGATCGACGCTCGTTTTGCTTCTCTTCCACTTTTGACGCGAGAATTGATTTAAAAACATATTCAACATCAATGCAGACATGATACACAGACAGCCTTATCACAAACCTATCATTCCAGCAAAGATGAACCGATACAAACGATAAATTGGGGAGGATAAATCCGCCGGTCGCGCTAATAAAAATCATGCTTTAAAGTACTCGCGGTTCAACGGCGTGCAATACTCGTAATAATAAATACGCGAGTGCACGCTTGTGTTCGTGTATCTACAAGGCAACGACTGAGCACGCGAAGTAAGGCGGGCACTTTCGAATTGCATAACGCGCTGCTCACGCGCGCACCTCGGTTATGTCAGAAGAAAGCTGCCGCCGCCATCGTTACTACTACTTAGCTGGGAAATGTAGGCAGTTTTGCTCACCGACTGATTCTTTCGCTTCTTTATTCCTTCGGTTATCAGTCTCCTTCTTACTACTCTCTAACTAATGTTGGATTTTATTCTCTTTCCATTTGCGCATTTTCTTTTTTATATTGATTTTCTTTTTCTTACTTCTTCTTTTTTAGACACGTTTAGTCCTTTCGTTTATTTACCGGACCTTGCCGAAATCTCGTTTTTCACGTTATCGGGGAGTTTTATTTTTCAAGCGAGTTTCAAATTCTTCTTTTTTTTTTTTTTTTTGGTGCTGTCAGTTTCATTTTGAAAGAGTTATGATTGATATCAATGATTATATTTTGGAAAAGTGAACACACAACATAATGTCAATTCAAGTTAACGCTGTACAGTAAGAAATTGTAGGATTTCATGAGAGATTAATTTTTTTAAATTTAATAATTTTTTAGTTCTTAAGCGTTTTAAAAATATTTTTCATTTGAAGCGCAAAATATATTATTACATTATAAGGTACTATTTACGTTGTTTCTTTAAATTTTCCTTCGCTTGGTTCGTGTAATAAGACATTAAATAATTTATTAAGCATGTATATTACATAAAAATAAAAAATTATATGTTACAAATCGTATTATTTACAAAATTCTCTACGAACGTTTTAAAGCGCAGTTATGCGTTATATATTATGGGAATGCTTGAAACACGACAGTTTCTTTTTTATTTAAGAATAACAAAAATTTTGCCTTTTACCTAAAAAAAATAAAAAAAGAAAATATTGATATAAAGGGAAATAAAAACATTCGATAGGTTTTAGATAAAATGTAATTTAGTTTTCATACTAATATTTTGGTTTATATAAGCAACTTATTATTGAAATATATGGATTGATTTTCAAATAAAAATAATAAAATAATTGAATGATATAATTAAAATTAAATGTGTTTTATGATTATGATAAAAAAATAAAAATTTCTCTAAACTAATCCTTGTCAAATAGTATTTGAATTAGTTGTATTTATTAAATTTATATATTTAAAAAGAATATTAGAAAATTTTCAGGTTAAAAACTAATTGCGCACATTTTAAGAAAGTTGAAGAAAGTTTACCATAAAAATGAGTCAAGATAATTTGTTCGCGATACATACAAAATTACAAAGCTATATTTTACGAACTAAAAACGAGCTTCCAATTTGATAATAACGAATGGACGACATAATTGATTAAAAACCTGTTTTACTATTGAAAAAGAGAAATATTAACTGTAAACGAAGTTGAGAAAATGTATAACATTCAGCTTTTCTTATACAAAAATAAATACAATACGAAACTACAAGCCTCATTATGTGAGAAATAATTTTCTTAAAAATTATTTGCATCGGTTTGAAAAAAAAAAAACTTGATTCCTGATTGAAAATTATGTGATTCGAAACCTGATTAGTTTATCTGAAAAATGTCAAATCAATGGCGAAGTTGTAAGCTGTTAATATTTTCTAAAACATTAAATATATAAACTTGTCAATTCGTAACGAAATTGATTATAAAAATATATCAATCATTGCGTATTTATTCACATAGTTGCGTACATTACCTCTACTATTGTGTAAATTTCACAGTCGTAAACATGCGTCAATATTTATTCTATCGAATATAATTATCCTATTCAATTCTTTCACCCATCGTTACAGTAATGCTGACCATTCAACTTTAAAAATAGCCCTTTGTCGATATTTCATCGAATCCTTTCCTTTTCGATTAACTAAATCAAGAAGTCAACTCGTTATGTAAACTGTTTTGTATTCGCTGCTGCTGTTATCCTTGGTTCAACGAGCTAATTGTCATTAAATGCTCGCTAGTTTAAAATCATAGCCCCGTCGTTAATAGCCAAAGGGTTCAGATCAACGCGCCCGATTAAAATAAAAAAATATAAAAATAACAAATTAAGCACATTACACTCGTGCGACGCAAAGTGGTTTTATGAAATCTGATGCGATTAAAAGCAAACAAAAATCATGTGGCGCCTTTAAAATCGTGAACACGTGTGTGTGTGTAAACAACCGCGAGATTACGAAAAAGCCGTGTAACGGGTAATTTATATATTTATATGTATGAGTGTGTGTGTGTGTGTGTATAATGGGCTCACTTTTTTGCTAAAAGGAAAAATTCTATGAAAATTTTCGTGCTTAGCTCGTTAATAATTTTACAATTTATGAATAAATTAAATATTCGATCGAACGAACTTTTCTTCTCCATTTTTTTCGAACGTTGGGGAAAATTTAACTGAATTTTTGTGTTTTGGTGCCTTTTACGAAATTGTGAAAGTAGTTTTATTAAGAAATCCGTTGCCGGAAAAAAAATCATTTCGAATTTTGATATAGAAATAATATAGTTATGTTTTTTAAGTCAATAACAGGCGCATGCATATATGTCGCAATACTGTCTACAAATATCATTTTTTATTCTTTTATTTCGTCAGTTTTTACATTGTTGGGGATATGAGAAATATTTGAACAGTAGTAAAACATTTTTCAATATTTTCACGACGATTCTTCACACTTGTGAGTACAACTCGTACCTTTTATAAATTCTAAAATTTTACGAAAAAATAATGAAGTATATTGAAGCATATCTCGTCTACGTTCTTTTTTAAATTCTGACGCATGCTCAGATACGTAATGTTTCGATTGTTGTTAAAGTTAAATTATAGCTTGATTTTACATTTTTACTTTCTTTATTGCAAACGTTATTGTTTCAGTTATAAAAAAAAGTTGCCATAGAAAAAAAATAACGATCATGCATATGCTTAAAATAAAAAATAAAATAATTTTAAATTTAAATTATTACAAAAACTTGAACGAGTTACTGTGCAATGAAAGAAAAATAAAACAATTTTAAATAAAACTGATTTTAGAATGCAGGTTTGACAATGGCATGTACGTATAAAAAGAATTAACCTAAAAAGTATTTTCATCCATAAAATTGTTGGATACAATTTATGCATAAGTATTACATAATAAATATATTACTCATTTTTCATAAAAAATTATTTAGAAGAAGAAACAAAATTTATATATGCTTATTAATGAGAAAATATTTACATATAATGCATAAGTATTTACGTCTGTTTATTATTTTCAATGAAAGTAATGGTCATAAAAAATTATGTTGGTGTTGTTTTCTTATATCTAATAAATAGTACCCATATATAATAGCAATATAAGATTATCCAGTGATGTATTTTAATATAAGAATTACGAAAGAAAATTATATGCTATAACCTAATTATTTGCGGTACTGCAAATTACCGATATAAAATTTTCACAATAAGTAAAAAGAAAACAATGCATCTCATGTTAATATAATTACAGTAGTTTATATAAAATTAAGTAATTTTCGATGCATCATATTACACTGTATTACATAAAGAAATAATTTCATTTGCACGATTAATTCATCAAAGCTGTCAATACCCGAAAAAACGAAATTATGACACTGTACTTTCTAAAAACCAAATGCTGGCCCTTTCCTACTCGTGACCAACCGATCGCCTTACTGGCCCACTATTCCATTTCCCTCAAGCTGAGGCGAAAATTCGTAACAAAGGATTGCGCCGTAGCCGAAGAAAATCGGCGTGAAGCTTCTTTCAAAACAAACAAGTAAACAGAGCGTAGAAAGGAGGGGTGGGGGGAGGGTAAGGATTAGAAGAGCCGAAAGTGAGATGGAAAAGAAGGGAGGTGTAGTCCGTTACCTTTGTAATACGGAGACCCTTCTTACTCCAAACGGCGCAAATATCTCGTGTGCCTGTCTTGCGGGGGCCAAACAAAAATTAGGCTCCCGCAGGGCAACCTTTCTTTCTCTCTCAATCTTTCTCGTTTCGATTCTCTTTCGCTCTTCGGCACGCGCACTTGATTTATTGCGCGTTGCAGCGGACATCTGTCCAGCGCCGTTACTCTACAACGGCCTTGAGCGCATAATCGTACCTATATAATATACATGCGACCTATTTTCGGTATGCAGTTTCTTTGGAATTCCACCAATGATCTTTCGCTGAGATGTTAAAGATTCCTAAGATACGCACATTTAGGCGTAGGGTAATGTAAACGTTTCAGGGACGCGCAAATTTTGAAAATTTGCGCACGATTGATTGATGGTAAAGGGTGAATATACCGGGGTTCGGCAGTTGCGACAAGAGGTGAAAATTTTCGCGCTTTCTTTTCTGATGCAAAGGTCCTTGGTGTTATTTGGAAGAAATTCGGTTGTCGTTTTTTGAAAATTTTTTTAAAACATTCTTTATTACAGGTTTTAAAATAATAATTATATATTTTTAATTATTATTTATAGATTACAATAATTTTGATTACACTAAAACGAGAAATCTACCGTTGCAAAAATATCCATTATATTTAATTAAATTTTTCCATCTAATAAAACATAATAAAATTGAACGTCGCTAAAATAATATTTTAAGTGAAAAAAAAAAAAAAAAAAAAAAAAAAATACATCGATCATGTTTAATAAAAGAATCGTCAATCGATAACTCTCGATCAAAATAAAATCGTCGTGCTTACGTATACCTTTGTAATTAATAAAATCCCTCGGCCAATAATTCTCTCACTGGGTCGGTGAGCGCGCGCGTGCGACGCGCTTATTAATCAACCCGGCAAACGATCGCGACAAAGCGACTCTACTCAATGACGTTGTTGCACGCGCTCGCGTAAATCCAAAATTAACCTGTCTCCTCTCCTCTCTCCTTCCTCACTGCGCAAACTTTACGTACATTAAACAAGCTGTAAAGCTCGTTTATATCTTATACGCGTGCTCGCGCGAGAGAGAAGGAAAGAGAGAGAGAGAGAGAGAGCTCTACTCATTCATATCTAATCTGAATGAAAAATCCGTTCGGTCGCCAAAGAGATTCATGTATATATATGCGAGCTAACGGGCTAACAATTCAACATAAGAAATTGGCTCGCTCTCATCGCTCGAGATTGAGAAAGAGAGCTAGAAAAGCGCGTTGATATAATCATCCAACTCGGAGCTCGCGCTCTTTCTCTTTCGCTCATTATCGCGCCACGTTCCTCCAATCGTAAGTGGGTCAGTGTTGAAGATGTCGCGCGAGTGCATACCCATTGCTCGATGCGTGCGCCTGTGTTTGGAAAATGGGTCGAAAACGCAGAACCAAAGAGAGGGAGAGAGAGAGAGAGAGAGAACATTCGCGCGGTACGAGCACGCGCGCGCGCGGGTTTTGACGATTGTGTAGCGCCTGTTGCGACGCTTTGACGATGTGCTTTGGACAATGCGCCTACGCGTGAAGAAAGCTCGCGACCTTCTCGAGATGTAGCGCTGTAGGTTAAGCTTCCGTCCTCTAACAGAGTCAAAGAGACTTTGAAAAATTTTGATGGTATTATATTTCAATGTCGTGAACGATATCGAAAAAGAATTGTCATAATTTTTCTTTTATATTTTAGATTTACTGGTATTTAATAAATCAGAAATCAAAGAGAAAATATGATCATTTGTCATTGTTTGTAGACTATGATGAATTTTCGTTTTGTTTGCGAACTGTAGACAATGGTTTGAAAAATGATTTCTTAAAAGTTAAACCACGAACAATGAATACACTATGAACATGGAAATTAAGATACATTTTCGAGAATATAAACGAATTTTTCTGTTTCTATGTTGAATGTGTACACAATTTTTGTAAAAATATTTATTATTTTCAATTTTCCTGAACAATTGTACATAAAAACATTTGTACGATTAAAAATAAAATTCTCCAAAATATATAAATTAATTTTTTTTTTTTCTTAACAAAAGCTAGCAATTTTAAAATATTTTTACACTTTGCAATAAAAAAAAAAAAAAAATAATACATAAAAATTAGTATGCGCAAGCAAGTATTCTCCTTTTTGAATAAATCAAAGAACATTCGGTTGAAAGAACCAATGAATTTTCTTATTATAAACATCAAAGGCTAATCTATAGCAGGATATCAAAATGTTTCTCTCCCGAAAACCCAAAACAAACATTCGTTTTTTTTTTTCATCAAAAGCAAGAAAAGCCTCCCTTTCTTAAATTAACAAACGAGAGTAAGAGACCTTCTTCTCTCGTTACTTCACACCTTAACCCTGGTGCTGTGAAATCCGTCACAAGACTCACTTCTCTCGAGCCCCTTCAACGCATATATTTTTTTCTCACCTTGTCCTCCCACTACAGGAGAGGTAGAGAGAGAGAAAGAGAGAGAGAGAGAGAGAGAGAGAGAGAAGAGAAGAAACGCGACGCGACTTTCTCGGCGTATGTGGGTGAAGAGCATATGCGCGCACACTGCCGAGAAAAAGAGTGATGAATACTCGCGCGCACATATATGTGTGTATATATGTGTATGTATATATACGCGCATAGACGCCTCGCACCGACGATGATTCTTGCGACATCGGAGAAGAGCTCTCGCGTTGCGACATACTCACGCACACACGTAGGCGCGAGTAGTGTAGTAGCACCGGCTGTGAAAAATCTTTCTCTCTCTTTCTCTCTCTCTCTCTCTCTCTCTCTCTCTATATATATATATATATTTGTATATTTATGATGAAGAAAAAAGAAGAAAAAAAAGCTGAGCACGTCGCGCACGTGTGAGACTACAGGAAAATAACCTACGCGTGGAAAGTCACCTTTTCAAGTACACGCGGAAAAGACGTTTCTTTTTTTATTTTATTTTTTGTTTCTCTCAAAACGTTATTAATATTTCGTTTTTCCTTTTTCTTACGCTAAATTAAATTCGTTTTTTGAGACGATGATAATTCAATGCTTTATTGAACGTCTTTTTTAATAATTATGTATATTTAAGTAATTTGTGTGAATTATTTTTCATTAGAGTCTTTAAAAATTATGTTTCGAAGGTGAAACTAGTTCTATTTAGTATTTATCAATAAAAAAGTAACGATTTTGTCTGCGTCAAACGTTTATCTAGCTGAAAATTTATTTTAATGATATAAAAGGAAATGATTAGAAGTTACACGTGGAGGAAATTTTTTATTTATTTTTTCGTACATAAAAATGTCATTCGAATACAATGTTTCGGTTTACTCGATAAAGTTAATGTCAAATAAGTAATTATTTGGCAAGAAAGTATACTTGTTTAAAATAGCGACTAACAGTTAACATGAAAAATACTTTATGCGAGAATGTAATTATTCAACGTCTACTTATAAATAATAGACTTTTATTAGCTATTCTAAAACGAAATAATACTGTATCGATTAAAAATAATTTATGCTCACAATACTAATAATTTTCTTTTGAATAATGTAATAATGTAAAAAAAGACTTTTTCATATGAAAATTTAAACAGCATTTCATTGCCGATAATTAAACCCATACTGTTGCAGATTCTCAACAAATGCAATTAAAAAAAGAAAAAGATTAGAATGCATTCAACATTAATACAAATATCTTATTTACTTATTTCCAATTTCCACAACAAAAATGGCAACAGTCGGATTCAACAAAGCGACGATTTATTCGCGCGAAAGAATATCGCGCATTGAAAGTGAAGCGGCAAAAGAAAAAAAAAAAAAAAAAAAAACGAAGTAGCCGTGCTCCTTTTGTGCCGTGCATAACTTGTTACATGCACGCCTTTAGACGCCTCGCCTTGGTTTCGTTTCTTTTTTCGGCTCCCGGGCTTTTCTTAGATTTGCTTTCTTCGACTCGGCACAATCGCTTTCGAGACTCGTTTGCGCGCGCGCGCTCACACACACACACATACACACACATACACATATACATACACACACTCGACTTTCTATTGTGTCTCCTCTCGAATCTTCTTTCGCTTGTTCGGGCTATCGAAGGACGAGGAGGCGTGAACGACAACGAAGACGACAACGATGATGCGTCACTTTCATTTTTCTTTTTTTTTTTCGGCATTGCGCTTTTTCCTTTCTTTTTCTTTATTGTGTTTTATATATATATATATATATATATATATTTGAGAAAAAAAAAAATAATACATGCGGAAAGATTCGCAGTATGAATGCAGCTTTTTAGGAAGAATCTCTTTCGCAATATATCATGGGGAAATAAAAAGAGCAACGAATTGATACTTTATAGAGGAAGTCAATGAATTATATTAAGGTTCACATAAGTAATGTTTAGTTTATTGTAATATAACAATATTTATATTTATTGTTACTAATAAATAAGAATACAATTGCGATAAACTATTTTGATATATTTAAAATTTTGAACTTGTTGGAAAAAAATGCTTAAAAATTTATTTGTAAATATAAATCTTAAAGAATCAAAAGAAATTTCTTCTTTACGGCAGCAAAATTCTGTTTAAATAAAACCTTTATGAATTTAAATAACGATTCTATACCAAGAAATTTTAAAGAAAATCATTTTTTCGTAGAATATTTGATTTTCGCTTAAAGCTTATTAGAAATTATAAACGTGTTAGGGAACTTTCATTTTTTTATCTTCTACGTATTGCTTGTATACTTAAATTTTTATCTTCATTATGAAAACGCGCTGAAAGTTTATCGTCGATTATGCGCTAATTTAATTTATATCTCATAATCATCACTTAATTGATATCTCAAACGTCTTAAAGATTTTTATACACGGAAAATGATTAACACGCATTAAAGATTAACAATAAAATATAAAATTATATTTATTTATAAAATTATATATATGTGTGCGTGAGTGTGCGTGTGGGTACGCATACGCTTATTATTTACATTAGTAAGTTCAGGTAAATACATTAGAAAGCTACGCATAAGCACAGACAAATTAAAATACGCGTAACCGAAAGTTATACATGTTTACGCAGACCTAAATCATTCACACTCGCATGTACAGGCACATATACTCTAGCTTGGACATAAATGTACAAGCTTCGAAATTTTGATTCACAGGGGGTTTGTCATGGTTCTCGACACTTTTCTCGTACTCTCGCTGAACAATCGTACATATTATAAATACACTTTTGTACGTGTGTGTACACATAAATACATATAAATATAGATATATACATATATACCTTTACTTTCAATTTCGTTTGGCTGGATACCCGACGTATGCCCGCGCGAGCGCGCACGCGCGTTCTCTTACGTAATATTCTTTCCAGCTCGAGCGACCCAAGCAATGGCGGCGCGCCGCGCGTGTCGAAATAATAGCGGTCGCTCTTATTATGCTATACCTTGGTTACCTTTTAGTTTCTCTCTCTCTCTCTCTCTCTCTCTCTCTCTCTCTTTCTTCCCATTCGTACCTTAGAGTATACCATAGAACGTTCACACACATAAAACCGAGAAGACAGCAAAACGGAGACAGAAAGTGAGAGAGAAAGAGAGACAAGCGAGGAGAAAGAAATTATTATTAAATGCCTTGCAAGCCGTGTAATCGGTTGCACCGCTCGTTGGGCTTTGTGTGTGTGTGTGTGTGTGTGTGTGTGTGTGTGTGTGTGTGTGTGTGTGTGTGTGTGTGTGTGTGTGTGTGTAAACGGATACGCGTACACGTTTATAAATGTGTTTACTCAGAAACGTATATACCTTTTCACGGTGTTAATGAGTGAGGCCCCCATTGTTTGCAGTCAAGTACATCGCGATTATAATTGAAATAATTATAATTGCCAAGCTTTCCGTTATTTAATTGAGATTTTAATCACCGGTGACCGCCGACCGTTTATATGTATATGTACAATTTATAACCTTCCATGGAAAAGATAGAGAATTTAGACAGCCAGAGAACATTAACTTTTCGCGCATTTCCTTATACGAGATTAAACGCAGTAATACGCGTTTGAAAAAATAATGTTATTTTATACGCTCTCTCTCTCTCTCATTTTTTTTTTCAAATTTGAAGAATGCTTTTGTAATCGTTATTTCACGACATTGCTTCGCGTTAGTGCAGAGCTGAAGCACGTGGCAATGGGGCAGGTTATGCATTATAACCGGTTGTATGTTGCCGCGTTGATGTTTGTTGAGAAACATAACCGATCGAACGATTAAAAAGAAATCTCATTCAAAGCAAATTTCATTAACTATGTGAATGCATTATACAATGAGGAACTTTTGAATTTTTTATTTTTTTATCTCTCGTGCAGATACATATACACACCGTATTAATTCTATTGATGCTGAGAAAAAAAATCTTGAAAAAAAAAAATAAAAATTTGTTGTATCTTTTATTTGCTTAAGCATTGGTTGTAGTTTTGAATTGCCCATAAATAAAAATATTAAAAAATAAAGCTCAAGTTATAAAAATGTTAATCGAACAACGTTATTAACATGATTAAAGATTTCTTTTACATCCGTATCCAGCATCATTAAAATTATTTTTGTCTATTTAAAAAAAGAGCTGAAATCAATGGAAGATTATTCAATTTTCGTTTATAAAACGTACAATTAAGCGATGATGACATTTTGCATACGTAGCTATATTTTATGTATTGATCGCTTGCAAATTTTTCACGTTTAAGCATAACTTTAATCGTGCAAAATATCACGAATTGAAAATTGAGAAAACCAGTTCCAAATAATATTTACGCCAAGTTAATAACCGCGAAGATTTTTATATTTCAAATATATTACTTAAGAAGCAACTCAAAGCCTGTCGAAGTTATTTATCTTGTTCTGTTAACTTACATACCACGCTAAAATATTGTATTAATAATTTTTATTATTTTTTTACGCTTTTACCACTGGTTTTCAAAATAACCGGTTGACCGAATGAGCTTTAATTGTGCAAATTTATCTGATTTTAAATTATATCGCTATACGATGATTAATGAAAAATTCTTAAGTAATGGATTTAAATTTTTTAAATTTGTTTTTATAAAAATTACGATAATTTATGCAATTTATGGTAACTTTGTAACAATTAGAAAGTGTTTTTAAAAAGCTATTTATATGAAAAAAAAAAAAAAAAAAAAAATTTTCAATTTTAAAAATAATTTTGTACAATGGGTCAATCGACTTTTTCTCCTTATGTTATACTTACAACGAAATAAAAAATATAGTTCATCAGGTAAGCCACGTATGTAGCAAATGATAGCATTTTTCTTTCAATGCTTAAAGTACACACGAAAAGAGAATTTCGTATTCTCATGTACGTTTCACCGAATCCCGAAAAAAGAAAGAGTCGCGCGCATTTAAAGCGTGTACGAATGTATCCTACATCCGCAAAAACAAAGTGCACATACGGCAGCCTATTTTGCGATCAGGGACCTAATTGTCTTCGAAAAACAGCATTTGTGCATAATGTGCACTGGGGAGCGGAGATCTTTAACCATATGTTCACCGTAAAAAAATGAGCATTGAGTGAAATGATTTCGCAATTTTTTACCACATTGCGCTCAAAAATTTATACGCCAAAAATCGTTCCAATTATGTTTTCACAAATCATGTGGATTTTGTACTTGCGTTTGAAACCAATAGAATCAATGCTTCACGAATTTTAACGAGTACGAACATTTTTTTTCGTTGAAATTCATTATTTATCATTAATTTTTTCTAATTACATCAAGCAAATATAATATCATTATAAAAAGCATCGATTCTATTAAAAATAACATTTAATACATTGTAACAAGAGTCACGAAAACATTGTATACTTATTCAGAAGAACAATTCAATTAAAAATAATTCAATCAAGCATATACTTTTCAACCCGCAACCTCAACTCGGATGTATAAATAAACTAAATATAAAACGTACACAAACATTCACGTAGATAGATAGATAGATAGAGAAAGAGAGAGCGAGAGAGAGAGAGAGATATATATATATATATACACGCGGAAAGGAGAGCGTAACCCTGTGCGCGGTCGCGGAAAAAAGAGAGAAAGGGAGAAGAGATATTCACGATCCTCGGCCTTTGATGATTTTTCGTGTTACGCGCTCGCTCTATTTTCCACACGCGGCTGGCCCTCGGCCACTGATTGCATCTATCTTTCTCTCTCTCTCTCTCTCTCTCTCTCTCTCTCTCTCTTACTTTGCGTTAGCAGCTTCCTCCTAATTCTCCGGACCTTGCTCCCATTTCTCCGAGTGAGCTAGCGCGAGGTGAGATTAGAAATAGATCGACGTACACGCTTACGTATGTGCGCGAGTGTCTGTGTGTGTGCAGCGAGCAAGCGAACGGAAGCTTACTTGCCTGGGTCGTCGTCGTCGACGTCGTCGGAGCGCGCGCCGATGATGCCGATGATTTCGAAAGCTCTCGAGATGTTTCTTTTTTCGCGCCGCGCTTGAGCTTCCCGATGGATTGCGTCTTCGTTTTCACATTGTGCGAGACGTTTTACGGGAGAATTTTAATTGTACGACGACAACTGTTTCATAGATTGTTTGTTTTAATACAATTTTACAATTGAACAAAGTTTATTTCACTTTATTCGTTAATAATTTATCAATATTTTTTACATTCAACGAGTTAAATTTAATTAATTTTACGCTATGCTTTATAATAAAAATCTTAAAACAACATTAAATATTATTGAATGGTAAGTGATCCTAAAAAATTTGAAATCGATATTAAAATTAAAATATTTGAATAATTGATAAAGAAAAAGGCATTGATAAACAACTTTGCCAAAAAAAAAAAGGAAAAATTATTTTAATTATGAAGAATGTACATATATTAATTGAATGTATAAAACGTGATTAACATTCATTACGTAATTGAATATAATTATTTGTTTACATAATCGAATTATGTTGTATTACACGCTAACTCATCCTTTAATTTTATGAATTTTCGCGTGATGCGCGGCTCGTCTAAACATTCCACGCATGTCATTTATGACAAGTAGAAAGTTCAATAAATTTTCGATAAAATGCAACTTTTACATATTTATATTCAATTAATTTTAAAAACATATCTTATACATGCGTATATTAGTCGATGTCGAAGAAAATGAAAAAAATAATGCTAAAACTCGCTTACAAAAGTCCAGTCGAAAAATTGACACGAGGCAAGTATAATCTTAAAACCAATCTTTAAACTCAAGTAGGCGTACTAACTGCACAGCCCACTTTTCACCTTAACGGAGAAAAAGAAAAAATACCATCGTTTACTCCTACAATAAACACTTTTATTACCCGCAATATGCGCGCGGCTTAAAGTAGAGAAAAGAGCTCTCTCTCTCTCTCTCTCGTCGAGCCAATAAACGAGCGATAATCATCTCGCGTAAAATTCGTGCACTTTCATAACTCTTCTTCCCCATTATATTCTTCATCCTCACAATATTTAGCCAGATGCTGTGCATAAGTCGAGGATTGATACACCTCGTATACTGCTCGTACAATTTTCTCTTTCGTACAAAATCCGTCTACGCAACTCGAATCGTTTACGACATCATCCTTCCTCCTTTCGTCCGTTTCTTTCTTTCGAAAATTCTCGCCACCTTCCTTTCTTAGCTTCGTTCCTCCTACTTATAAAATTTTTTGCTCCAGAAAAAGAGAGAGAGAGAGAGAGAGAGAGAGAGAGAGAGAGTGAAAGAGAGAGAACAGCGGCTCATTACGTCAGTGTCTAAGTAGGTATACAATTTTTCGTGTCCTTGGGGGCGCGAAGAATTCCGAGGTCGCACGCAATGCGCCGAGCTCTTTTTTTTTCTTTCTTCATATATATATATATACACAAACACCTTATGTCACGGCGATGGTGGTGGCTGCAGCGAAAAAAAATTCCCAGGATTATCGAAAGGGGTCGGACAGAACTGGCCCTCCACCTCTAATCTCTCTTTCGCTCTCTCTTTTCGTTCTTTATGTTTTTTTTTTTTTCGCTTGACATACGCGTAATGAGGCAATAACGTTGCCTAATTTCTAAAGTTCTCTTTCTCTTATTCTCAAGGATTATAAACTTTGAGAAAAACGCCAAAGTCCTTGCTGGTCGACCGATCGGTGTATACGTATAGCTTGCGAAAGGAAAAAATTTTCGAAAAAGTTTCGCGAGAAGGAGAATGAAAAGTCGGCAAGGAAGATAGAAAAAAAAGAGGAACATGGCCAAGCCGCAACTTGACCTCTTTTTCTTTTGCAACAGTATTGAGAGTGAAAGAGAGAGAGAGAGAGAGAGAGAGAGAGAGAACGGAAGTAAGAGGAGGGATTGTAGTATTGTTTGGAAGAGCAACGATTCTTTTTTTCTTCTTGCTTTTTTCGATCGCGGTAAGAGGAAGAGAGAATGCGAGAGAAAGAGATGAAAAAAATACAATGGTTCGATGGATGGTGAGAAATAGAAAAAGAATGCGGAAAGGATTCTGAAGAAAAGAAAAACGTGGCAAACAGAAGTATTTGCGGTATTTACGATCTAGTGCGAAATATATTACTGCGATAAGTGTCATATTAAATCAATTTATCGTACCATAATATTAAGCTACGTTAACGCAGTATATTAAAAATTTTAATATAAATATTATGGTGAGCCTAAAATAATTACACAGCAAATGTATCAGTCACGTTAAATGAAATAAATTAATAAAAATTGAACGCAACTTTGCGCAACAACTTTTCTTTTTTATCACCGCTCATAATAATTTACATCTCTCGTCCAACAGTTGTCCAAGAAAAAGGGTCTAAATTGAAAAACTCCGTCCTAAGCAAATAGAAAGTTCATAAGCAATCAGGATACTTAGTGGGCAAAAAGTATATCCTATATCCGCTCAAACTTTTATCTGCAAACAATATACTGTTGCGCATTCCTTACCCGCATACGATAACTAAACAACGCAGCTTCGAGCCATCTCCGTCATAAAGTCATAATATTCCCTGGTTACGTCCTTGAACACAGAGCAGGAAGTTCACCTGCGCTGAGAGAAGAAGAAAGAGAGAAAGAAACAGAGAGAGAGAAAAGGGAGGGATAGAGTGGAGGACAGGAAGATGTATACTGTATATCTGGACGGCGGGTTTCCGGTTTCGCGAGCAAGCGCTTCCTTTCCCTTTCTTTCCTTTTTTTCAGGGCGTATGTGTATATCTGCTCGACGCGTATGTATACACGTATAGACAGGTAAATTAAGCATTTGTCCGCGACTATTGTTATTATTATTGGCGTCCCGGGCTTTTAACCCCTTTCTTTCGCAAGGGATATTTTTCTCAACGTGCGTAGCTCCCGCGTATCCTTTTACTACGTGGCATTGTTTCTATTTCTACTTGACGTACGTTCATCTCTTTTCTCTTCGTACTCCCTTTTTTCCTTTCTTTCTTTCTTTCTTTCTTTCTTTCTTTCTTTCTTTCTTTCTTTCTTTCTTTCTTTCTTTCTTTCTTCTTTTATTTTTAGTTAAAGGAAGCGGAGGAGGAGAAAGAGAAGGAGGAAAACGTGTACATCGTTTGTAAGTTTGAAATGTAAGATGATGTTTATATTCGAGAGAGGATTTAAATCAAATAATTAATCGATTCAAGTAATGAGATTAAAAGATTTAAAATTTTAAGATTTGAAATGTAACAAAGGTAGCGCGCGTTAAAATTTTAAATTAAATTTTTAAAGACATTAACTCGTGGTTTTAAAATGTAATAGTTAATTATACCATGCATTTATATATATATATATATATATATATATATATTTGTTTTTAATCCAACCACGAAAAGCATTAAATATATATTAAGATATATAAAGAATGCATTATTAATGCACATGTTAAACGATTAGAGATTTCGATGGATCGACACAAAAAGCATATTACGGTAACATTATAATTGACGAAAAAAATTTCCTTAATGACTTGCGCTACATAATACACATTAAAATCGAGCGAATTTATAATAAAACTTTATCTGGAAATACAAATTTCTGATCGTTGGTGAGAATAAAAACAAAATATTATGATTAAAAATTATGATGCATGCTAAATTGACAAAAAAATTTTGCTTTTTTTTTGATAAAATGCAAAATAATTAATTACACATCCAAGAACATAAAAAATAGAAGCTCGTATGCTAAAAATACTAAAGAATCTCTGTCTCTCTCTCTCTCTCTCTCCTAGTACAATCCATTTTCTCTCCATTTCGGAGAAGATTTCTCTACTTTATGACTTTTGGTATATTTATGGTTCGTTGAAAAATGGGTTATCGAATCCCTTGAAAAGCAAAGACACTGAGAAAGAGAGGGAGACTAGAGTGATAAAAAAAAAAAAAAAGAAAAGAAAAGAAAGAAATACGGAGGAAGAAGAGAAACGAAAAATCCGAGAGTGTGATCTTGTGTTAGAAATTTTTTGTCTTGACCCTCTCTCTTTCTTTTCTACGATGGCCTTGAGGTTGCTCGAGGCACGCATAAAAGAAATGCTGCTGTTGTTACTGCTGCTTCCACTGCTCAACACACACACACACATCCAAGGTAAGACTCTCTCGCCACTGCGGGACTCTTTAAAGCTCCTCTTTTTTCACACTTAAATAACGATTCAGCGTGCCACAACGTATTTGGAGGGTCTTTGTATGAACGTATATCTGTATATATATAGACATGTACGTATTTTTACGCAAACACATTTATGTGTATATATGTACATGTACATACACGTTGACGTCGAGAGAATGGGCCGCCGTTGCGTCATCGGAATCAATCATAATTTTGCTTGAGGAAGAAAAAAGGAGGAAGAAGAGAAGATGATGTTCGATGCGACTTTTGTAAGGTCATGGGTTGTCCATTTATACCTGAATGATAATTATTGTATGAGTTGTTTCTTTTTCTTTTTCCAAGTATGTAAAAAAAACTATATATTTTTTTTGCCATTAAAATTTTACTTAATAAAAAGTGATTATCAACAAACAATATTACCGATGAAATACTAATAACAAATGAAGATTTTATTAATTTAATTATTTATTAATCAATTATTTATTCTCGAATACTTGAAAAACATGTAAATTGTATAGAAACATGAAAATTCAGTACAAAAATAAAAATAAAAAATTCGAGCAGTAGAAACATTGCCCATACTGCGATCGAGCACTTCCCTTTCCATTCCCGCCTTCATTCTCTCCCAAAATACTCGTGAGTTTAAGCGGCTCTCTCCGTTCTTCTCTTATCCTCTCGGCAGCTTTCCTTTTGGGTCGCGGTCTACCTTCACCGAGAAATCACGTTTTTGTGATTCACAGCTGTCCGTTCGCTCGCTCGACAACAAACGCGAGTTTTTACGAATACGCGCACGTACATGTATATGTACGTATGCTTACGAGAAGTAAATCGGCCGTGCGAATGAAGGAAGAACCAAACTTTACGAAAAACAGGAAGGAAAAATTCGGGAAACGACGGCTGCTTTCGATTTTAACAAAAGAAAAGAAATTGTTATATTTACATGTATATGTGCCCATCGGTCGAATATGCATATCGAAAACAACGACGCCGAGACTTACGTGTTTGCTTTCACGTGTATGTGTGTATAAACGTATACGTACGCGGACAAGAACGACGCCGGGATTATGTAAGCGAAGGTGAAACAGCGGCGCACCGCAAACTAGAGAACGAGAGATGAGAAATGTTTCCCTGGCTTATTCTTTTTCCGTCTTTCGCACGCGCGTTTCTCCTCCGCTCTTTTTCTCCTTTGTTTCTTTTATGTTCTCGTATAGTCTTTTTTTCCGGCGAGCAGAGTATTTTTTGTATTTTTTTCAAATTTTTAATTTTCATCGAAAATATTTTGATGCTGCGAGAGTTTAATTTTCGAGTCGGAACGCCGCAAGGACTATGAATTTTATTTGACATTGATGTGTTGGGAAAGTTATGTAATTGCAAATTTATGATCGCGTGGATATTTGCATTTTTATGACCATTAGAGAGAAAATTGTATTAGCTTTTGAAATATTTTCTCATGCTTCATTATTTTTTTTCAATTTGCAAAGACTCGACGCTGCGGTATCGTGTAATAAATTATTTTTTTACATTTTTTTTTTATCGTTATTCTTACATATTTAAAATTTACATTCTTGAAATGTTGATAATGTAAATTTTGATCGATCATTTGTACAAACTCAACAACAAAATAATTTCTTACCGATTCACAACCTACGCGAATATTAAAAATTCATTCGATCCAAATTTGTATCGATTATGCATTATTGAAACGTGAGTTAGACCTTGGTATAACTAATGATAATCAAGGTCTCCGTGGCAAAAATCAAATACATACATACATCCATACATACATATATATATATATATATATATATATATATATATATATATATATATATATATATAACTCTCACGAAGTAACAATTCAGCTCCGGCTGCAAAGAAATATTCATCTCGCGTAATACAATCTTTTCGCGCGCAAACAAAGTCTCACCGGACGTTACGGAAAAAAAAAATTCTTTTTTCCATCACATCGCGGTTGGTACGTCTTGGTTCACAAATACCGAAGAAGAAGAAAACCACTTCGACGTTTATGGCAGAAAAAGAAGCACAGCGAGAAAGTTTAAGTTGGCCGAGGTTACTTGCGTCTTAGCTTTTTCAACGATTTCGCCGCGCAAACGATGGTCAAGCAAAATTTTCTTTCCTCTCTCGTCGTCTATCTCGTTTTCCTTCTTTCTTCTTCTTCTCTCCCCCCTCCCTCCAGTTTTCCGTAACTGATTTACACAAGTAGTCGCGCGAAAGAATTGCTTCAAGGTCTGTCTGTCTGTCTGTCTATCTCTCTCTCTCTCTCTCTCTCTCTCTCTCTCTCTCTCTCGACGGCTTCGTCGTTTTTTTTTTCTTTGCTCTCCTCGTGCTCCTCTCGCGCGTCTATTTTTAATGCGCGGGAAACGCGCGAAAATTCCGCGGAAAGCCGTCACGCCTCGCTGAAGTCATCCCCGGCGCGACGTCTAACGTGTTGCGCGTACAATGTCGAGCTTTGTATCATGTGTGTTTGTAAATTGTGGAAAAATTTAAAAGAAAAATAAAAGGAATAAAATATCGCGTGTTTTTTATTTCAGGTATAAAATTTATTAAAAAAGCAGATATCGAAGCGCGTTATTGTTAACGTTGTGTAAATTTTTTTATCGCATCTATTTTCGTAAATGCGAATATTAATTAAATAAAATAAGTAATATAGAAATTTAGTTTATTATAAACTCTATTTTAAAATTTAAAATATTTATTTATAGATGACCCACCTAATGAAACACGGGTATACTGTAAAATTACAAAATCAAAATGAGCAAAGGATTCGCAATATCATTGATGAATATTTAAAATTTTACTCGGCAAATAAAAATTTTCTGCTCCACATATTGAAATATGTATATTTGAAAAAGGAATGACCGAATAATAAGAAAGTGTTATCATCATTGCATAACTATAAAGATTGTGCGACATTGTTTCGCGGAAAAGGTAGAAACAGGCGGCAGGTATACTTATTATCATGAGCTGTATTAGCGTAGATAAATTTAATTATCATACATATACATAAATAAATGTTGTAAACTTTAGAAAACCTGTTTCAGAAAATTTATTAAATAATTGCGCTTTGGGTAAAAAAATTAATTTTATTTATGCTCGATTACGTTATCGGTATGCCATAAAATCAACGGCGTAAATTGTCATGGCTTTCGATTAAGATAATGTAAAAATCGAATTATTAATATAATCATAATGTTTAAGATTTAGTTGAATTTATAACGAAAATTTTAAATGAAAAGTATCCCACATTCTATTTTACTAAGGTCAGCAAATATGAAAAATAATTTTAAAAAATATAAGTCATACATTCAACTATTTCTCCCGTTTCGATATAATTTACTCCAACGTGAAATTATGAATTTTAAAAATATTCAAATCGCGCAACGAAAATTTTGTAAAATCAATTTCACCAAAATGTTAAAAATTCCCTTACAAATACACTTACACACACCACCTTGCGCATTTTGCAACATTGCAACGAGCCAATGCATCGCGCGCGGGCGGAATCGAAAAATCTCGCGCTCGCCTTTTGCAACGCTGTTGTCGTCGAACCTCGCTATCGTCCCCGTGTAAGTCGAGTTGCACAAGTTAGTTCGCGAGAGTGAAAGAGAGAGAGAGAGAGAGAGAGAGAGAAAAGAAAAGAAGGAAAAATTAAAATTCCGCGCTTTGGATTCTGACACAATCCGTTTTACGCGCCGAGCGCGTACGCCATTATGCCGGCGCTCGCGCCTCGTTATCTCGCGCGGTAGATCGCGGAGGATAAAAAAAAAAAATAAATAAATAAAAAAAGTCAAAGAAGGAAGGCAAGATACACAATGGCGTCTCTCTTTAGCGTTTGCGTGGATATGTGCCAGGAGGGGGGGGGGGAGATAGGTAACAATGTCGCGCGCATGCGCGAGTTCGACGTTGAGCATACGTGTGTATATATATATATATATATATATATATATCCGTGCTTATACAAGCGACGATAACGAATCTAGTTGTATGTATAGCGCCATTTCTTTTGCCTTTCTTTGCGATTTGTTAGCGGGCCTAATTTTATGCGGTAAAGATTGTCGTTGCGCGAAAGCTTTTGCTACTGAATAAATTGGAGATTTGTTTGCTTAGTTTGATTTTTTTAATTATCTACTTTCTTACTTATATATCTTTTATTTGTTTTTGTTGTATATTTTTTTTTTTTTTTTTTTTTGTTCAACAGTAGATAAGGTTCAAAATTTATTCGAATTAAAATTATATCTAATTTACATCCGCGAAACGATATCCGATGCATTTAGAAAGAAACCTCCATATAAATGCTAAATAACTCTGTTCTTAAATCAAAGACTTTCTCGTAGAAACGCAAAAATCGTTTCAAATCAAATCGATCGCCGATAAGAATCAATCCGTACGACAAAAGTCGGCGATACACGTGGACACACACGTTACGTACCGAGAATTACTCAATAAGATCACGGCGCCCTCGACTCAACTTTAAACGCGATAGCGAAGTAATGGGTGACGTGGACTTGAGATATGTATCGCGCAACGGTGTTAAATGTTTTCGCGCGTCGTTCAACTTCTTACATCGACTTCTCTATTTCTTTTTTCTTTTTATTTCTCTCTGTGTGCATGTTTGTATATATATGACTAATTTGTTCGTTAAAAATCTGTGTGCGTAATCGCGTTGTTGTTCAACAGACAGCTTGTTTGTCGTACGTTCGTTTATTCGACTCGAATTTTTTTAACGTTATGTAAAGTAGTCTAATAGTATACAGCTGTTGAATTTACGTAAAATGCATTCGGATTAATTTAGGCTTTAAAAATGTTAATATGGGACATTTAAATGAGTTTATTTAGATGAGAGCTGAAATCGAAACGAACCCTTTATATTATATATCTTTATGAAATATGTTAGGTTTTTGAAAATGACGTTTAAGAAACTACTTAATTAAAATTATGCTGCTTGCATAATTACTTACTATTAGATATTTAAAAAATGTTTTGATAAAACAATGTATGTATCGTAACATACAATTTTTAAACCATCTATGAAACTCAGTAATTTTACCATAATATTATAAATAAAAAAGTTTTTCTGGTTTCTATGAAACAAAACAAATAGTTAAAATTTATTGTTTACACCTTGATAAAAATAAAACTTCGAATAAAAGTAAATACAATAAACAATAAGAGAGCAAGTATCATTTGTCTTAAAACCAGAAGCGTAAAAGGAACGAGCAATGTAAAAGAAGAAAAAAAAGGCGACGGTGGGAGATAATAGAAGCAAGAAAGGAACTGAAAGAGAACAGTCAGCGATGAACGACGAGGCGAAAGAGAGGCGTAGAAAGAGAGAAAGAACGAGAGCTCGAAGAAAGACAGAGTAAGAGAGAAGTCTTGGTATTCGTGGAGAGAGTGAGAGAAAAGGAAAGAGAAAGAGAAAGAGAGAGAGAGAGAGAGACTGACGCTCAATTTCTGACGACCCAATTTCGCAATCCCCAACAAATACACATACGCTCTCACGTTCACAGACACACGCGGACGTATTACGTCTACTCTCGAAAATCGTCGCCGTCGTTGTCGTCGTCGTTGTCGTCGTCGTTGTCGTCGTAGCGCGGATACTGTACTTACATTCACGCGTGTATATATATGTACATATGCATGCGCGTTTGGAACGAGTGCATAAAGTATATCATACGCGAAAGAGCGCGATACTTTTTTTTCTTTCTTTTACTCGTTTCGAGCAATGTAAATTCGAACGCTTTCACGTCGAAAGAATAACGCGATTGTGCGAACTCGCGTAACGGCAATAAAACTATATCCTTTTTCAGGTGCAACGAGGAATATTATTTTTTATTTTATATCTTTCTTCGGGTGTATGCGTTACCGTTGACGTAAGATCGCTTTAGATGGCAAGATTTAAAATGGCTTTTGTAATTTTTATAAATAGAAGACGCACTGGACAGTGAAGGAGATCCAAGAAATTTGATTATTGTATTGAGAATTATTAATTTTGTTTCGAATCAAATTACGAATTTAAACGAACTACAAACTCAATAATTACTATTCGATTCTGTTCTTAAGTTAATTACGTATTAATCGCTTAATCGAACATCAATCATCTAAAATTGAGATCGAATCGAACACAAGATTAGGCGGAGTTCTATAGCTCAGTGATTTTCCAACGAACTATAGATTATTTGACAAAAGTACTCATCTTCAATCAAACTATGTATACAACAATGAAAGAATGTAATAAAAAATAATTCTTGGAAGTATCCTACTTTCGTCTTTTTTATTTTCTCCCGTATTGTACGCCATGCGCCAACGCGGATGCATAATTATTTCGTCAAATCTCGTTAGAGAATAATTTATTGTCGAAATTGGTGTACGTACGTACGTACGTACGTGCCGGCCTTTACCTCTCTTACTCTTATAAATTCATAATTGTAATACTATACGCCGTATTTTTCCCCGCTATGTATCGCGCGGTTAGATCAGATTTTCATTTTTAATGAGACTAAAATATATTTGTTTCACAAATTCTCGTATTTATTCGTGTCGAATAAATCCATACATATGAAGTGCATAAAATAAGAGAAATGCAAATTGCCGACGCTCGCGTCACCGTCGACGTTATATACCTACATTGTGTATCTACATTGTTCGGTGTTTCTTTTTTCTAGTTTTTTTTAACTCGTCTAGATATTTTTTTTTCTTTTTTTTTCGCCAAGCGAGCTAAGTATTTCGTTATTATTTATTTTTTCGTTTTATTGAAAAAAAAAAAAAAAAAAAAAAAAAACTGAGTAGGAAGAATTAAAAAATGAGCGAACAAATGCAAAAAGTATATGAATTTTTTATGAATTCCAATGCGATCATTTGCATGAAAAAAAAATTTTATGCAAGTCTAGAGCTTTTTATGATTAACAGAGCAACAATGTTAATTTACAAAATATAGCGATAAAGGCATAGATAATACAAATCGTTTTAAAATCAACCAAAAAACACATCAGCAAACAAAATGTTTCCGCTCCTTATGTATAAAGCTTATGCTAACAAGCCATAACGCTATAATAAAAAGAAAAACCCTTAACATCGAACACGTGTCGACGGAACGATCAACAAATTAATACGTAAAAAAGAGGCGTGAGTGACGTTACAATCTCGAAGTAGAAAATCAAGTGCAGCAGTGGTCTTTGTAATTTCGAACGTAATAGGGTCGCAATACGTGTCTCACGCGATAAGGCCTCTCTTTCTTTCTCGTTTCTTCGTATGAGACTTTACTCTCTTTCTCTCAACCGTTCTCGTTGCTTTTCTTTTCTTCTCGCTCCCTTTTGCCTACTGCGTGTCTTTCCTTCTTAGGAATATAGTCTAATAAGTATACAATGAACGTCTGTCTCTCGTTCAAATAAAGTACATTCTTTTCTCTCTCTCTCTCTCTCTCTCTCTCGCTCTCTCTCTTTCTTTATTCTAATTGAAGTTTAAATGTCTATCTGGGTTACACAAAAATTCAGCACCACGGATGGTATAATACTATTTTTTCAAGACGATTAATCATTTAATCGTAACCGTTATCGAACGAATGAATATTTTTGTGCAACAGATGCGATATGCTAAACGTCCGATTGTAACGTTGTAACACTAAATTTTGATAAAATTTATTTCAGGTATAAAAGCATTGTCTCGTAATATTAGAAAATAGTTTTTTATGTATCGAAAATCATTAGAATCAATGTTGGCGTGTAATTGAAATCAGCTAAAATCTTCAAGATTGTAAATTTTATTTTTACAATAAAATCGTAATAAAATTCAAGTATCTATTGTAATAAAATATATATTTCACAGGGTGCACATGTAATACAGAATAAAAATTATAAGAAATAATAAAATAAATAAAATCATTTCACAGTATTCAATGGATTATTTGTGCCTATAATAGTATAATATAAATTAATTCCTTCGAAAATCTGATAAAATTGATTTATTGACTCGCGTGAATTTTTTTCAAAATGAAAAATTAATTTTAAACTGGGTAGTAAACGTGGAATTCCACAATTTCGAACGTTGGTTTAAATTTATCATCGCTAATGATTTATTGCATTAAATTAAATCTTTTATTTTTATTTGATTAAGTCCTTAATATAATGTACATTAAATATATTTATTTCATATTACTTAACCAACTTAATAGTTGTAAACGAACATGTTTTAAAAAATTTGAAGTAAGAAATCGTATATGCATATATGCATAACTACGATAGCATACTAAAAACAAAAGAAATAAAGTTAAATTTTTTCACTCAATCTACCATCTGCATCCCTTACCTATTAAAAAAAAAATACGCATCAACCTATCAATTTCTCTAAGCGCATCGTCGCTCTAATTGCATGCATATTATAAATACACACACACACACACACACATACACACATATATATATATATACATATATAAGAGTCGCGCTCCGTTGCTCCGCTCACGCGGTGCGTACATTGTACAAAGAGAGCGAGAGGCAAGTAGGCCAAAGCGTGCTTTCACGCGATAAGGCCTTATCGGCGCGCGTGCGTATTGTATGCCTAATGTATACACGTATTATACGCACATGATACAGCCGTTTACGATGTTGGAGGAGTTGCCGCTTCCCACGCGAGCTTCGTAACTCGCTCTTTTCTCTCTGTACTAGTACAGTGTAAGCGAGGACTGAATGGCATGTTGTCGTCGTTGACGCCGCCGTCGGATTTCCCAATCATCGCTTGCTCTCTTATTTCTTTTTTTATACACGTATAACATATATACATATATACATACGTATATATGTGTATACACATTTCGTCTTGCTTCTAGATGCGCGCTAAGCGCGCCGATCGTCGTTTCGTCGAGACCTCGATCGGTGTATTAGAGTTGTGTATACTTGTATACATTAACCCGTGGCGCTTGAACGAAAAAAAAAAAAAAAAAAAAAAAGGATTTCCGCCTTGACGCGTGCTGCTACACAGCTTTAAATATGTATTTTTTTCACGTTTATAAACGTTGAATTGATATCTTTAACTTTTTTTGGTAGCGTTTCTTTTCTACTCGTTTGGAGAATAATTTAATTTTAATTAAAAGAATTTTAATAAGGGGTTTTTATTTATTTATTCGAACTTATACAATATTGAGATATCACATTTTTTTATTAAACAAATAATGAATTAAATGAAACATTAGTAAAATTTAAATCATATTTTTAAAACACGTATTAAAAACATTACTTTATATTTTTAAAAAAGTACGCGATTGAAAAGTGTCCGCGTTGACCACAATCTTCAATATTTTTCTTGTTTCTCATTCTCGACGATAAATCTCAACTCGTGTACTCAAGTAATTATATCTTGCTATATTATTCTAAACAAACACGTTGATTAACTTAACAACATAACAACGGAGAATAAAAATTTTCCCATCAAAAAGTCATATCTCCATACTCGACTTATCCACGTATTTAAAACTTCTTTTCGACGCTGTACGTTACACGCATCATTTCTTACGTTAAATGCCCTCGCATAAATAGCCCGCAACAACTTTTTCTCGCAAACGCATGCCTCTCTCTAGACATTGTATACGCGTATACATGTATACATATACATCGGCGTTAAGACGAATTTAGCGGTCCGGCACGCAAAAGTGGATCGAGTTCATTGCTCACACGCGAGCGCGCGAGTTTTGTACAAGCGTATAAAAATAATATCGAGCCCCCGTCGCGTGCAAGGCATCGGCAGCCTCGCGCGAGGTTACTCGTGTGCTATGCTGCGCGCGTAACTGCCTGCGCGAGAGGAAGACGAGAATATGTCATCGCGAGAGAAAATTTGACTCTGTGTGTATCTTTCGCGTTCAAAGTTGCAGTCACGTGTTCCCTTTTTCTTTTCTCTTACTGTGTTGTCTGTGTGTATGTGTGTATGTGTCTCTGTGTATCCATAGGTAGAAAAAGAAGAAAGAGGCGAGAACGAGTCGCGGTCGATGTGGTTGATTATTTGATGGTTGCGCTGGGGGTTGTGCGGTATGCGACGATGTTGGTAAAATGTTTTAATATTGGTTTTTTTAATCCTTCCTCTTTTATGTAATTCAATTTCTTTTTTCATTTCTATTTTATTTTCATGTTTGGATTTTCATTATTGTCAATCTATTTAAAAAAACAAAAAAACAAAAAAAAAAGAAAACAAATAAAGAAATATTGTAAATTGAATTTCTTTTACGAAAATTATTTAATAAAAGAAAAGAAAATAAAAAAATTAAAATTCAAAAAATAAATATACATTTACTTGTTTCATGGTCAATGTAATTTTTAATAAAGTCCGAGTAGTTTTTTATTTTCTTGATGACTATAAGGAAAAAATATACAATTTCAAGTACATCGAAAATCTTACTGTTAAAGTATAAGCTTACTTTCAATTCTAGTATAATTTTTATAATTTAAATAAGGAAAATTTATGAACAAAAGTAAGGATATCAAACACTAACATATACTATCCTGTACTTATATTGTTGTATGTCAGAGTATGTGACCTTTAATTTCTATTTTACAGTTATTTTACAGTTAATAAATAAATCGGATACAAATATAATATCATCGTAATGAATCGATATAAAATTTCTTCCTTAGTACCGTGAAGCACTAAAAAACATCAAAAAGTTTTATGCTTTAAAGTTTTTCTCTAAACATTCATTTCATAATCTTAAAACCTTGGCATTTTGAAAGTTGGTAACAAAAAGGCACTAAAAATGCTCAAAGAAACTTCCTCCTTCTTCGGATAAATAACTTTTTCCAGCAACTAATCCTGATCTCTCTTTTCCCGTCCTCCAAAAATCGACTATACAGAAACGAGTAATCGTTTCTCTTTTACAAAGGTAATCTATAACGACAAAATCCGTCTAAGCTCTTAACGAGCACCGTAGAAAAACAGAAGAAAAAAAAAGGAGAAAAAAAAAATTTTCATGCGACCGATAGAAAGTCTCTTTATAGCTACGTCCCTGTCCGCGCGCAGCAGCGCTAACTCGGTGTGCAAACAATAAATGCACGAGAGCACCGGGAGAGAAAGAGAGAGAGAGAGAGAGAGAGAGACCTTGAGACTGCAGCGCGCGCGAGAACGTGTGTATATGTGAACAACATATACATATACGCATATCCTTACGTAATAATCGCGATGAGGTTATATGTCTGTATGTGTGTATACGTACAATGTACGCGCACAAAAAGCGAGAGAGCGAGAGAGTGCTCGCGAGCTAATCGCAAACTCCCGGCGATGCTCTCTTTCGCGGCCGCGGCGATGCGTGCAATAAAGCCGATGACGCTTCTTTGGCGTCGTCGAGACATTGGAGTATTAAATTCGAAACGTTTGAGAGAGTCGCGAAGAGCTTACTTCTGCGAGAGCGCTTCTCTGCTCGCAATTTCTAAATAGATCGTCTAGCGATGAATTTTTATTTTTTTTTTTATTTATTCGACAAATTTTAAATGGTTTTTTTTTTTTGTTTGGTTTATTCCTACGCAAGCTTGCGTATGTTTTAATTTTTATACTTTTTCTTAAATCGTTATCGTATTTTAATTGGCTATCGTAGAGATATAAATAAAGTATGCCGTTAAAATTTAGATTTAATTGGCATGCAATATTACACCATAATATTTATAAGAAGGTATTATCATCTGTTGCAGTAGATGCAAATCTGTTTAAGAAGAGCCGAAATTTCTTTCGAAATAAGCGAGCTCGTGCGTGCAAAATTATTAACGTACAAAAGAGAATACGATAAGTCGGCTAATAATCCAAGGCGCTCCTTATCGAAGCGCGCTCTCATTGAGATTTAAAATAAGTTTCGCAAACATAGTTGCTTTCTATCAAACGACAAGCTTTATCCCATTTCTTTTTTTTTCTTTTTTTTTCGTTTCGTTGATTTATTTATTTTTTGTGTTTTCTTTTTTGCTTCGATTACTCAATACATAACGCCTGCTGTTTTGATCGAGAAAAACGAAAGCATCATATTCCATAGATTCAAAGAGAAAAAGAGAGAGACAATTGACGTATATTTTTTAATGGGCAGTTGTTTTTTTCATATCTTCCGTAGCCTCGCTCAGTCTCTCATTTCATTACCGCATCGAGCGCGCGTAAACAAATTACGCGAGCGTATCGACGTAGCGCAAGTTATCCGCTTTTTTTTTCCTTCTTTCATTCTCCAAATACACATGTTTTCCTCGACAACGTAATTTTGCTTATGAACAAAACATATTTCCTTTTTTTTTCTCTTCGAGCGACCGTATGTCTTTACGCAAAGACAGTAGATTCAAAACAATAATGTTTATAAAATCTGCTGAATCCAAGTACTCATAAGTAACTGTAAATAATAACTCTCATTTATATAAAAAAGAATACGATAGTACGAGTCTTGCTAGTAAGACATGGATACTATATTTTATATCGAATGAAAATCCATTTTTATCGTATGCGCACAATTTTCGCGCAGAATGAAATATATACAATTATTTGGTATACATTCCATTCTTCGTAATAATTGTAAAAGTTAAGCTCGTATTACTGCTACGAATTTTTATTATCAAAGTAACAATCGCAATTATATATAGGCTAAAACTATTTTCTTGCAATTATAGAAATATTATTTCTTTAACTTTATACAAAACAATTTGCTGCTTAATTTTTATTTAAAGGAAATATTTTCAACTGACATGAAAATAGAAATTAATAATTGGGATAGAAAATAAAAATTTCTCAAAAACTCGCAACCGTTCTGACTAATTGAAAAAAACCTTCTATTTGCATAATCACTTTCTTAGATACATTATGCAAAGTCCCATTTTCATTCGGTCGTACTTAATGAAATCCAGACATCTGAATCATTGAGCTTTCGCACGAAGTAAACCGAAACTCGAAAACTGGCACGCGAAACACGGGCGGCGATCGGCCGCGATGCGTTTAGGAATCATACGGCTTAAGTACTTTCCGAGAAGCGGTTAGAAAGACGCTTAGCCCGCTGGCTATTAATTCCGTCGATTGATATTAATTGCGCGAGCTCACGACGCCAATCCGTAAGTACCGCTTGCGTAGGCTACCGTTTTCACATAAATTCGCTGCGTATGGAACTTATATTGCGTATGTATACGTGTGCACGCGATATAATTGCGAATCCGCGCGTGGAAATGGAAAAGGAGACGGGCATACGATGAAGTTATATGCCTATAAAGATACGTTTCGCGAATGATGATAATTTCTTCTCTTCGTTTTCTAAACATGAAAACGCGTGAGTTGAGCTTTGGTGCTTGTAATTTATTACGCGAACAGCTATAAAATTTTTATCAAGCGCGCATTGAAATTTAAAAACAATAACAGTTAGTAATTAATGGGTGAATTTAATTCTTTCTTTTTTTTTTCTCTCTTTTTTATAGGATAAATTTCAATTATAAAAATATTAATGTTTGTACAGTTAGATAATGGACTATACGTGCATAACGCATTAACTAATCACATTCCTACCAATAAATATTGTTAATAAAAAGAAAACCCGCTATGAAATATTAAGCCTGCCATTTACGCAGTTGTAAGAAATAAGAAATGTAATGTTGAATAATTTTTATTTCAAACGGGCAAATTATTTCCACATTATATCACGATTTACAAGCAAAAAAAAAAAAAAAAAAAAAAAAAAAAAAAAAAAAAAATTTATTTAATGAATTTACCGCAGGTACTGAAAAAAATGTTTAACATTCGAATAATATTTATCGGTATATATACTTAAACAGAGATGTCGAAATTACGTATTAATTTATAACGCAGTAACACTTTCCGTGTCAACAATTAAAAAGGAAATATGGTAAGAACAAAAGTAAAATAAGATAGTGAAACGAAGATAAGGATGAACAAGTACGAAAAGAGAAAATATTTTCACCGTAGTAATACGATTACTTGTAAGGACAGTGCATTTATATGACAGTGTATTTTATGAAAGCTCTGTTTCACGGAAAAAGTAACATTTAATTATTATGCTTTGTACTGTGACAAAATTGTTTAATTTTTAAATGGCTGACAAAATTCATTTTATGTTGTTATTTCGTCGGTGAATTTTATAATTATTATAAAGTCAACGAATCAATCGTCAACGATGGTCAATTTTTAAAAACGGATATTTCAATGGATTTTATAATTTACATTTACATTCAGACAGATTTTTATTGCGTAACGTAAATAAAAATCGTAGTTTTTTTTCTCATCTTCGCAATGAAAAAAGAAAATTACTCGTTTTTATTATTCTTTTTATGATTTCTTGAAAATTTAACGATATTTTACATAAAAAATTAAATACAAATCGAAAGAAAAGCTCGTTTTAAGTCCATAAAATTACAATGATAACGATATACACGCTTTAATCAACGACTCACAAAATCTAATTACACAAGAATCCGGAACTATAAACTTTAATCTTATCTCGGTACGTTATTTACTATTCTCATATTTAAAGAACGTAAGAACTAATAATATCTCTGCGTGTACAAGGGTAACAAAAAAAAATATAAAAAAAATGAAAAATTGAAAAGCAAAAAAAAAAATAACGTAAAAAAATAATTGCGTTAAAATATATCGCTCATTAATCTTTATAAGAGAACCGAGAGAAAGACAAATTAGCAAAAACACATTAGCTATGGAATCACCGCAATATCAAAAAATATTATCTCGACTGGTTTCGCAAGCTCCCGAGTCGAAAGCACCGGGAAAAATTTTACGACCGCGAAATTCTGCACGTGTGGAAAGAACTCTTTCATCTTTTTACATAAGAAATTTTTTTATTTTTTTCATTTCTCTAACGGTCTTTTCAAAGAAATTGATTACATTTTTTTTTTTTTCGAACGAAATAAGATAATTTACGCGTTATTAAATGTTAACTATAAAACAAAAAGAAGCGAAGAAAAATCTCGTCTTGATTCTTTTGCACGTTTCAACGTATTGAAATTATACATTTATATTCACTTAAAAGTTCGCCACAATATCATCATTACCTGACGAACTTCGAAATTACCTCTTTGCAAGTAACCGCAAAACGTTAAATTAAAACTTTTACTCCCTCTTAACACTCTTGCTTCTCCAACCGACTCCTTTCACACGTAGCAAATTTCATGGAGCGAGTCATCGAGAATCAGTACTAGCAGCAGCAGCAGTAACTTTGGATTAATGAAGTAACGACTCGAATGTAGTGTGGTTAAAGGGGGTAAAAGTAAGAGAGCAAGAGAGAAAATCTAGCGGTTGAGAGACGAAAAGTATAAAAGACCGGCCGAGTAATACTTAGAGAATGTACGGAGCGAAAGGAAAAAAGGGAGAGAATACGCACGTTCGTCACTTTCGCGAGTTAAGGGAGAGAGAAAGAGAGAGAACTCCTTGAAAAGTACGCGGTTGCGAGTATATGAAAGAGACAATGGGTACGCGGGAATACAGTAGACGAAGGAGCGTTTTATACATGTACATTTGTGTGTATACATACATACATATATGCTCGTGCGGTGCAACGCTTGTGCAATTTCGCATTACGATGATTTTACGAGTTTTTATCACGCTGGAAAATTCATTCGATGTCTGATAAGATATATGGCGTAGATAATTTTCTTCTTGAAAGTTTGATCTCAATAAAATTTTATGAGTGATTTAATTAATTTTAAACTAATGGTAAATTTGTTAAATTTAGCAATTAGTTATGTTCAAGCGATCGATAATTTATTAATGCGCGTCGATTCGATAATTTCTGCAGTTATAGCTCTAAGCGATGTTTGTGAAAAAAAGCATCTCGAGAAAAAAAAGTTTTATACAACGAAATTTATTGAGCCAGAAGTGTTGAGTCGCATAAAATCTCCAAGGTTCAAAAAACATAAGAGAGGAAGAAGAGGAGGAAAAAAAGGCCGTAGAAAAAGAAACCATACTAATGAATTTGATTTCTTTCACCGATAAACAGTGTATAGCGCGAGAATGCGAATTAATGTAAAAGAAACAGAACAGAAAAGGAGGAAAGACGAGAGAAGAGAGAAAAAGAGAGAGAGAGAGAGAGAGAGAGAGAAAAGGAAACAAAAAGTCAAGGGCTTCGAGAAGAGCGAGTGAAAGAGAGAAGGAGAGTATGGAAAGAAAAATGCAAAGTCTGAAAGAGAAGAAGAAAGAAAGAGAGTCAGCGTGAGAAATTTCTCTTGCGAGGTGAGGACCTTGAAAGGAACACACAAGATCGGCAAGTCAAGTTGTGTAGTAATATAAGGAGCGAATTGCCTCGATATAAATGTATTTATACCCGTGTAGGTACACGTGGATATATGTATACAGATATATACCTGCCAGGCTATTTTTAACCTTATAATAATTATTATCGCCGTGTGTTTATCATAATTATTGTGCGCGCGAACTACCGTCGACAGGAAGTTCGTATAGCGCGTGTACGTATAAGTATGTGTAGAATGAGGAAAAACACGTATGTATACGGGGGCCCCTTGTTAGATTGCGCGCTATAAGGATTATTTTTGTGTATGAGTACGCGATGCGTTGAGAAATTTGACGAGGTTAAGATTGGAATATCGAGATTTTTCGAGCGATTAAAGCTCGTTTTTACTCATCCGATTTTTATAGGTGGTAGTTTTTTAACCAGACTCGCGCGCGAACTTAATTCGATTAATTAAGCTGTATATTAAAATTGGTTATAAATTTAATTAAAGGACGCGTATACTGACTTATTAATTGAAAAATAAATAAATAAATAAATAAAAAACCAAGAAAAGGAAAACGTTTATTGACTTATTTTAACCAAAAACGATAACTTTCGAGAGTCCAGTAAATTTTCGAGTAAACTCAATTCCCGTAGACTTTCCCCTTTAAAGCAAAAACTTTTATACCACCGTCCAGCTCGCTTTCGCTTTTCGAATCCTTAATTTCAACGAAGCTGCGAGCGCTTCAATCGGACTCGTCCTGATAAAACGTTTAAATTTTGAAGCTCGCACGAAACCACGCTACGTCGGTAAGAGAAATCATAACGAATTAAAGGTACAGCCCAAAAATTAAAGGACGTAACGAGAGATTGCTGAGTTAGACAAGAAAAAAGAGGAGCGTCTAGAGAGAGAGAGAGAGAGACTTATATAAATGAATAATGGCGTAGGTGGTGGCAGACCTCGGCGAGAGTGAAAGTGGTAAGGTACGCGCAGGATGAACGTCGATATTTATAAAGACAAGCGGAGGAGGAGAAAGAAACCGAGGATAAAAGAAATGGGATGCCCGTCGTCGAAAGCGCGAACGATGCCCCTTTTTGTATATACACCTCACCTAACCGTGTCCTTGATCCATAATTTTTTCCATTTTTTTTTTTATGAATAAACATATATGTGCGTATGTATAATATAACTCGCTGAATAATAACCACCACGGCACGCCCGCGAGAAGCGAAAGTATTTTCGTCGTCTGACCAACGAGCGTTCGCTACTCTCGATGGTGTTGAAAAACAAGTCCAACGTTAATTAATGCACTCGATTCTTCCCGGAATAACCGCGTAAGAAAAGCAGGGAAAGAGACACGACTGACGATGTAAAAAAAAAAAAAAAAGTAAATAAAAAAAAAACGTCGTCATCGAGACGTTATCGCATGTATATAGAAAGAGAGGAATAGAAATTTACAATTCGGAGAAACGCATTAGGACAAAAGTGCGAAGCGATTTAGCACCGAATCCGTCAAAACTCGCGAACGGTTCAACGATGCGAGAGTGTTTTTTTTTTTATTTTTTTCTGCTTTGTTTTTATTATGAATGCCGGATGAAATCACGGCGCTGAAATAGCTGACCGCTACAGTAGTTTGCTGCATTGCAAGGATATATACTAAGCAGTCGTGTCGAAATCGGAATCGTTAAAGGGGCGTTAAAAAATATTGTCATATAGCGCGAACCGTAAACTACCTCGACTTGGCTTTTAACACGCATTTTTATTGTCTTGATAAAAAGAAAAATTATGCAGCAGGCAAAAAAGTTTGTTTTGTAAAATGGTCTTATAAACTTTTTGCAACTATTAAACTTCTTAGTTTTATACAAATTATTATATTATATTATAAATGTTCTAAAATTGTAATAATTGATTGAAAGTTCCATTACGTTTGTAAGTCTTTGTGATACAAAAAATGTTTTAATAATAATAAACAAACAGAGTTGATAGAAAAATAATTTTCACTATAAGAATAATATTATTGTACATAATTTCATTTAATTTTATTAATAATTCAAAAGTAAACCTCATAAATTACTAAATTATGTTTCGGACAATCATAACAGTATAAAGTGAAAGTTTTAAATTATATTGTAAATTATAAATAAATTGGTATAAATTGTTTTGAAAAATATTGTCACAAGATTTAAATTATAAATCAATTAAATAAAAATAACATTTCAAATACAATAAAAATTAAAAGTTCTTCGCTAAAGACTTAATAAAATTTTAAACATCTCTACTACGAGGTTACGCTAAACTAGAGTCTACCGTTTTCATAAACTGATCGCGAAAGAAATGATAAAATAAAAAATTCCAAAAGCTGCAGGAATATCTTTGCTTGATACTGTATCTCTCTTTCTCCTTCTCTTTAACTTTCAACAAGAGCAGCAGCAGCAGCAGCAGCACGCGAATTAAAAGTCGGCGAAATGCGCGTAAGCTATACTAGTACATAAAACAAGTCATCCGGTTCGTCGGAATCGCATCGCTGACCTTCGCTCGAACTCTCTTACACCCATTGAGAAAAGAGAAAGAAAGAGAATCAAAGAGAAAGAGGAAAGAATGAGAAGATCGTCCTCGAGTGGGCGATATAAGTCTATGTATATGTATATATGCAATATAGCGGCGCAGGAGCGAAAAGGATTCCCACCTTCCTCCTTTCTTACGACCTTTCTTTTCGCCCATATCGCCGTCGGAGAGAGCTCACATAAATCCTTCTCCTCCCCCTCGCGGTTCGAGCTTTCCTTCCTCTTTCCTTCCCCACCCCCGCCTACTCTTCTTCTTCTTCTTCTTCTTCTTCTTCTTCTGCTTCGAGTTGTACGACTCGGTGGCCGAGGCTCGCTCTCTGCCTCGTGTATATATGTGTACATCTGTTTCTTCTTTCTCCGGTGGTTTTTAATGGTTATAGATATCTTGCGGGTGAGTCGCGCAAACCGGATTCGCGATATAAAGCCGAGCGGCACCAATACCACCGCGAAATTAAAGACGGCTCCGGTGCGCGATATATACACGTACGAGTCTAACTTGTACACCTATGCGCCTCGTGTACGTATTATATACTCGCTCGCGGATTTTCTCTCTTTCTTTCTTTATCTCTCGTCTATCTCTCTTTCTCTCTCTCTCTCCTTCTCGGAGACGGTTGTGCGTCGTTCGCCCGTCCGTACATACGTATATGTATATACGTACTTGTGCAAGTGTAAGCGCGGATACGTGTATATACATACATATACTTGTAAGTCCCTCTCTTTGTCCGCGGTCCGTTTCCTTTCTTTTCCCTCTCCGATTCGCTCGAGTGAAAGGGAGAGGAAAAGGAAAGGGGGATGTGGTGGCATTGGCGAGACTTGTGAGAAAGGTGCAAGTGCGATATTCCGTATTATGTATATGTGTGTATATATATGTACTACACTACTACTAGTATACACGCGGAGAGCAACGAGCGAATGGTTCGCCGTACGTTAGCTCTTTCTCTTTCGCGAGCGCGCGCGCGAGCGTTTTCTCGCGAATAGGCGAGAGAGGAAGCGGTGCTAAGGGGAAGGAAAGAACGAGTGCAATATACTATACTTACAGAATACGAAAGAATAGGGAAAATGGAAGCGGAGAGTTTGAAAAATATTTCCCTTTTCTTATTCACTTGGTACCTAAGCTTTTGTTTGAAAAATTATTCACGATTAGGTTTGATCTTAAAGATTTTGTAATTGAACAATAGATTGTATGTAAATATTTATAAAATATTATCGATACTTTATGGTTTGTGATGGATTTGTGTAAAAAAATTTGAATAAATAATTGGTAATGTTTTTAAAAAAATATCAAGCTTTTCGAAAAGTGAAAGTTATTGACATTAAATGATATATTTATCGAATAATAAATCGAAGGATGAAAAACAAATTAATAATTTTTTATACAATATAGTTTCAACCGCGAAAAATGAAAAATTAATTTAATTTTTACGCAATATTTTCTTTTAAGTATTGAATAATATTAATCAAGCGTTAACTTTTTTTTTTTGAAAAATAGTTTTTTAAAATATTGTAAAATGAACATTTCGTTCTCTTTAAAAATTACAGTAAATACTTATATTCAATAAATATAAATTTTAAATTATTGTAATTAATTATTGATATAAAATAAATGCAAAAATATTTTACAAATTTGAATTTTCCAAATCTAATTTTACAACGATTATTATTTTTTTTTTTGACGTCATAATCTACAGAAGATAAAAGAGAACGTAAAACTAAGAAGTGTAAAGGGAATTGCTCCCTCGTAAAAGAGCGGAACAAAGGCTCGACACGTAAACTATGAGTTATATTCACACATATTTAAAAATCAAGGAAACGCAATTCATAAATTTTAGAGAAAAAGAAAACGATCGTTACCGGGAATTGAATTAATTATCTTTTCCTTCCCTTTCCCGCTTTCTTTTATCAGCGGTGACAGAAATATTATTTGTTTTACAGTTTATTATACGCAATGAATTATTTTATGATTCATTGGAGGTAATGGAATACTTCATTTTGCACCGAGAGGCGTAAAATCTGCAATGCTGAAAATTTATTTCAACACCTTGTACTTTGTGCGTTCAATAAAATTACGTGTAATTGTGTCCATTTTTATTCAAACACAATGCAATATTGATGTTAAATTTTAACTGACGTTAGTTTTTTATTTATTTTTTTATTTTCTCATACATTTCACGAAGAGAATGTACTTTGGATTTAACTAAATTAAAAAATTGTTGACCTGTTTACGAGTTAACTCGTTTTTCCATAACCAAATTCTGCTAGCCAATGCGAGCTAACTTGTTTTTTTACTCGAATTGAATTTTTTTTCTTGAATCGCATTTAATTAATTTTAATCTCAATTACACAATAATAGCCTATAACAAGAGATACCTTCTACATAAAATTACCGATCAACAAATTGTAATGATATGTGTATACAAAAATAATAAAAAGACAGAAGAATTAATGGCATTCATAACATAAAAAATTATAATATAATTTATTAAAATATATAAAAAATTAAATTTATATTTGTATTTTTTCTCTTTATTTTATTTTTTCGTATTAATTTAAAATACATCCAATTTAAGATGCTTCCAATCTATATATTTTCCTAAAAATGACGTAAATGACGACACGGCAATCAATTCATCAACTCGAAACAACAATAAAATCTATTTATAATCCGCAATGGTAGAAAACATCTTCGAGCTCGCGCAAGTCCATCTTCAAAGTGCCGCAAAAAATATCATCCTTGAAGCGACTTTTCCAGCCGCGCCAAATTAGGACTTATAACTCGGGAGCATTCAATAACGGCTCACTCGCACGCCAACGTAGCGTCGAGACACCTGGCGAAATGTAAATCGCAACGTTTGCGCACATACATATAAAGCGAATTAACGTTTCGCTCCCCCTCTCATCAAGCGAGTGCATAACACCGAAAATTACTATTTACCCGAGATCGCGAGACGTTTTCGTCCATACGTATGCGCGTACAAACGTAGCCGCGCGCCGCTCGCGTTAGCGATAATCAGCTGTGCGAGAGAACGAACGAGTCGGAAAGAGACCGCGCAAAAAAAAAAAAAAAAAATAATGTTTGGAGTAGGGGAGCAAAGGAAGGAATTTGCTAATTATAGCGCGCGCCCGTGAATGACTCAGGCGGTCGATAAAAAAGAATCGTCTATCGCGTGCTTATATACATATATATGCGATAAAATAAAAATGAGCAAAATGAGTTTAGGCTACGGATTCGCTAACCCAAAATCGGAGGAGAAAGTTCGCGTCGCTGTGTTGTTATCCGACATCTTTTCGATATCGATTCTTTCTGGACGCGATCGACAATGAGATGTGCGTTGGTTTTTTTTTTTTCTATGTTAGTCATTTTCTCTCCATCGGATTGATTTGAATTTTAAATGGAGCGTTTGTAACCGAATGGAAAAGATCAATGGAATTAGATATTTAGTCTTGACCGCTGTGTCTCGGATGTAACGATAGTTTTGGGTGTACTATGCACTTCCAAATTATCTGATTTAGTTTTGGATTCACATCGGTTTCTACTATCAAAGCTAGAATCTCGATATCTGCATAAACAAAATTGATTCTAGCACGATAGCATTTTGTTTACTTAAAATTTTTTCCTTTTCCTACACTCAATCTAACTTGTATTTGTGTCATATAAATTATTAATGAATAAATGAAAGAAATCGACCGTTTGTTACCGTAAGTAAAGTGTGAGAAAATGCACTGAATTAGATAATCTTAAGTGAATAATATTGGATAATTATGTAATACATTAGATATATGAAAAAAAAATAAAATAAATTTCAGTTGAAAATGAGATAATTTAATGTCAGTGTTGACTTTAAAATTAAAAATGCATGATTTGCGTTAACAATAAATCACTGTTGTTTTTTTTGCTAAATATTTTCATTTTTTTCACATTTAATTAGTACTTTTTTAAAAATAAACTTCTAAACTTTGTTTGTTATTATTACTTTTATCGATGATGATTTCAAATCATCGCTTTTATTAATCATTTGACATAAAATGCTGAAATAAACATTTATCTCTTACAATAAAATATAATACAAGTATTCTAAGTTTAATCTAATATTTATAAACGACATTAGATAACTAGGCTTAGTTGAATATACCATTACAGTTTCATACATTTGCATACACAAAAACAATTTTAATGAACCTGCGGAAAAAAAAAATACAAAGAAAAAAAAATGCTTTACTTACAAAAGCAATTTCCGCAAAGTATAGAAAACAACGGTACCACATTTACTTTCATAGAGGCACTCGAGGAAAAAAAAAAGAAAAAAAAAAATAAAATACTCACCGCCGGGAAACAATCGTCCACCGAAGCGGCAAATTTTTCCGGAACGCTCATTGAAAAACTTGGAAAGCGTCAAGCTCGTCATGAAAAACAACGAAAAGTGCGTAAATATATATTCCGCACGCGCTCGCGCGTTCTGTTGCGTAACGTTCCTCAGCGACGGCCTTCCACACGCACGCGATCTTTCAATTTTAATCAGTCGGTAAGTAAATAAACAATCGACGAGCTCTCGATAACTTTCGATTCGACGAGGCAATACATAAGTAAAAGGCCTTGGATAACGCGTGACGAGCAACGATATTATATTATGTAGAAAAGAACTTGAAAAGTGTGCGCGCACCCGTCGTCGCCTCGAGATTTTGAAAAAGCAAGCGCCCCGGATGCGCGCAAATATTTGCCGGAAAGATTATATATGCGCCTGTGCCACACAAGCCTGTGTGTGTGTTAGTGTGTATACGCGCAAGGTCGCGTTAATAAATTTTTATTACGATTTTTATTGCCGCGCAACTATGACGAATTTCGTTGTTTTTTTCGGTGTGTATATTTCATTGCTTATAGAACTTTGACGTGTAAATTTCGAATATACGTATCGTAATTTTTCTCGCACCGGGAAAAGCAAATGCAGTTTTATCTAATTATTTTTAGTACCTCTGTTTCGTCATGTATATCAATATTAACTATTTTATATACCTATTTTAATTTATGACATTTCTTGCGTAAGAAAATGTTTATTGATATTGTGAGATGGAAGAAAAAGGTATTAGCTTATTTTATTCGAACAAATAATAAGAGCAAAGTAAATGTAGAAAAAAATACTGAAATATATATAAATTGTAAAAAATTTAGCGTTTAAAAAAAATTATTGTAATATTGTATTATATAAAAAAAGTTAAAAATAGAATCTAGATATGAAAATTATATGAGTGTAAAAGTAACAATAGCAATTATGTAACAGTTCAATAATAAAAATACCGTTACTGGTATAATCAAGTATTGAACCTTCGAATAGCTTATCAACTAACAATTCAAACATAAAATTTTTCCAATTATATAAATAAAAGGCCTACGAGCGAATATTTAAAACGGCCATTTAACGAGTAAACATTTAAAGCGCTAAAGCTAAAAATAAAAAATGAAATTAGTGAAACGCATTTTCACACTTCGATCAGGAAAAACGATCACATATAATGCAAATTCAACGTTTTGCAATAATAACTAAACTTACGAGGAAAAATGCGGGAACGATTTAAGGAAAAGAAAGTAAGGAAAAAAATACAAGAAAAGTTTAAATGAAAATTATCAAATAGTCAATTGGCAAAGTTTAATTTAAATATTTGATAAAACTAGTAGTATACTTATTTATATAGCAACACGTCCATCGAAAGATTTTCATAAAGCATCAGAAAAAAGAAAGAAACTGATAATGCATTACAGTCATTTAAAAAGTCTACAATCATGGCACTTTTTTCTCTCCTTTAAGAGAACAAACGTGGATGCCGGCCTCGTCAGATTTTTAATTTCTTGATTATATGCGAAGGCAATACGTAAAATCGTCTTTTGTCAAAGAATTTTTTTTTTTTTTTTTTATTTGTATCGTTTAATACAGTTGGTGACAGCTCACGTCGATCTTATTCATTATAAACGAAACGATAATTTTTTATCGTAATAAAACGTTCGCGTCTAATACATATTGTAATCTTAGTCGATTTCACGTCTTTACCGGAGGAACAAACAGCTGATTTGCGACCTGATTTCAATGTCGATCCCGGTACGAATTGTTTTCAAGTTACTCCAAATACACGCGTTACTCGGCACTCGATTCACCGATAATAAAAACAAACGTGTACGTCGGTACAAAGTTTTTACGCTTATCATTAGATAAACATTTTTCCAGTAATAACTTTTGCGCCTATTATAAAATTTGTAAGTTTGTTTGCTTTTATAAAAATTGACTTTCGATACGGATTTTCTTATAAACTTTTTTTCGACAATTCGAAATAAATAATTGCTGTTTAAAATATATCATCTAGCAGACAAAATTATACGATTCATTAGTTATTATATAATGCATGTGCACGCGAAAGTAAAACATATCACTTAAAAATATACGAAAACTAGTTTTGCAAATCCAAAGTTCACCGCAACGAAGAAAGCAATGCTTGAAAGTGGCTGCAGTAACAGACATCGAACGAATTTTACGTCGAAAAATGCAAATTTCTACGATCTATTTTTAGGAAAAAGAAAAGAGAGAAAGAGATATATCGTATTCGGAGCCGCACGATCTCTTATCTCCGACTACGTCAACAACGACGACGACGACGACGACAACTACGCCGACGAATGAAAATAATCTAGATCGCGCGCGTGTGTGTACGTGTATATACGCGCCGCTGTAGACTCTTACGGCGCAACCGCATAATCGAAAATTCAAAGTCTCGTGTGTATATATACGAGCGGTACGCAACCAGCTTCTGATACGCTAATGTCTTTGTATATATATATATATATATATATATATATATACACGTGTGCGTACGTAGCTCTTCTCTACTTCCAAATGCACACCTCGATAATAAGAGAATAAAAGAATAGAAAAAAATAAAAAGAAGAAAAAGAAAAGAAACTAGCGTATTTCGTAACGCGTGCTGCGTGCCGTACGATAAGAATAAACGGCGCTAAATCAAACGTTAAGCGTCTCGTATTTTCACTGAATTAGAATGTTTTCGTTTTCATACGCTATCAAAGTAGTTTAGATAAAATTTTTAACTTAGTTATTCTTTTGTCAAATAGTATACTTAACATTATGCTTTTTAATAACTTTATCAAAGAATTTACTTTTGAATCGAGATTAGATTTTACTTTATATAATAAGAAAAAAAAAAATGAAATAAAAATAGATGTGATTCAAAACTATTTTATATTGTAATTTAAAAAATTTGTATGTCGAACATCACAATTACAAACAATCGCATCTATGAAATTATCGAAGCAATGTCCCCCATTTAAAAACAATTTCGATAAATCTCTTTCTCTCACTTTATTTAGTACTCACTCACTCTCTCTCTCTCTCTCTCTCTCTCTCTCTCTCTATTATTTTCTACACTATATATAATGTTCACGGAACATCGAAAGCCACAGCGATAAGATTAAACACACGCGTAAAGAGCGACACCGAAGGAAAGCGACGGAAAAACAATCGTCGAATTAAGTATATATACATATAAAACGCAGCAGAGCCGCGCGGATGGAAAAGTATAGAAGAGGCACGAAGAGGGAAAAGAGGCGGTGATAATACAAATAGTGGCGGTCGCACATCTATAGACAAAGCCACGTGCGCAGTAAAAAGTCGACGTTAGAAAGGAGATACGCATCTACAAGTGTGTAATGTGCTGCATACGATTCACAACTCTCCGTCTACATATGTATGTACATACGTAGAGAGCGAGAGAGAGAGAGAGAGAGAGAGAGAGAAAGACAGAGAGAAAGAGAAAGAGAGAGAGAGAGAAAGAGAGAAAAAGAAAGAGAGAGAGAGAGAGAGAGAGAGAGAGAGAACAAGCACAAGGTCTTGTATATATATATATATAGTTCTCGTTAGTATGTGGATGTACGCAACGACAGAAATGTAGTTCACAGTCAGAGAGGACGTGAAAAAAGATATTCGTCTCGCGTTATCTTGGAAACACGACGATTTCACGCGTGTGCACGATCCGTGTTCTAAAGAAATTAATTTCGAGGCGAGAATATGTATACATATAGCTTAAAGATGATGGACAATGCCTTGTGTGCAGCCGCATCGAACACCTAAGCTTTATCAATTCGTGTGAGATAATCGTCGTCGATAACGAGACGATGATGACTTGCAGGGCCACTTTTTAAAATAATATAATATACGGGCCCGACGAACGTCTGATTATTTGTACGAAATAAAGAATTTATTATTTGATTTTTATCGGCTTCTATGCTTTCTAGATTCTAGATAGCTAATGTTTTTGCGCAAATATAAAATCAAAATTTCTCGCATAGTTTACGTCGTTTACTCGCACGTATTTCGTATTTATTTTCAATTCATCGTTCAATTACTATAGATAATGAATGATAATATTTTCTCGCGATAAAAGTTGTATTTGCACGTTAAACTTTTTATATTTTTCATTGACGTATAAAAAGACTAAAAAGATCTGACGAAATTTCGAATATGAAATCTAAATGTACATCCAAAACTATATAATTTTAATCTTTAGATAGCTACATTTATATATGCATTTATACATAAGATTAACTTATTCTAGAATGAAATTTCGAAAAAATTCGATAACAACAAAAAATATTATTGTTTATTAGTGGTGGAAAAAGCCCTTAAGTATTTACAACCAAAACAATAAACGACGAGTTGGTAAATTGAAAATTCTTACAAAATAATGAGTAAAATTATTGACTTCGTTCAAAAATAATTGAGTGACAGAATAACATAATAAAGTCTTTTATTGATAAAATTTATTTTCATGTAAAAATTAAAGTTATCGATAAAATTCGAAAAATTAACAATGAATAAGTATGGTATAAATAATTATGATTTTATATGCATATACTTTTTATATAATTAAATGACTCATCGTTAAATAAAATAAAACATCGCCTTCGCTTGACAATCGTCTCGGCTTTGCCCTTTTCACACCTATCCGCGCAACGTAAGAGCAAAAATGGTAACTGTGCTATAAGAGCGCACATACGTGCCGAGCTCGAGTGGCCAAGAGCTCGAGGAGAAAAGCGAGAGTGATTTCTCAAGGGTGAGAGAAAAATTTAACGACGATTACACATGTACGTCTTTTGCTAGATATATATATATATATATATATATATATATATATATATATATATATGAAAGATGAAAACGTGGAGGTATTTATTGTTAAATTTTTTAACCGTTGCTTCTTCTGTATGAATTCCTTTTTTTTCTTATAATGAGTATATAAATATATAGAATTTTTGGGTTTCGAATGCATGCAATTATTGTTAGTCAATGATTGATGTTTTAAAAAATATAACAAGTTTTTCCATTAAAATGACAACATTTAAAAATTAAACTCTTCATACAAATTTGATTTGACATTTGGTTTAGTTTTAAAAATTATCGTATTCATAAAAATTGATATTTAATTTCAAAACCATTTTTAAATGTATTAAAAACATCGTTCTAAAATAAAACAAATAATAAAATTGGAAATATTATCAAAATTTCTATCGATATTATCTTTGTATTCAAACTTAAGTGCCATTAATAATTTTCGTAGTTGAAAAGTCTTAATTCTATTAAATTAAAATACAGTCGTGCGCTCCGATAGATTGAACGAAAGAGTAAGAATTTATCAAGCGCTAGATCATGCCTAACGCAAACTAGGACATTTCTTATCAGTGCTCCAAAAACAAAGACTTCAAACTAAAAGCTGAAAATAGTTGTATTTTGAAAATTCTAAAGTTTCGTCATGAGAAAATTTACTTTTAAACTTATTGTCTAACTAATATTAGTTTTATCGTTGGTTTCTATGCAACTAAAGTAAGGATATTTATCAAAATAAATAAATAAAAAAAATATATTTGATTTATTTTCATTGATTTTTACTTGTAAATCATCTTTATTGAAAAAACAGTATTAAAATGCGCGAGTTTGAGTAATATTTTTTTTTTTTTTTTTTTACTTTTTATTCAAAGCAAGTGAAATTCACAAAAATTATAGCATGTAAGAGTTGTATTTTAATCATACATTGTTACACTTTTGTGGCATTGTGACATTATGTCGGTGACACTTTCATAATTCTATACCTATTTTATTTCCTGACTCGCTTAAAAGTGCAAAAAAGTTTCGAGAGAAAGTAGGCCATATTTTATTGAAGGGTGGCCAGAACCAAGGTTGCATTTTCTAAAAGTATCTCGATAATTTTTTCAATTTTTTATACACTTTCTTTTATGTCTAGCACAGAGGTTGTATTGTAACAATAGTATTGTATCGTAAACAGGTGTTGACATATTGTTTTCTGTATATTTGTGCACAGCTACCATCTTATGAAATTTTATTTTATTGTTAATATTACGTTAGTAAAGTTTAATTAAATATTATATGTAACACGTATTTCTATGCATAAATTTTATACTAAAATTTATTAAATCAAAAGATTATGCTTCCTTTAAAGAAAGTTCTCGGTCTTACTTTCCGTCCGCCAAACGCGAAATCTTAAGGCCTCCCGTTGCATCCTTAGATATAACAAAATTCTCCTGTAAAAAATTTGACGGGTATGAAATCCACGCGACGCGCACACAGACATCATTCGTAAAATCGTCATTGGTCTCTATCGTGCAACCCTTTCACCGGGGCCAGCGCCTACCTCTCTTTTTCTCTCTCTTACATTTAACTAGCTTAGAGTACAGCAGCGAGCAACGCAAACCAGGGGCACCTGGCCAGCGCGCAACTAAAGCCAACGGAGACGGTATACGAATGCAAAGAGAGAGAGAGAGAGAGAGAGTGAGAGAAAGAGTAAGAGAGCGAGGTGGAAAGAGAGTGAGAGTAAAAGAGTGGGAAAGAAAAAGAGAGAGAGAGAAAGAGACGTACATTGAGTCCTCTCCTGTACTCTATACCACCGCTACCACCTCCTCCTCCGCATCGCCACTACCACCTTCGTAGTCGTGCCCACCACCTCAACTTTCGCAGCTACTCTTCCCTCTCTCTCTCTCTTTCTCGCTAACTCGCTCGCACACTCTCAACTCTTCTATCCTCGGAGAGCACGCGCCTTCTCTTTTTCCCTCTCTCTTTTACTCGCTCGCTCGCGCCAAGTGCTCTAGGTATAATAGGTGAGCGACTACCAGTGAAAGAGAGGGAGACAGGAGAGAGAGAGAGAGAGAGAGAGAGAGAGAGAGAGAGGCACGAATGCGCGCTCTCTTTCTCTCTCTCCGGTGCGTGGCTTTGCGCAAAAGTTACGGCGGAGCGGAGAAATACAGTGAGACAGACCGCGGAGACCGGAAGAGATCTCATTCCCTCTCTCTCACTCACTCTCGCTTATTCACAGTCCCACTGCCCCCTCTCTCTCTCTCTTTCTTTCCCTCTCTCACTCTCTCTTACTCTTGTTCACTCCCTCGTTGTAGCGAGAGCTTCCCAAAGAGCAATACATGCAGCTCTAAACAGAAAGAGAGAGAAAGAGAGAAACTTAGAGAGTGGAGCAGTAGCAGCAGCAGCAGTAACAGCAGCAACGGCAGCAGAGCGGACCTCGTGCCGCGGAGAGAGGAGAGCAGAAAAGCAGTGCGTGCGCGCCCCACGACGACGATGCATCGTCGATGCCGATAATAATATCGCACTGAACCTCGGGCAATCGCATCGGCGCCTCGTATTCTCCTCTCTTTCTCTTTTTCTCTCACTCTCTTTTTGTCTCCCTCTCTCAATCCTTTTTTCTCTCTCCCTCACTCTCTCTCTCTTTTTTTCTCCCTCCCTCATTCCCTCTTTCTCTCTCCCTCTCTCTCTCTCTCTTTCTCCCTCTCTCCCTCTCTCTCTCTCTCTCTCTCTCTCTCTATTTCTTTCTCTCATTTTTCGTCGGTACGACGGCGTGAGCGCGCCCGCGCGCCCAAGAGGGAGAGAACTCGTTGGTTCGCTCTCGTTTACGTACCGTCGACGCGATAACGACGCGCGCGCGTGTGTGAATTCAACTACGTACATACGTATATTCATGCACATATATATGTACATACATACATATATACATATATATACATACATTAAGCGGGAAAAGAAAGAAAAGCGGGAACTCGCGCGCGCCCGCGTATAATTTTTTAGCGTTCACTCGTAACGTTACGACTACCGCGCCGAAAACTTTAAAGAGAAAGATACTAGGTGCGCGGGTCGCTCCGGTATTTCTTTTAACACTTTTTATTCTCGGTGACACAGTGTACAATAGTATACCTACACTCGCGCACACTTACACTTATATGTATATATATTTACAGAAAAGTACATGTGAGTGCGCGCCAGTTCGTCGCGGTGCAGTTTCTCGTGTGCAAGTGTGCCGTCGTCGTCGACGTCGTCCCTCGCTCTTTCTTGCGCTCGTGCGCGCTCGTGACGTTAACATTCGCTATCCTTTTTTCTTTCTCTCTTACGCTCTCTCGCTCTCAGTATCGCAGAAGAAGCGCGCGCGCGCAAGCGCCGAAGCGCACCCGTTCAAACTTCGCGGCTGCCCGCGCGCAGCAGACGATACATATAACGCACACGAAAGGAGCAGCGCACGTACGCGAAGTAAACAAGAAAAGGAAGAGCACCGGACAAGATAAAGAGAAATAAAAAGAGAAGGAGGAGGAGGAGGAGAAAGAGAATAAGGAGGACCGTGACGTCGAGTAAAAGTGTATGTGCTGTGACGGTGTGTGCGTGCGCAAGCGCGCGCGAAAATAAAAGAGTAACGAAGAATCAAGTATAAAGTGGCCAAAGAACTGCGCAGCGTTCGTTCGTTTCGTTTTCTCTTTCTTTGTCGCTCGCTCGCTTGCGAGTGTTGTGTAAGAGCTTGAAAGTAAAAGTTGAAACCGCCGAGTTCGGCTGTGTGAGCGCGCGCGCTCGCGAACACGCGCGTTAAAATTCGATCCGGCGGAGGCCGGCCGAGTGTGTCTTGAGGCCCCGACCCACCAACAACAGCCCAAAAACTCAGCCCGCTGGGACTGGAATTTTCAATTTTCGTCGCGCGCGCGCCCGGAAATTGCAAGAAAGAAATCAACCGGCCGAATCGTTGCGTTATATTTTACATTTTTTGTTTATTTTTCTTCTTCTTCTTCTTCATCTACTTCTTTAACGAGAAGAGATTAAAAAGTGCGTGTGACTGCGAAAGAGAGAGAGAGAGAAAGAAAAGTGAAACGGAAAGTGATTCGGGTCAGTGGGTCGAGGGAATCTCCCGTAGAGGAAGAAGGAGAAGAACGAGAAGAAGAAGAGGTGGATGATGATGCGCCAGGAAGAGTAGGAGAGAGAGAGCCGAAGGAGAATATAGCGCGAAAAGAGAAGAGCGGAGGGAAGAGAGGCGCGAGAAAGGCTTGCGTAACCTCTCGTCGTAAAACTGCTCTCTCGATTCTTTCATTTTCTTTCTCTTTCTCTCTGCCTCAATAAGCGAACGAGCGTGTCGCGTCATTTCCACGCGAAAATCGGCCGCGTCGCGAGAAAGCTCGATACTTTTTGGAGGAAGGAAACGACGAGTAAAAGTGTCTGTGTAATAAGTGCAGAAGAGGAAGAATAAAAAAAAAAAAGAAAAAGAAAAAGTTGGCCGGTGTTGCGAATAATCTAGTCGGTGAAAAGAAAGAAAAAGAGAGACAAGTACAGACATCTATAATATCCACGCGATATATACCTTCGCGGCGTCTACTTTTCTACTTTTACTCGGCCCGAGCGTTCGCTCTCGACGTTTCGTAAAAGGCGGATTACAAAACAGCGCGAGCGCGAGCAAGCGCGAGACAACTCAACAGACATACACAGCCACAAACACATATAAATATATGTGTTCGTACACGCGCGCAACATATATACGTACGTAGGCACGTACGCGAGTACGTACTCACATACGTACATACACACATACGTGTACACACGGAGAGCTCGCACGCGCGCTCGAGAGAGCGGCAAAAGAGAAAGAGGCCCGTATAGCAGCAAACACCGAGCGAGCGAGTAGTAGCAGCAGCGGCGGCGAAGAAAAGAGCGAGAAAGAGACAAGTTAGCGATCGAAGGACGACCGGAGAAAGAAGAAGACGAAGGAGGTGGAAAATCCAGCTTCGATTGAAAGCAAGAAAGAACGGGAGAAAAAATTGAAGCTCAAGCTGAAAGAAGAGGAGGAGGAGGAGGAGGAGAAGAGGAATAAGGCGGTGGTGTATACACACGGTGGCGGCAGCGGCGGAGAGAAGAGAGAAAGAAAAAGGGAGCGGAGATAGGAAAGGGAAAAAGTGGCGGTGTGCTCGGAGAGCGCGAGTGTGCTCGCAAGCGAAAGGATAAAGAGAAAGGAATAGGAGAGGCGAGAGCGAGCGAGTCCTTGAAGTCTTGCTCTCTCACTTACTCTCACTCACTCTCACTCTCTTTCTCTTTCTCTCTCTCTCTTTCTCTCTCTCTCTCTCTCTCTCTCTCGCACGCTCTTTCCCGTACGAGCGCCGCGCGCGACGCGAACGAGCGAGCAAGCGCGAGAGTAAGCACGACGAGTGAGAGTAAAAGTGCTGCTGCCGCTTGTTTTCTGCTGGCCGCTATACTACTACAGCTACTACTACTACTACTACTCCCGCCAGCCGGCTGACCCTGGACTGGCAGCTACTTCTATCTTCTGGAAACGGCAAAGCAGCGCAAGAAAGGGAGAGAGACAAAAAGAAGAAAACAAAAAGGAGGAACGAAAGGGAAAGAGAAAGAAAAGGAAAAAAGAAGGAGAAGGAGAATAGGAGCAACACGGCTGCCGGAGGATCCGTCTTTCCCTCTTTCCTCTTTCACCGGCGCACGAGTCACGGGTCGCGCAGCTATCATCGCGACGCGCCCACCTGAGATCCATCGTGGCTATTATGAAGACCAGCTGACGAAGGAGTAAAAGGAACATAGGCGCTCTCGCGCGCGCGCGTGCGCGTCTTTTTCGCCTTCGGCTATTCAGCTACGCTACGTCCCACCCCACCCACCTTCTTAACCACCTGTACCGTGGCTGTACATGTTTGTTGTGATTTATTTTTGTTGTCAACAGTGGCTCATAAGTGCTCATTTTTTATTTTTGTTTTTATTAAGCTTTCGCATTTCACGATGATTGTTACGCGAGGCTGGATCAGCATAATGTGCCTTATCGAGCGAGTGCCGCCGATCGAGTGACGAATAAGTTATCCAACTCTCGGCTTTGAAAAGAAAAACAAAAAAAAAAAAAATCTTATATTTATTATTAATTCAATTCGCCTATGTTAAAATACAGTGCGCGAGTGTGTGTTCGATCGAGGTAGCTTGCAAAAGCGTTGTTTTAAAACAAGTTTAAAATTATCGAAAAAGGAGGCTCGCTCGAGTGGAAATAAAAGAAATAAAGGAAAAAAATAAATAAGTAAATAAAAATAACGAAGAAGCCTCAATGTTCTCGGTAAGGGGTCGAGGTCGCGATCGTGGCGAGAGTCGCGGTTATCGTTATAATCGAATCACGAAAGATGCGCGCGAAGGTGTGCCCGGTCGCAGACTAATCGACGCTTAATATCCACCGCTCCGGTTATAAACGCATTGTGATACTATACAGTTTATACGTACGTGTATGTATACATATACACACACAACCACATACACAAAAAAAAATATATATATATATATATATACACGCGTGAAGTTTTCTTTCTTTTTCTTCGTCAAGTGAACAAGGACGAGCTTGCACTCGTCCCCGACGCAAACGACGACTACGAGGAGATTCGTCGAACAAGAGGAAGAAAGGGAGAAAGAAAGAGAGAGAGAAAATAAGCGAGCGCGCACGTGGCAAAGCAACAGTAGCAGCCGGCTGGATTAACGCAGACAGGTTGGTGGTGTTTGTTTCGTTCGTTACAATTATCCTTTTAATGTGCGAGTGTGTTTGTATGTAACCTGTGCTGCGTTTTTAATTGATTTTTTTTTTTTTTTTTTTTTTTTTTTCTTATTACGTTGAATGATGATAGTTTTGAGTGCGCGTTCCCAGATAAAAATTAAAAAAAAAAAAAAAAAAAATTAATCGAGAGGAAGTTCTAAATAGTTGGTATATAATTGATGATTAGTCAATGATATTTTTGGCGGTAGAAATTTAGTTTAACTTAGATTCAAATAATAGACTTTGGATTATTTCCACACCTAAAATAAATCCATTCACAAAAGTATTATTTGGGTTCATTAAAATGCTGCATTCAAGCATGAAAATCAAGCTTTTTGTAAATTATCGTGATATAAAATTGTTTAGATTTACATAAATAAATTAATTTTGTTACTAAAATTTAATGAAAATTAAACTTAACGTTACATAAATTTACAGATAACATAAATTATGAAAAATGTTATCAATCTATGCTGATTTAAATTTTTTCCACTCGATGAAAAGAAACGATTAATACATCTGTCATTCAAAACTCGTTTTCAACGATTTCAAATTTGATTTCAACGAACTCAGTGCAATGTTACAAGCTCTCTTAAATTTCTCAAACACAACACGCGTTTCGAACCGCAGATAAGATTTACCTAAACAATCAATTTGGCAAAGTTTTAAAGCGTTTAAGTTATGTGAACGTGAAAAACAAAGAGAAAAAAAAATGAAAATAAAAAATTTTTGCAAATAAAATAATAGGAAACTGTTATTTGTAAAAGTGACTCGTATATATAATGAATAGGAAAAATAATCCTAAAATAAAACATCCTTTCTTTCCGGCACTCTCTTTTCCTCTATTCACGCACAAGCCGAATCGAATGGAGAAATCGACAACGAAAATGAAAGAGTAAAAGCGAAGCCGCGTACGTGTAAGAGCGTTTGTTATCTTGCACGCCGCGACGATAACGAATCTCAATATTCGTGCACCAGTTTTTCTTTCTCGCGATCTCATATGTATACGTATGTAATATAATGCACGTACGTATGTATGCACACAAACTTACGTATACCTCGACTTCATAATGCAAATGCGCCAGTGCGTGTCGTAATTTTCAAAGATAGATCTTGCTCTCTTGCTCTCTCTCTCTCTCTCTCTCTCTTTCTCTCTCTGAGTTAAACTTTCGGCTGTACGAAAATAAATATTTCGAAATCATTGAAAACGTGAAATTTCTTTTTTTACTTTTTCTTTTTTTTTTCTTTTAAGGAAAATGGTTGATTCGTTATTTAGATGCTAAGATTTAACTCTTCGTTTTTAATTTAAAATCGAAACTTTTAACTATCAATTTATCAGCAAAATAAATTATTTACGCCCGCTTATAATGATTTCTATCATTTTTCAAAATAAAACAATTTTAAATAAATTCAAATTATCGCTTTGAAATAAATTAATTTCGTAAATTTTGTCGTCACACAATCAATACAAATAATCTTTATTACTCTAAATAAACAAATGCATTATTGGTGTAACAATATAAAAATAAAATAAAAAACTTGTGTATAACGTTGCTTAATCGCATGCAATAAAAAGAAAACAATCGAAACAAAATCACGTCAATTTCAAAAGAAAGTTCCATCTTTCTCGTTTAAAACCCGCAGCGTTTAAGATCAACGATAAGTCGGCTAATTTTTAAGTTCATCCTTTCTTCCCTCCTCCTCTTCCCCCTTCCCACCATGATCGCCCGGGTCGCGGACCACTTGGGTAAGGTCGCGCGTTTGAACGCGAACGTAAATCAATTTCTCGCGTTGCGCGGGTAATATACAGGTTCGCATGCGATGTCGGCCCGAGATAAGACGAAGATCCAAAGTACACGAGGCGGCGGTCTCCAAGATCATCGTCGTGTTATACATCCACGCGAATAAAAACATTTCGTCGCGGTGTATACTTATTTACCATATATGTATACATGTATGTAAATTTGTGTGTAAAGATGAAAATGATAAAGCGATATGTTTCGTTGCAGTTTTCACTGCGACCTTTTTAAAAGCGAATTATTGTTTTTGTTTTAATTTAAAATGCGCTTGAGATTATTGGTAAAATAATTGTAGAGTATATTTTTGTAAAGTTTCGTTTCACTTCTTTTTTTTCATCCTGTGATTGTATTTCTTAAGAAAAAGTGCGAGATTTACTAGTGTGGAACATTAATTATGGCACTTGAAAGTTTAAAAGGTAAAATTAGTAATAAAAAGAAGTTAGTCGGAGTTGAGAAGTATTTTTCTTTCTGTGCCGTTTTACAACTGTTTTGAAATTGAAATATGACAAAAATTCAAGCGATATTAACTATCCTATGATAAAGATTAGAACTTGTTTACCTGCTAAAAGTAGTCATAGTTCTAATAATCAAAAAAACTAATTGGCGATTACATTTACATTTCGTACAATAGAACGAAGAGTCCCGTAAGCTCTACGAAAATATTTATTAAATCAACAATGTAGTTTCGTTACTACATCGTTGTGAGACATTTATAATTCAAAACTCAGATATACTCGCGTATATATATATATATATATATATATATATATATATACGAGTATATGTGTGTGTATACAAAATTGCGATGACTCTTTAGTAGCACGTGCTTACAAACTTCGTTATCGATTTTCATTCCGTAATCCCCGGTGCGCCAAGCTCATAAACTCGTAACAGCGTAAATTTGCTTTCACTCGGAATTGCGCGCGCGCGCGCGCACACACACGTATACGCAAATATATACGTATTGCGATGCGATCGAGCGGGAACAATCGACGGGCGATTTGCGTCGCGACGCGATATAAACTTTTGCGTCTTAAAAAGCTTACGGGTGAAAGAGAGGAGATGCTGTCTCACCGAAATTTAACGATTTACGCGAGAGATACGGAGCGAGCCGAAGGTTTTCGAAATGCGACGACGGCTTAGATCGCGACAGATCGATCGGTCAATCGATAAATTTACTTCGTGAGCGATGGAGAGGATATGGCGATAGGCTGTTATCTCGATGCTCTTTACTTCTGTTGTTATCGCATCGATTTTGAATGTTTTATAATGGTCGGGAAATCGAATATCGATGATGAAAATCGCCTGAAAAGTAACGGTTAATCTCGTTTTTGAAATTTAAAATTTATTTATAAAAGTTTTACAAAAAAAAAAAAAAAAAAAACTTTAAAATACTAAGTTTTTATTACTTTTATTATTTTAAAGAAACAAAAATTAATATCTCGTTATATTTAATCTTCTACATTCTTCTCTCTAAATATGTATACACAGAAAATGTTATATATTTTTTAAAAAATTCATTTTTCAAAAAGTTACAGTATGTATTTCAAAAATGATATAAGTTTACGGGAACACTTATCAAGTATTATTTACATAATGATAATGTGCCTAATACAAATATTTAACGCAGCACCTTTCAAAAATTTTATTATAGTTATTGCATTTGAAAATGGTATTACATAATTTTATTTCATTATTTTTTTTTCTTTTTTTTTTTTTTTTTTTTTTTTTTTTTAATTTAAAAATATTGGTCGAACAAAAAAATTGTCTAACGTATTAGATAAAATTCTAGACGTAAATAGTACACAACGTGAAAAAATAAGCTATTAATTAAATATTGACAGTAATTAATTTATCTATACTTTTGTGAATAATATTAATTTAATTCATTTTTGTTCATGCAAAATAATGAAAAAGCGCACTTAATAATACACTGATAATAATACTACGACACAAAATATTTTTTATTTACATTTTATACTAGAAAGTCTGCTAATTTGTCATTTTTTACAAACTATGGTACAAACGTTAATAAAATAAGATAATAGCAAAATAAAAATACTACAACATATAACTTTTAATACTTTGACAACTCCTCAGCCTAACCCAACTGTCAATCGGTTATACCAAAACAATAAGAATAGAAGTAAAAAAAAAAAAAAAAGAAAAGAAAAACTCGGTAGATCGATCGACCGCGTGCCAATAAACGCACATATATATGTGTACGCACTCGTGTGGGCATGCATTCGTCGAAAAGCCCATACGTCGGTTGAATTACGGTCATAGGTACGCGAAGCTCGCGGCGTCAATCGTATAAACTAATGCGTTTCGAGCCGAAAAATTTGATATTATTTATCGAGTTGAAAATTACAACGCGGAAAGAATGCGCGTACGCGGCGCGTGTTGCGGTAGACCGATCCATTCCATCGATAAGATTGTCTATATCGCTTTTCTTTAACGCGTGTATATATATATATATCGTATATACATATGTGTGGATATATACGCGCACGTGTACGGTAAAGCGTAAAGTTTTTATGTGCAATTTAATGATATCGGATCGGTATACGGTTCTTAGTTTTAAATTTGAAATTGCATTCTACGGGTATTCCATTTTTCAGCGTTTTGGCGATATATTGTGTAGTTTATTATTTTATTATTTTTTTTTTTTTTTTTATTGACTGAAATTTTAAGATTTAAAAATTTATCATGAAATTTCGAAATTTATATGTAAAAATTTACCGATGGTATCAAAAATAATTATTCGACTAAATTAAAACAATTATCAAACTCTTTATAAAACGAAAAATTCATATTAAATCGAAAATACTCTCAAAACTCGTCGCTACTATCGATAAAATATTTACCTCAAAAGCAATCGACACCGAAGTAACGATATTTCTTGCGTATACTCGAGGCAAAAGAAAATGCACGTAAAACGAGAAAAGAAACGAGCTTGTAAGCGAACGACGTATAGACTGCATGAACGGGAGAAAACGTCCCTGAACGAAGCGCGCGGAGGGCAAAGCGAGGGAAAAGAGTCCGGCGCATGTAGAAAAGAACGAAAAGGAATGCCAAGTAAGAGGAAGAAAGAGAAAGGAAAAAGAAAAGAGCGATCTCTTTCTCTTTCTTACCATCGTGCGAATCGCACGCGCGAATTCCCACAAGGTGAGAGAAAGATAAGCCGCCAATATATATATATATACATCACTTGGATGCATGTGTATGTGTATAATACATGCGTGCGGAGGTAAAAGAAAAGGGCGCGAGAGCAAGAGAGAGAGAGAGAGACGAGCTCCGGGAAAAGAGACCGGCGAAAGAGAAGAGAAAAGAATGAACGCGAAGGTGGGTCGTAAGGGAAGGAAAGAGGAATGAATGGGTTTTTTAACCGAGACTCAGGAAAATGACTCGGAGAAGCGAGACCGCTGTTGTTTATTTTTTCCTTTTTTTAATCGAGGAGTATACTCGTTGTTCCTTTTTATGAAAAGTAATTACAAATTTTATAATACATAATTGTATGGTAAAAGGTTGTTATTTTAATTTATGCGTGTAAGGAAAAATTAATATTTAATTAAATTTTTCAAGTAAAATCATCAAAAATAAATAAAATAAATGATAAAAGCTTGATCAAAGTTACAAATCGCTGACTATATTGAGAGTACAATATTTTTAGTATCACGAGTTCTTTTAATAATTTAAATGCGTAAAATCTCGCTGAGAATAGAAAACCGTAAATCCATGACGTCTTTAAAAGTTTAATTACAATTAAGTTTAGTCGTTTCGAGCGTATACAACGCACATCTATAAAAACGACAAGAAAGATAACGTATCTTTTTAAACGAAATTAGGTAAAAGGTTGAACGTGAATATCTACGTTTCAATTGTTTCTAAGAAGTCATTAAACAATTATACTCCTCAATATATAAAGTTTGAGTAAAAGTTAGTAAATTTGCGTTACACGAAAGCAACAACTGAACGAAATTATCGCATTAATCTTTGACTTCAATTCTCATCCCTATTTTATTCCTTAATTTTACTAAACTTTTACATTGAAAATTTTCATAAATTTATCTTTCTACTCTTTTGTCCTTGAATTGTATGGTATACAAAAAAAATGTTACTGCTCAAAAACGGCTAAGCTGTGTTTATATCATACAAATAAAATACGCCTAGAGGCGAATTTTAAAATAGTGAAATGGCTTATAAGCGTTACTTAATCGATGACTATCTGATTTCTTTTTAAAAATCGTAAACGTATATATACCTGTTAATTTAAAACCTGACACTGTACTATAATTAAAACTAGATTAGCCTTGAAAGTCGTTTCCTCTTTTCAAGCTAAAATAATTTTAGTATTATTATTATTATTATTATTATTATTATTATTATTATTATTATTATGTATATTTTTTTTCATTCGGTGTGTAATGTTTTCATCGTGATCCTCAATGTTAATTGCTCTTTTTTAATAAATAATTAAAAATTTTGAAAAACTTTCACCGACTTTTTATTCGTATCTCTCGAAATTTGTAATAGCTACAGTAAAATATATCAGTAAAATTTAACGATATACTTCTACTTATTTACGCTACTACATTGCTTCATACTCTTCTCAATATATCAAAGTAAAAGTATATCCATCCAGTTTTTTCCTTCGCTATGTGAATATGAAGAGAAAGAAAAACAAAGGGAGGGGAAGGTAAAAGTAAGAAAAAAGATCGCGCAGCGAAAAGAACGGAGAGGCGAAGGATATAGAATAATCGTGTGTAAGGAAGAAAAAAGGAAAGAAGGAGGAGTATAAAGAGAGACGATGTGGGAAAAGAGGAAGCTAATCAGAAGCGGAAGTACGCTCCGACAAGCTCGGAAGCCTTGAAGACCGACGGCTGCCGCCGCCGCCGCGGTTTTTAGCTCTTTAATTGCGACTTGATTTGCCGCGGCGTCGACGTCGCAACCGACGACCCAAGGAGAGGAAAATTAATGAGAGAAGGTGGACTGTTCTCAATACGATATGCGAGCAAGAGAAAGATAGATAGATAGAAAGACTATAGTGATAGCGACTCTGAAGAAAGCGAGTGTAGTTTGTGTTTTTGTAAACTTCCTGTGCGAAATTTGGCTTGCTTTTGATGCTCGAATAGATGATTTAAAAAACTTGTCAAATTAATTCAGAATTAATATGTGATTCAGAATTTAAAGAAAAATTAACAGAACGTTTTGTTCGTGAGAAAAATTAATCTTGTTTTATTATATTATTTTCTACGTTGTTTTTATATCTTTAGTATTTGTTTGCCAAAAATAAACATACTGATTTGATGTACGATAATGTAATTTTTCTTAGCGTATATAAAATTTTTATTCCCGTGAATGTTATTTCTCGTAAAATTAAAAATGCCTATGTAAACATACATTTATACGTATTTTAACGATGCTCTCGAAACATGCGATGCCGATAAAATATTTGAATTTTATTAAAATAATAAATTTATTAATTAATAATTATTAATCGCATTTGAAAAAATATAAGGTTTTACATCTAATGCGTGATTATTAAAAAACTTTCATTTTTTAAAAAAGCGAAAAATATAGCGTTCATTATAGAAATTTTCTCGATATGTAAATTTAATGAATTAATTAAGAATTCAACTTTTATACACTAAACTATAACGTTTTAATACCGCAATGTAGATACTAAAAATGCATTATATAACATGTCAATATGTGCAGAAAATATTTGTTAATATAAATATATCGCGTGAGAAAAAAGTTTGAATCCATATAATTTTAATCTTTTTTGTGTCGTGCAATTCATTCATATGGAAACGAGAGAAAAAAAATTTTTACATCGATAGCTTATCAGGTTATAGATTGGATAAAAGGTACAATGTTTCAAAATTACAAGTGTATCTCATCGCAATACAATGTAAACAACGATTAAAATCCGTTTAATATCTACTGTGAAAAACTTACTTTATAATACAATTTACAAAAAGAAAAAAAAGTAGAGCGAAGGAAGAAAACAAGTTTTTCAGCTTGTTAATTCGTTCTTTGTATAAATATCCATAACTCTATAATGTTATGACGTAGCACATACTTTATACAAACAACAGAGATAAATTTCACACGCATAAACCAAACCATCAATTTACGTACATAAACTATCATCGCTACTTTTCTCACAATCTTATAAATTTATATACACACAAGCGCGCGCGTGAAAAGAGTCACGAGAAGTTTCATCATTAGGCGCAATTTTACGTCCGAGATGCGAACCATCGCATTAAGAGCTGCGGCAAGAAGCTTTGCTTGTCCCTGAACCTTAGAAATCTATTCGTTCTAGGAAGAGCGGGAAGCGACAATGGAAATTCATATTTATTCATTGCTTGAAATCGTGCGCATCCGCGGTGAGGTCCTTTTCTTTTCTTCGCAATGCGTCAAGGTTTCAGCTCGGCTACATTTTGTTTTCGTTGTTAGATTATTATAGCCTGAGAAATAAACTTTGTACTCGTTTTTAAGCCATAGTTATTAATTTATAACTCGCCTCCGATGTAATGATTGGAGAAGAAGGGGAGGGGAGAACTTCTTGCGCGAATTTTAAATTGAATTCGTTCTTACGTAATCTTTAAGAACCGAGAAAATGTTAATATTTCTTTTTACAGAAATAGTATGCGAGCATAATTCGTTGATCATTCAATTAATAACGTTGTTATATAAGACTAAAGTTTACTTTGTATAGGGGCACGTTTCGAAATTATTTTCTTATCCATATGCAATAAATTTTCTCGTATTCGAGAACTTTTTAAAAAATACTCGACTAGAAAATATTTTTAAAAAATTTTTTATCTATTGCTTGAAACTATTTCTTCAAAAAACATATCCACAATATATTTACGTTTAATATAATTCCTTTTAATATTTTTTACACACTTCAAGGTTTATCAAACTTTTAAAAGTAGCCATTAAAATATTTTTTTTTTTTTAATTTATAAAAATTAGTCGAAAGCTTTGATTTAAAGTTACTCAACGACCAACCAGACAATTTAAATTTAACCCGACGGAAAAATCACTGCCACTATCACTCAACCGTTACATCAACACTCGCAGACTCACGTCGCCAAGGTATTAAAAAGGCAAAGATCGAGAGCTCTGGTATTTCACCGGTTCTCTCTCTCTCTCTCTCTCTCTCACTCTCTCTTGCACTAACGCCTTTCGCGACACGTTGAACGTAAGCTAATGTACGATACGCGGTGGAGTAAAGTTTCCCTGCTTCCCCCCGCGGCGAACAAATGCCGCGGTGCAACCCTTTCTATCTCATATACCTTCCCTTTCACTTTCATCTATATCTCGCGAGTTCTCCAACGCGTTCTCTAACGCCGACGATCGAAAGTAATTGCAAAGCGAGCTGCCGCGGCGCGCGATAAAGAGAAGAGAAAGGACGTGCTTTGATGAAATTTCTTCGCGCTCATTTTATGATTTAAATTCTCAGAGTTGAATTTAGTTTAATTGAAAAAAAACTTTAGCAAAATTAATTTTAAAAAATATATAATGCGAATATCGTAATTAAATATTGTTTTTGTCAATTACGGTTTAAATTTCGATAAAAATAATGTTATTTTTATTAAAATATTAAAAATATTTATATTTACAATTCTCGGTTTTGATGTAAAAGTCTGAAAACATTGAACACGGAAATTTTACAATGAAATCGTCGAAAGAAAGTTGTCTACGTATTATGTAAAACGTACCATGTCTCGTTTAACATTGAATTTTTAAATAATAACGAATAGATAATTTTTTCTTTGTTGAAAAGTTCTTGCATTTACTTTTTGCGTCATAAAAGAAATGTCATTCGAAGATAAAACTATAATTAATTTTTTTTTTTTTTTTTTTTTTTTTTTTTTTAAAGTTAATAATAATGTATGAAAAAAAAGATTATAAAATAATTTAAAAAATTAACAATATTAATTCAATTTATTGCAAATATTATTACAATAAAACATTAAATTAAGTAAATAAAGAATGAAGAATGACGTAAATAAAGCTAGATATGTATTCATTAAAACGTACAAGTAAAAGTGAAAAGTCACGTAAAATTTGTCCGTACGCCGAAAGGATTAAATTAACAACACATAACGGAAGGACACACAGGAAAAGAAAGAAAGACCAAATGCAAAATCCAACGAGGCGCACGCGCCTCATCGAAAGCGCAATAAATATAACGCGCCGGAAAAATTATGGCACTTGGACCGTTCCTCCGGCAAATGGTCGGCGCGTTTAACCCCCCGTCGTGCTTACCGACGCTGGCAAACAATGCGCTTCGAAATTGCTCTCATTTTTCACGCGGCTAGTTGTTTCCAAAACTTGACCCTTTCGTTGGCCTTACTTCAAACCTATTTCATACGCGGATTGCTTGGATATTTACTTTCTAGGAAAGGGGATGAAAAAAAAAAAAAAAAAAAAAGTTTTGGAAAGTTACGAAGGATGGCCGAGGAATGGTGCGGGAAATCGTTAGCGGGAGAAATGTTTGGACGAAATAATAATAATGATTGTAAGTTGAGATAGTGAAAATAAGAGTGTTTTCAAGGTTTATTTTTGTTTTCTTTTTATCAAAGAATGTTTTCTTTTAACCTTTTTTTTTTTTTTATTTATTTCATTGTTAAACATGTTAAATGTAATTAAAAATAAATGTATACTAAAAACTCATTGGAAATGATGTTACTTTTGATATTAAAATTTATTTTTTTAAATTGTTTATATAAAAATTTTATACTTTATTTTTTTTGGAAAACAAAAAGAAATTGTCTAATATTTTTTTTTAATTTATTTATTTTTAGACGCATTTCTCTTGTTGGGTATTAGCGACTGTATACAATATTAACATAATAATTATTTTCTTTTTTTTGTTACATAGTTTTTATATCAGTTTTATAATTTTACAAGAGTCTATAAACTTAATAGTATTTTTGCACTGTACATAATCATTTAATATTTCGGATTTTTTTTTATATTGCACTGTTGTCGTTCACTATTGTATTTTTCATATTTTAGTTTTCGATGTTGATGATGGTGTCACACTTGTCATATATAACTGAATTTTCTATTTTTAATAAATGTTCATATGTTATTTTCGTGTACCCGATTCGCAGTCTGGTGGTTAATATTTGATCTCTTCTATTGAATGATTTTGTAGGATTATTAGATTCATTAACATCAGGTTTAATTTACTTTAGCTTACATGTATTTGAAGTTATCCTTCTGCATTGTATACCATTTACCTTTTATTTTTATAACTGCTAATTTATTTAAATCTGCTATGTTTGAGTCATAATTTTTGTTTAAATAATTTAACTCACAATCTTTTTCTTGCTTGTTTATTATATTTTTTTGTTCTGTTTCTTGTTTCAAGTAGCATATTAATACTTTTGGATTTACATTTTTTATTTTACTATTTATTTTGTTTATGAATAATTTACTTGGATTGTCAATAAGTTCGTGCAGATTCGCGTGAATGAAGATGTTATTGTTGAGGGAACAGGTGGTATTGATTATTTCGATTATTATTATTTCCAATAAAGTTTGCAGAGTGTACCACGAAGAATGTTTTCTTCTTTTAATGTTATAGCTACGGTTCCTCTTGAGTTGTTTTTTATCGTTAAACCGGTTAGAATGTGAAAGTGTTGGAGGTATTTAAAATCGAATCTAGTTTTTCTATTACATACTGTTTTGCTGATCCATACACTGTACTACCATAATCTATTTTCGGCTGTATTAACGCTTTATATGTGTTAATTAATGTTTGATTATTCGCTCTCAATTTTTTAGCAGAAAGAACTTTTAATATGTTTAAATTTTTAAGCCATTGAGTTTTAATGTTTGTTATATGTGATTTCCATGTTAATTTATTGTCGAACGTTAAGCCTAGGATTTGTTTATCGATTTTTAGGATAACTTTGTTATTTATTTTTTTCCTTTTATTAAAAACAATAGCTTTTGTATTAGTTTTGAAGAACTTAAAACCTGCTGTATTTGTAAATGAAACTAAATTATCTAATGTCTGTTGAATGATTAATTTGATTTTAAGTTTTTTCCGTTTACAAAGATGATTACGTCATCAGCAAAGATAGTGCTTGATACTGTCGGCTGAATATAACTATGAATATCATTGATAGCAATTAAGAATAAAGTTACACTTATTACAGAACCTTGAGGTACACTATTTTCAATTATAGTTTCTGTAGAGTATATATTGTTTATTCTAACTCTAATACTTGTATTACGGAGAAAATTTTTAACGAAATAAAATATATTGCCTGTAATTTTGTGTCTGATAAGTAACTGTAAGATTCTTCGACGCTAAATTAGTTCGAATTCCTTTTCTAAATCTAAGCATACTGCGAGTAGATTATGATTGTTTTCGAAGGCTTCGTATATATTTTTTTTCGAGAGAGACTAAACAATTTGTAATAGAGCATTTGTTCGAAATTCATAACGTTATTAAATTCTAAATAATTACGGAGTCTGTGATTAATTATTTTCTCCATGATTTTACACAAGCAAAATCGTTAACGCAACGTGTTAAAGATATAGGCCTGTAATTTTCTTTAGATGTTTTGCATTCCATAAGGGCCGGGGCTAGTGTTCTTACTATTTTTCAATGCGTGCTACGATTCTTCATTATTTTTTAAACTATTAACATTTTCATTTGTAAAAGTGGGAGGATCGCATTTATTCATATTTTTTATTTCTTCGTTAATTTTACCTGTTTTTACTACTTTTTTTTTTTAACTGTATTCAATTTTTCATTAATATTTTCATCTGTTTGAAATTCAGTGGAGCTGGTTTGTGAGCGACTTCTTTTATTCTCGCTGATTGGAAGTTTCATTTGTAATTGTATGTCTATTTCTATATCGTTATTATGTTCCGAACTTTCATTATTAATAGAATCATTTGATGATTCTACATCACGTTCGTAATTTATAGTATCTGTTATAATATTGTTTATCTTTGAGTTAATATGTGTGTTGATATTTATTTGATTATTGTAATTGCTTGTGTTAAACTAACATTATTGGTGCAATTTTTTTATCAAGTGGCTTTCTAATTTGCAAATGAAACATTTAATAACATCAGTACTGGAATGGTGGTACTCAACCACCACGTGTCATCGATTGACATTGACAAGTAAATTTAAAGCCAAAATTCACGCGCGTGTCACTGATAATACATAAGGCATTACCGATATTTGAAACGTTGTCATCGCTTTCGCGATCGTATGACAAAACTGATGTATAAGTATACACAACCTCGCGCACCCTATTATAGACTCATTTGTCTGACGCCATCAATGCCACGCGCTCCAAATGATATATTTTCCGATAGTGTTTATCAATTAAATGTATAAAATTTTCGTCCCTTTGTTTTTCGCTTGATTACCAACTAGTTTGCATGTAAATCGCTGAGATAAAAATAAACATAGTTTCGCTTAATTATTGTTTCTATCTTCTTTCTTTTTCTTCTTCTTTCAATTCTTATAGCCATTGTCAAGAAATTGTTCAAGAAGAAAAATGAACGTAGCGAGGAGAGATAAGACGGTTAAAATGTGTATGGAACTTAATATACTCGCACATGTACGACGAAAAGCAATTGCTAGTAAATAAGACGTACTACTAAGTATATTTATAATTGAACGTGTGTGTCATGTTATTCTCCCGCTCTTGATAGAACACACGATAGACGAACACGAGATCTAATTTTACGCTTGTGAAACTATATTAAGATAACTTTTATTTTCTTATTTTAATGCCATAATAAATATATTTTTCTTGGTTTATTATTGATAGTTCGTGAATTAATGCATTTAATTAAATAATCTACAGCTTAATCATTTAATGGCAATTTTCGGCAGGCAATATATTCTCTCTTAATTGCAACATTTCATAGACATTTTAAATTAAAACTTAATTAAAATAAAATGGAATTAATTAAATTATACATAAAATTACCATTTTCTAATTCGCGCAATATCTAAAAACTTCTCGTTAAAGCCTACAAAATGCGATATATGACTTTGCGAAGATCTTTTTAAGTAATAAAACTGTCGCAAATAAATAAATGAAATTTAAGCCAATGACAATCAATAAACTTGTACGTACAGGTATGCGCGCAAATGGGTACACACAAAACGTGTCCGGTATTACTAGGTAAATTTTGAACTGAACTCATTTTCACTTCCTCCGCGTGGCTTCCGTTGCATTCGCTTACCGCGCCTTTTAATTTTCCTCGTAACACCTATTTTTTCGCACGTGTGTATTGTCATCAGCATTAAATACAAATAATAGTTTTAAATGGTAAATTTTTGGGCACTCGTTGAAAACCTTTTTTTTTATTTTAAATGAGAAAAGTTATACAATTACGTTTGTGTGAAATTAAATGTGAGACGTTAGTATTTTGTCGTGAATAAATAATCTTTGAAATAAATGTGTCGATGTAAGACGTTGATTTTATTAATTTAATGAAATTTTTATTTCGTATCAGTTTTATTTAAAGAGAATAATAAAGTATTTTCTTAATGTTTTGGTTTTTAAAAGCTTTTTCCTGATAAAACTTGATTCAAATGTCGTTTGATAAAAATTTAATTTTATGAAAGTCATTAGAAATAAAAGTCGATCGTGGCTTTAGATTACATCAAAGAAAAAATACTTGAGATGTAAAAAAAAGGTTTCCATTAAAATGGGACCTTGATCTACTACTGTATCGCAAAATAAAAGAAAACACCGCTTTTTTTTTTAACAATACGAAAAATTTTCTAAAACTGCAATTCACTGAGAAAAATGATAAACGGTAGTCGCAAAAAGGCCTTACCTATTAACGAATAATGAAAAATATGACAAATTACATTCAATCTTCCGTAATTTAACTATAAATAAATAATAAAAGCTAAAGAATAAATAAATTTTAATTCTCATGAAGTTAAGATGCACGATTTAAAGACGTTACAATTAATCTATACATAATCAATAATACAACGCCTGAAATCACAGGAGAATGGATGACTGCATCAAGAGTTACAGTAGTCATTACGAGCTCTGATTACTATATATCACCGGCTATTTCTTTTCATCATTATTGGCCATTAAGTTTTTCCTTTCTCATACGATCGGTTTGTTTCAATGACGCATCGCATGAGAGTAATGGAAATAAAGAAAGAGACGCCAAACAAAACAACAAAATAAAAAAAAAAGGAAAGAAAAACAATGATATTTCCAGCAAATTTTCCAGATACACAAATGCGTGTATATATATATATATATATATATATATATATATATATATATATATATATATATATATATGTGTGTTCGCGAGGAAGCGAGAAAGAAAACAAGGTTATCGTAAAATCGCCCGAGCTTTTATCCGAATGCTTCTCTCTCTCTTTCTCTCTTTTTCTCTCTCTTTTTCTCTCTCTCTCTCTCTCTCTCGCTCTCTTGGTGTACGCACACATAATTATCGGTGATATGCAGCGACGAGTCCCCACCCACGGCGTGAGATCATTTCGATTGCGTAACCCTCTTTCGCTTTGCTGCTCGGATGCGCGAGTCCGGCTCACACATTCTAATAGAATAATTCGTGACCATCGAATGATTCGCGTATTAAGGTTTGTATGTATACACCTTTGTCGCGTGGAACTTAAGCCGAAAGGATGTAAAATTTTTGCGAAACGAGGACAATGGATTCATTGTTTTTCTTTAGATTTTTTATTTGCTCATAGTATCCCGCATGAATTTTATTCTTTTAGAGGCTTATTTTTTATTGCATACGATTCGATAAACTTAAGCTAAATTTAACGTTAATGACAAATTGAATTAAAGAAACTTATTGAAAGAATGTATCGCGACGCGATGACTTAATTTTATTAACGAGGGAAAAGTCGCTATTAACTTTTATTTTGTAAACTATATTATTTAAACATATTTATCCGATTACTTTGAAGATTGACACTATACATTCAAAATAACATTGAACTAAATAAACATTAAAAATAAAAAAGAAAGGAAAGAAAAGATAAAAAGAAAATGTTGTAATTCCAAGTTACCGGATAATAGCTATAGAACTGTTCGTGTGATTTTTATAATTACACGTTATAATATAATTTAAATTAAAATGTTCATCGTTAAAAGGTTGCTATTATTTTATCGCTTATACGGTAGCGGTCAATCGTTACTAAGATTTACGAGTGAAAAATTATAATAGCTTAGGATCTATAAAGTGTATTCTATTATTTTTATTAAACGTAATAATCTTAATGTATGTTAATTTATTAAAACGAAAATATTTTAATATTACTTAGCAAAGCGCACCGACGGCTTATATTGCTCATTGTTTTATTAAAAAAAATAATCTTTCACCGCGACCCGACGTTAATTTAACTTGTAAAAAAAACGCTAAACGCTTACTAACAATACCTTCTATTCATTTTTCCTACACCGGTGGAGAAAGAATCTCGGAACCCGTAGCGACGTTCCAGTTCGCAAACGACTGTGGAATCGAATTTATTTTTCTGACACACACGCGCCCAACGGGCGAATGTAACATATAGTACATCGTGTAACGAGCGAACCTCGTTAGTTACAGTTGGACATCTCCTTTTACTTCAACGACTTAAAAACTAGTCGTCGTTCGCTTTGGCATTCCCATTTTCTATACAAGCGACCGAGTAACCGATTAGCCATCGTTATTATATCAGGCCAAGAACGCACGTTACGTATGCGTGTGCGTGTAATACGCGTGTATGCGTGCAAATTCATTGTCTCGCGCTATCTCTCCGACACCTTCGTTTCTTTTATTATCTTTTTTTTTCTTTTTTTTCTTTCTTTATTTTTCACTCCCTTGCGTCACTATGCGCGACACGTGTCATCGGGCTGAGGTCGAAAGCGTAAATAGAAAATCCAAAATTTTTATTTCGGTTTAAAGTCTTTATGAAAATAATAATCGATCTTTAGAATTCAAAAGCGTTTATTTTAAATAAATACCCTATACAATTAATCAAAAAATAAACTTTCGTGAAATATTTATTTCGACATTTTACAGCGTAAAAATTTCTCAATGTAATCAATTGTCGTACGGGTCTCAGAAAAAAAAAAAAAAAAAAAGAACTATTTATATACATTTTAGACCTCACAACTTGGCAACTTTTATAAACCTTTTTAAGCTCGTTCAAAAATACCGAAGGAAATTCACGCTCGCGCGCGCGCGTGGCACAGTTCCGCAGTGAGAGCTATATGCGTGCGACGATTATAGTGACGAGTAAAATTGCGCAGAGAGCGGCTGCCCTTCGTCTCAATAGCTCTCTTTCGCTTATCTATGCCTCTCTCGCGTGTGCATGCGTGTATATGTAATACATATACGTGTGAGAATGGGCGCGCTTGTGTCTGCACTATGCCGTTTCTCATTCGTGTGAGAGGATGGTGTGTGTATATATATACGTATAAGAGTACATTTAAACGTATCGTTCTTGTAGCGTGCAATTTACCGGACAGAAATTTCTTTATCTATTCTTTCTTTCTTTTTATTTTAATCTACATTTTTACTTTTTTGTTTTTAATTTCACGAAGAAAGATGTATTTATCTATCTGTTAATAATGATACTTATCGATACGTGCTTCATTTATTCATTTCAACAAATATATCAACTATTTGTACTTTTTTCTTTTAAGACACTAAAGTTATTTTATTAATGAATTTTTTTTATTGATATCGATATCGTTAAAGTAATCATCCAAAGTTTTTCCTTATTTTTTATTGTCTTTTTGTAAACAATTCTTATGTTAATTTTTATTTACGCGTTTTGCCCACTTTTCTTCTTATCTTTGTGTGTTTTTACATTTTTTTTATCGAATGACTGTTTTCCTAGCGTTATTGAATATACATTATTAAAAATTAGATGATTTAACAATGATTTTAATTTAAAAAAAAAATGTATATGGTTACATATATAAATAGAAAAAATGCGTAAGTAATCATTGCTAATATTCATATTAAAAAAAAATAATAATAATAATAAAATAAACCGTAATAATAAATTGTAAATTCATTAACCTTGATAATGTTACAAAAATAGTCAAACAACAGAACGTAGAAACGAGTAGACGTCGTTGTCTCTTTTAACTCTTCTCGCCACCAGTATTTTTCTCGGCCACTGTTAACATCGTTTTTCTCTCCTCTCTTTCATATACTCTCTCTCTCTCTCTCTCTCTCTCTCTCTCTCCCGCCTCATTTTCTCAGGCTACGAAACTAGCGCGACAGATCGCATTAAGCTCTTTCTACGTGTATTGTGCGTAGATTCTAACGTGTGTATTCCGTTCACGTACACACGTCACGCTTTTGCCCACATTGCGTGTATGTGTGTGTGTGTGTGTGTGTGTGTGTGTGTTTGTGCTTGGGTATGCATGTGTATATACGTATGCTTCTCATTCCATATTCGTATGCGTATACGTACGTGTATCGTTCGACCTCTTGAAACGAGCAAAAGAGAGAGAAAGAGAGAGAAAGAGAGAGAAAGAGAGAGAGAGAGAGAGAGAGAGAGAGAGAGAGAGAGAGAGAGAGAGAGAGTAGGAGCGAAAGAGTGATAGATAAAGGAGAAAAAAGAAAGAGTGAGAGAGAGAAAGAGAACGATCGGTCTTACGTAACATTAACGCACTCGATAGAGAAGCGCGTGCTCCGGCATACGGATCCTAATAAGTGTACGTACGTGTATTGGTGCGTGTATGTGTTGCCCATAATACGCACGTGTTGCAGTTTTATGTCTATACATATGTATGTATCTATGTATGTATGTGCGTGTGCACAAGGCTAAAGAGAAAAAGAGATTTTTGAGTGACGATTAAACGTCATTGAATTGAAAACTCTTTTGTGAATTTATTCTTTGAAATCTTATTTTCTTTTGTGCTTTCATATTTTCTTTATCGAATTATTATGATTTTTATGTAAATTATGTTTGAAAAACGGCAATAAAAATTTCAAAAGAAAGACTATTTTATACATTCGGTCATACGTTAGAAAGCTGATAAACAATTATGATACAAACAATATTATAAGTATTTAAAAAAATCATATGCATTTATCAGGAATTAGTCAATTAATCGTAAAAAATAAATTCATTCTTCACGATAGTTTTAAAACAATTATAGTATTCAAGCAACAAACGAAAAAAAAAAACTTTTATATTAAAATTCTCAAGTCATACTTTAAGTAAACAATGCAATTACTGCATTTTGAAGGCGAACGAAAGAAAAAGCGAAGCCGTGTATCAGTTTCGAACTAACGAATTTGACTTTGCAATGTTAATAAAAATTTTAATTTTTACGCACAAAGAAAAATTACGAATGCAGACACCAATTAATTTCTTGCGCTGCACACGACAAAGCCTCCTTTTTTTTCTTCTCTGCTTATTTACTCACTTCTATTACACGCTGATCTACGGTCGGTACAGTAACCAATAAAAGCAAGGCAAAAAAAAGAAAGAAACGACTTAAAAAGGTAAACGTTATACGATACAAAGATAAATCTATATACGTTTCGAAAAACAAAAAAAAAATAATGATAATAATAATAATAAACGAGATGGAAAATATGCAAAGAAGTGCAGCACTTTTGTGCATGACGCGGAAAAACTGCTTTGCTTTAGTAGGAAAGAGAGAAAGAGAGAGAGAGAGAGAGGAGAGAGAGAGAGAAGGTCTGCGAGTTAAACTACGTAACTTTGCGTTTTTTCTTTACCGCAATTTTTTTTTTTTCATTTCTTAACCATCACTTCATGTATTCAAATTAGAACGCGTCACCTCGGCCACTCCCGCGCGCGGTTACGTCGTTGTCTCTCTCTCTCTCTCTCTCTCTCTCTCTCTCGCTCTATCTCTCTTTCTTTTTAGCCGTCTATCTTTTTTTCTCTTCTCTTTTTCTTAACGTACGCGTTTGCGCGAGCGAACGATTAATGAGATATTCATTAAATTGGCCGTTTTTGCAATGTTAATTTTTCCTTGGCGCGCACGTGCGATTCGTTTATAAATTACGTTTTCTTTTCTCGGAAAAATTATAGCCGACGCATAGATCTCTCTCGCCTCGTGTAGACTTGGCCGCGCGAGTAAATTATTTGACAAAGGGAAGTATTTTGTATGTTGTTATATTCGCTGTAGTGAATATAACGTTAAATGTACGTTAAGTTAGAGGAAAAAAAAAACGCTGATTTTCTTCTTTTCTCTTCTTAATTTTTTTCACTTTAGCGAACGGATAAAATAGCATTTTGTTGCAGTAGCGAACAAACGAAATCGCGTTATTCGAAAACAATTTGAGAAAGAAATAAACGTAAATCACCGAACGCAACGTTGAAAAATGAAAGTTTTTATTAAGGATCCCGATGTTTAATCTCTTGAAAGTTTTTATTCGACTTTATTTATTTACTCAAATTGACGGATGACAATATACGACGAGCTTATAAATAGAAAGCACCGGCATTGTAACTTATTTTAAATAATTTTAATGGCACGAGCCAAAAGGAGTGATTTATGCATGTGAAAAAAAATGAAGGATCATCGACAATACGAAATTATTCACATTATTCACGGAGAGTTGCCATTTCCAAGCCACGCGCGTTGTTCGTCCATGTTAATTACCTAAGGAAAATCTCTTGATATCGTATCGAAGAAAGAAAAAGAAAAAGAAAAAGAAAAAAAAAAAGAAAAGAAAAAAAAAAACGTAACGTAAATATCTCTCTTATTAAATCCCAGCACGTTTGTATATCTGAGTTTTATTAGAATCGCGAAATAATAATTTATCGGTATTCCGTTCGCATCAATCACACCGGCACTTCTACTAATTACGGTACACAACATTCTTTCAATAGCATACCGAGTTGTCTATATTGCTCAACCGAGCGACATCTGAAAAATCTCAACTCCGTATCGTCTGCTGTATCGATATGTAGTTTAGAAGAAAAAAAAAAAAAAAAAAAAAAAAAGAAAAAAAAAGGGGCAAAAGATAGAACGGTATAGGAGATAGCGTGGATGCACAATTTTTCCTCTCGATCGCATCGAGTCGAAGTTTGCATCGAGCGACACGTGTTTCGTGCAAGGAAAAGAGCGATCCTTGGTAAAGGCCGTCCCCGCGACGACGACGCCACCGCCGCCGCCTGTCGCCGTTTCTAAATTTCCATAATGCATAAGAAGTGCATACGTACGAGTACGTGTGGGTGTTTAAATGTACGTACAGCATGAAAGCAGGCTTTTTGTCTCTCTCTCTATATGTGTATATGTACATGCATTGCTTACTTTAAGTGTTGCCGGAGATAAGCAACGCCGAGGATAGCTACCGATGTGATTTACAAAACACACCGTTTCTCACCTATCTACCGTCCTTTATTTTCTTCTTGGTTATAGGTGTGTCGCTATATACCGTTCGAAGTATTTAATGAAAATTCGTGATTTATGAACACAGGGTTTTTTTTTTTTTTTTTTTTTGTATACCTGCTTCTAATGAAGAGAATAAACGAATTTTTATTATTCATGCGTTACTAAAATTTTAATCTTATTTCAAGTTACATATGCCTTTAATAAAATGTATAATAGTAATATTTTAGAATCTAGCAAGTAAAAGGTATTTTAGATTTTCTATAATATGTTTGAGATTTATTATTATTAAAACGAATATTTTTGCACAATTAAGATAAAATAAAATTTTCGTAAAACTTTCGTAGTATTTGTTGCAGAGGTGTATTGTAATCGATTGTCATAGCATCTTGCGCAATATTTTTTTGTAAAAAAGATGCAAAATTTATTAATTTAAAAGAAAGAAACAAAGAGTTTATTGTATCTTTTGTTTTGTTTTTTTTTTTTTTTTTTTCATTTTTTATTTCTTTTTCTCTGCATACGATTGTCATGAAAGTTTACTATTTGCGATTAAAATATTGAATTTTCGTTAAGAAAAATATGTATAATATTAAGAATAAAAATATGTATACATTTGCTATCCGTTGTTAATGTAAGGATTTTTTTTTTAAATTTGATAAAAAATGACAATTATTTTACATTGAGATACTATTTATAGTCATTATTTGTATATTTAATAACACCTCGAATAAAAAGTAAAAAAACTGTACACGATTTACTTTTTGTAGGAATGCACAATTAACACTTGCAATCAATGTAAAACCTTTCGTACCTTTACTACAATTTAAATGGAATACAATTTTTTTTATAAAATCGTAAATCAGCATATGTATTGTTTTATGAAGTTGAGAAATAAATATAGGTACGAAAAAAAAGAGAAGGAAAAATTGAACATTAAAATAAAAGATAGTCTGTCAGATGATGGAGTTTTTTCCCTCATTTTTTTTTTTTTTTTTTTTATTACCGAGTGTTACATAAATAAGTGCGCGACACCAGTGCAACAGCGACGAGTTGTCCTTAAAAGAGTGACTTTGTTATTTAATAGCCTGGTAACCATAATATTTTCTAAATTATTTGCAAATTTGCTTTGCTATCGTATTTTCAACGATGGGGAAAAAAAATTTCATTTTATTTTTTTTTAAATATTACGTAAGATCAATAAGAAAATCGTTTCGATGCGGTTAAAAAAGCAAAAAAAAATCAATGTTTTAAACAGTTGGAAAAATTATTGTTTATAGCTTTTCCAGTTGCAACAAATATTTTATGTTTCACGGTCATAAAATCATTGAAAACATTAATTTTACGATATTCGAGAATAAAAAATTGCATAACTGATTAAGGGAAATGTTAGAGTTAATTAAATTATATTTTAAACCAGTCAACGTAGTCAAGTTATCTGGATAATTCTCAACGTTTACTCTCCGCTTACAATTCACGTGAAAATTCAATGAAATTTAGAAAATTGCTCAAGATATCGCAATATACCTCAAAGAAACCCAACCCAACGGCTATAAAATAAAAAAAAAAAGAAAAAAAAGGAGAGAAAAAAGGAAAAAAAAATCAAGGAGCGCTGCGGTAACAGAAAAAGCGCTCGGAACGCGCATACTTCTCGCTTACGGCGACTATACGTCGTCGAAAAGATACGAGAGAGGAGAAGAAGAAGGAGGAGGGGGAGGAGGAGGAGAGAAGAAGGAAATAGACTGAGAAAAATCGCCGTGGAAAACGACTCCGAAACAAACGCGCGAGCGCGAGCGAGTCCAGCGCAAGAGGAGGGGGGTGGAGGCGGGGAGGAAGAGGAGGAGGCCGCGAAAAAAGAAAAGCCATGTCGCCGGCGCTAACTCCGTGTCCTTGCGCAAGAACGCACGCTCGTGAAACAATAAAAGAGAAGAGGCGCGTATTACGTGACATGCACACGCATACATGCACCAAACGAAGTTTCCTTGCACATACGAGAAGACGAAGAAGAAGGAGGTGATAGAGGAGGAGGAGGAGGAGGAGGAGGAATCGGCTAGCACTAGAGCAACCGTTAACCTTGAAAGAATCTTTCCGTCATTGCACGCCGCTGCAGCTCGAAAGTCCCATGTGCGCGCGCGAGACTCGGAGTAGGGGGATTCGTATAGCAGTGTATAGATGAAGAGTAAGAGAGAGAGAGAGAGAGAGAGAGAGAAAGAGAGAGAAGTTACGATGGCATATCCTCATAACAGAAACGATCGCGGCGCGCGCGCGCACGCTTACGTAAGAGAGGAGAGTAGGAGAGGCGACCCGCACGCGTCGCCGATGCACGTTTCGCTCTCGTTTGCCTCGACTCGCATGCAAGTACGCGCGTGTACGTACGAATGCACGCGGGCTATTTCTAAGAGAGAGAGAGAGAGAGAGAGAGAGAGAAAATGGTCGTAATTGCTTGTATGTATATGTGCATGTGTGTGTGAGTGTTTTATTGGTTGGAAGAAGGTATAACCTAGAGAGAAAGAAGAACGAGCGAGAGACGACGGAGGGAGGAAAATTGCATGTACAGGAGACAATATTTTATTTTTTTTTTTTTCTCGTACTCGACATGGGTGGTTGTTTATTTATGAGCACTCGTCATTGGCCGCAGTGAAAATGACGGTGTGTATCTGTATGTATGTACGTGCCCCGGAATGAACAATGATTACTACTAGCTGTTCGTAAATAAAATTTTCGATTTTCGATGTCGTCATTATACAAATAAAATGGCTTCTCTCGTTTGTATTTTTTTCGAAAAGGAAGAATAATATTCGCGCGTTGCTTGGATAGTAAATTTTTGAAATTATTACTTAAAAGTCTGATGTAATATTTATTAGTTATAAATTTTCATTTGATGGCGCAATTTATTATCGAATGTATATGCTTTGATATTTTTATTTCATATCGGGACAAAAAACATTAAATATACATAATAATACAATAAAAGTTAACGATATTATTATTCTAAATGACTTAATATGTAATCGAATAATTTAACTGGATAATAATTATACAATGATAACGTTTAATCATGTACATACACGTAATAAAATATTACTAGCTATATTTAAAATAGAGGCGAGCTATCAATCGGACAACATCGAAGCAAAAAAAGTTTTACAAACGATTATTACGGACTGACGATCCTACATAAAATCATAGTCGAGATATTAAACGGTTAATAAATCGCAGCTCCTTTGTTCTCACGAATAAATTCATCCAAACGCCGATCGTGATTGTAAATCGATTTGCCGCGCGACTCGTAAAATTATTCGAATCTTTCGCGAACAAAAACAGGCGGCATAAATTTTTCTCGCGAGGCGCGTTGATTAATGCGCGCCGTCGTTCGCGCCCTTCGCGGATTCTCACTCCCAATAAAAGCCAACCATGAGGTGCATAAATGTTTGCTTAATCGTTAGCTCGGTTACCTCGGCGTTTTTAACTCAGTAAGCGTAACTTTTTTTTTTTTTTTTTTTTTGTTCACATACCGTCCGTACGAGGAATTTCCTTGAAGTAATTATGTCGGTTCTTGTAGTATTTAATACTGTAGTTTGCGGATCGTTATTCGCGCGTAATGATATGGTTATCGTGCGGTATAATGTAAGGCTTTCAAAAGAAACGAGTCTACGTATTTGACTTTTTTTCTTTTCTTTTTTTCTCAAATCCATTTCTTTCAATTTGTCTAGACGCGAAAAGTTTTTAAATTAAACGCGAATTTTTTTACTTTTTTTTTTTTTTTTTTTTTTGTTAATTAAATAAGTAGTAATGAACAAATTAATAACGTAGACTACTCTTATATTATATCTTAATGAGTTCGTAGCTAAGAAAGGATACATACTCGTGTGTTTAATAAGTAATTTTTTTACTCGTTAACGAATATACGATTCATTTTTATTTTTCTACATCTTCAAAATTAAAATTACATTGTACTTCCTTAAAAATCACGCGATGCTTACCACATCGAAATTGAATCATCAAATAACTTTTACCTTATACCCTTTATAAATTTTTCGATCCCGATAAAAAATCTCCCCTCGCTCGAGTTCTTCGAAAGCTCGGACTCGCTCACCCATCGTCAAAGGAGCGATTGTTTCTTACATAATGAGCGCGGCAACGCGTTACGAGACTCGGACCCGTCGCCTACGTACACGTTGCATAGGAGCCTCGCCTATCTCCCCGATATTGTCGTGCACTCTCGAAAAGGCCTCTTTACATCCGACCTTGAATGAAATGCGTATATATGTTTGCGCTGTACACGCTTCGATGCGTCGTAGAGTCGCCTCTCACTGTCTCTCTTTTTCTGCGCGAAATTTCCGAGCGAGGCTCTCTTTGTTGTGCTTGCCGCCGTGACAAGTGAGAACGAGATAGAGAATTAGAGATGGAGTTTCCGCGAGTCGGGCTTAAAGAATGACGCGTGTATATATATGTATGCTTACGTGTGCTTTCGAGCGCTTTTGTCGCGTGCGCGTTTTGTTTTATAGCGCGTCTCGTGCTTTTGTTTCTTCGTCCTTTTGATGAGCGCGGAGAGATAATTGAAAGTTTGTCGCGATTCGGGATTTTTTGTTTGTAAAAGCAATGTAATTTACGAAATTTGAAAGTATACGTTTATTTGAATTTCCTTTTATTATTCTTGAATAGAAGCAAAAAAAAAATTTTTTTGTTCTTTTTTTTCTCATTAAATATATAGCTTAGCACGGGAAATGACTTTATGATTTAGGCATGCTGATTAGTCATACACATCAATCAATTGTGTAATAATTCACCTTGAAAGATGTTAATTTAATTTTATTATGACTTCCTACTGTGTTTAAATTTATCTAACTGTAAGTGTTTCTTCAAAGAAACCTTTCTAAATAATTTTTACAAGATTTTACGCGATAATTCCAAAGTTTTAAATTCTATTCTATATTTTAATATATAAAAATTATTTTTATATATTAAAATATTATTTTTCAAATTTAATTAAATTAATATTATTATTTTACCTTTTAATTTCGCCGCTAAAAAAACTTTTATCGAAATGCAAAATTTTCACGTAAAAAAAAAAAAAAAATTATCGATTCGAGATCGACACGATTTAATTACTCCAATCGTTAATCAAAATAATCGCGATAATGAAAATAGAAAATTTATCGATGGTATCACTCATATATATTTACAATGATGCAAAGTCTCTCGGTAGATTAGCCACGTGAAATGGTCGCATAAATAATTGCGATTAGAATCAGAGGCATTGTTATTGATTCATGAAAAAAAATAGAGCGGAAGCTCTAAAGGCCCGTAACGAGCAGTCATCTTCATTTGGTTGCTCAACCTATCCTGAACACGTGTATGTATGTGTATATATATATATATATATATATATATATATATATATATATATATATATATATATGATACGGTGTATACATAGATAGAAAAGCATGCATGCGATCGGGCTCCTAAACTGTCACATGTAAGTGATAGCATGTATGAATATAAATATAAATGTCTAACAATGTTTTAATTATTTGATAGCAGATAACATTTTCCTTTGATTTTACTATCAAATAGAAAGCGAAGTGTAAAATTTTTCCAAAAACTACATTTAATATAATATACCTTCATTTTCAGCAAGTTATTCCATTCTATTTCTATTTAAATTGCAAATCCTACATTAAATAATAATACAAGTACTAGAAATACTTATGTATTCAACAAATACTAAGTTGACATAACAAGCTCTTATACCCATTAATTTAAAATACTGAATCACGCGAGTGCATACTATTAAACAAATACCTAATAGACTTGAAACAGCAAAAAAAAGAGAAAAAGAAAGAAAAAAATCGGGTGGAGCAGCATCGCAAAGAGTTAAATCATGTCGATCAAGCGTCGCTGATAATTACCGTGCGATCGCGGCTTCATTAAGCCTTACATAAGATGTAATTCTCGTTGCGCGCGTGCACACGCACAGATGGAAAATGAGTCACGGTGAAAAATGCATAGCTTAGATTACGACGACAATGACGACGAAGGAAAAAATATATGACGAAGTCGAAACGAAAGAGAAAGAGAGAGAGAGAAAGAGAGAGAGAGAGAGAGAAAGAGAGAGAGAGAGAGAAAGAGAGAGCGAGAAAGAGAGAGAGGGAAGAAAGAGGAGCGAGTTCCGCGAGACTGAGCGCGTTAAATAAATTTCTAAAGAATCGTCCTTAAAGCGACGACGAATGGAGAAAAAAGAAAAACGTATTACTTTCTCGGTTGACGGTATTAATGCCAAGGACACGCGTCAACGAGAGAGCCGATCTATGGAAATCGATTAAAATGGTAATTGTGAACACGCGCCTGAGTATATATATATATATATATATATATATATATATATATATATATATATATATATATATATATATATATATATATATATATGTACATGGATACTCGGGTATACGCTATGGGTTAATCACCGCGACGGCGGTGCATTTTCAATGAGAAATCGGTAAAAGAAAAAAGTTCACGGCTCCCGCGCTTTTGCGCTTGATGTAAGCGTAGACAAGAAGCGTGTGAGAAAACTCGAAGCTTCAATTGTTTTATGTAAGAGTTAGAGTAATATACAGGTGTGAATATGGAAACAATATTATAAGGAAAAAAGATTTTTACAATTCAAAGTTACAATGTTACACATTGAATTTTTAGAGAATATCGATCGATCGATTTTAAAAGATTTGTCATATTATAAACGCATTCGGGAAAAACGATAAAGTGAAACAACGTTTCTTTGAATAATTATGCTTTAAAAACTTGTCTAATCAACTTTTAATTGGAATAATTTCTTTTAATTAAACAAGTTTGAATCAAGGAAATTTCCGCATGAATAAACATTTTGTTCGAGATAAAATACGTATTATTTGTATCGAGAGCAAGTGAAAATATATTTCTTATATAAATCATGATTTCTCAAGGTACTTTATTTGATAGATGAAAACGAGAACAGACAAAGATAATCAAACAATTATTTTAAATAAAATAAATTTAAAATCTTATAAAATCAAATGAAAAGATTCTGAAATAAAAAAACTACTCTTAAACTCTCCCCAAATTTCTAAAAACAAAAAACTTTTCTCAAAATAAAAGAAACAAGCAATTTCTGAACTACGCATCTTATCTTGAAAACAAAAATAAAGCCAAAATGAGTGTACATACGTAAATTAAAAACACTGAGTGCTGCCGATAAGCTTGAGAAAGAGAGAGAGAGAGAGAGAGAGAGAGAAAGAAAGAGAGAGAGTAGAGCGCACGCACGCATACATTACATTATAGGCAGTAACGTCGAGGCGAGCGAGGCCTTCTCGAGGCGCGCATTTTAATTTCCAGCCTCGACATTTGCGTAACCCAGTTTCGCCATTGTTCGATTCAATGGTACGGATCGCGCGTACATCCGTCCCCTTGTTTTCTGCTCTACCGGCGAAAGCTATACGATTTTATAGAAACGAACGCTAGATTTGCAAAGCGATGAATACGAACATTTTTTCGAGTCTATGCGTTTTGGAAATTGACAGCCAAGTTTGATAGTTGGAGGAAGAGAGGAAATATTTTACGTCGGTCGAGGAAGTTTTATAGAAAAGGCGCTTTTTGACTTTGCTGAATTTATGAGATTCAACGAGAATTTATGAAGCTGCTGTATTTGTTCATAGAGGAAGTATTTTTCCAGGTTTTTGTTAAGAATGAATCATTTGATTTCTTATGACGCCATACGGCTCCCTATTATTATAGAGCAATTGTTTTATGTAACCGATCAATATTTTATATACGATGTAATCGATAAAATTTTCAATTCATGGAATTATAATTTTCTAAAATTTCATGATTCATGAGTAAATAAAATCGATTATACTTTAATTAACTTGCATTGAGTAAAATACGACGAATTCAATATTTAAAAAATAAAAAAAAAAAAAAAGAAATTAATACGACGCTTATAAAAAAAAAATAGTTTAAACATAGAGAACGTAAACAAAGTAAGAAAATAGAGTTCTTTTATTCAACGCAAAGCTAACCTTTTAACCGATAGCATTTTGAAAAGAAATCTACAAAAATTCACAAGGCCATCAAAGCTGCTTGCCCGAAAAGCTGCGCAATCGCGCAACTTCGCAATGGAAAACTAAATCGTTAGCGACACTCTATGAAGAAAAAAAAAAAAAAAGAAACAAAAAGAAAAAAAAACAAACTTTAAAGGCAAAAAAAGCAGCGGTTAATTCACAACGCGAAAGGATAAAAATATCTAACCGATTAGACCCAATAAGTGCGAGCGAGGAAACGAGCAACAGTCTGTTCACGAAATTTACGCCCGCGCGCATAGCTTTCTCTTTTTATCGCAATCTCTCTCTCGCTCTCTCTCTGTCTCTGTCTCTCTCACTCTCTCTCTCTCTCTCTCTTTCTCTCTTTTCATTCTACGCGGCAGAGCGAAGGAGAATAAATTCCCCCGAAATCGCTCGACCACCGCCTACGATATCGGCTAAATTTCTCCGTTCGTCACGGCTGCTCGGCTCGATTACCGCACACGGACCGAGCGACTGTTACTACTTGCTCGGGATATCCGAATCACTTAAACGCTTATTTCTCGCGTGCAATATGGCGCTCGGTTTGTTTTTCTACCTTGAGTATTAGATTTTTTGTTGTTTTTTGTTGTTTTTTTTGTTGTTTTTTTTTTGTTTTTATCTCTTGATGGATTTTTAAAATTGGTTACGTTAGGATTGAATAATAGGAGATTGTATGTGGCTTTCTTTTTTTTCTTTTTCTGGTACTGAATTAGTAATAATGTTTTTGTTCGCTTGATATTATAGAAAATAAAAGTTTAATTAAATGATTACGCAATTGACTTTTTATAGCTTGATGATGTTTTAAAAAGCAATAGTTGCAGAATTTTGTTTATTATTACATTATTTATGTTGAAATTTTATTTATCATATCTTTCAAAGAAAAAAAAAAAGAAATATTTAATCCTAAAGCTAAAGGTACAATACTCGTTTAGAAAAAAGGAAACAAATTTTGAACGGCAATAAGCGATAACGACGTAGAAAACTTTACATCTTTCAACACAATATAAAATTCACGACTCAATTCCTTCCTCTATTTTCCCAAAGCCGCGTCAACTTTCCTCTTGTATAACAAGAGGATAAAATTTCCAAGCTCGCTTCACTTTCCGGTCATTAAAAGAGAGAATAAACTGCAGCTTCGTTTCTCTCATTCTCTGTCTGTCTGTCTGTCTCTCTCGCTCTCTCTCTCTCTCTCTCTCTCTCTCTCTCTCTCTTTCTCTCTGTCGACATCATCGCTAACGCTGACATCATCTCCGATGCTTTTTTTCTTCCTCTCCCCAATGCGCGCGCGAGCGAGCGAGTGAGCTACCGAAATGTCCCATAAATTAATACGAAAGCGCGCAATTGTCGCCTCTGTGTGTACACGTACATACGAGAGCGCAATCCGCACGCGAGGGCATACAAGGGAAATGGGAGTGGTGTATGTAACAATGATTATACGTGTGTATCTAACTCGTGTGCGGTGCTCTAAAAAAAAAAAAAAAAAAAATACAAATAAAAAGGAGAGAAAAAAAAAAGGAAAGTGTTAAAGAAAAATGTATATAAAGTACTCTTTATAAACTCGAAATGTAACACACATGATAAACACTAGTATTCGTACAGATACATACACGGTATACACAGTGTATTTTTCGTTGTCGCAATGGCTGTCCATTTCCGCTGGCCCAATTCGGCGCGCGCCGCTCGCTTACCTAATTCACCATCGTTCATGTGCCGACACTTTCACGCGCGTTAGACGTTAAAGCGGCGACTATATATATATATATATATATATATATATATATATGTTTCGCGCTGAAAATCGGCGAAAGTCCCTCGATTTTTTTTTTTTTTTTACTATATTTGTGGTTTATTTTAATCGTCAAGGTGCAGTCGAAGCTGGGCGGAAATTTTATTGCAAGCTGAAATAAACGTAGCGACGATGAATTTTTATGTGGGTTACCTTTAAATATATACGAATATATATTTTATTTTGTAACGTTACTTAAAATGCGGCGAATTCGAAAGTTAAGTCATAGGTCGGTTTTATATGCTGTGTCAATTTTTTGGTGGACTGCATTACTGTATACTTCCTAATAGATGAAATCAAACATGAACTAAAATTTTTGAAATATTTTAAATTAGTTTCTATAGTATAGATAAAAAATATATGTAAGAAAAAAAAATTTTATCCAAACGCGTTAATAAAAATTCATCATTTATTAATATAAATTTTTGATTCTTACTAAAAATGTTTGTTTGTCGAAAATTTTTTACATTTACGAAAATGTCCGTTTTCGTATAAAATACGAAATCGGAAAATTTTTTTTAAATAAACATTTTATTGTTTAAGTAACAAACGCGCGTTAATAAACAATTCACAGCAAAATAACAATTACTTTTTAAAACATTCACAAACGACAATAAACTTTCTTTTACGTAACATTAAATTTTATTGCCATCGAGCAAAAACTACTTTTTATCCTCGTTTTTTTAACTCGTCATTCACGCAACCGATTCAAATCGAAAACCTGCAATTACTCCAGCCGATAGAGTAGAAACTCCATCAAAATAAGCTCGAGAAAGAGCCAAGCGCGGCAGCACCGGTAAAGCGATCGCTTTCGAATCCCCCTCTCACCTATCCATCGTCTCTACACCTTCACCGAGTCACCGCGTATTTCTGTCCTTCCCCGTTCCGTCCGAGGCGAGCGTTCCCTCCCACCGAGCGTTAAAACTACACCTGCATCACCGTCGAGGCTCCGCCTGTGATATATTCTCTCGTCTCGCGAGAGAGAAAGAGAGAGAGAGATAGAGAAAGAGCACGTAATATCGGCGTGGCGTAAGCGAGCGAACTACGACGAAGCCGCCGCCATCGCCGCCGCCGACGACGACGACGACGACTACGACGACGGGTTGGCTCGCTGGCCTTGAACTTGGTCCCGAGCGTGCCGTTGCAGCGGCGTTGCACCGTCTGGAATGAGGATGAGACGTAGAGAAAGACAGACGCGAGGATGGTGATGCTTGTTTTTACGATGATCGAATTGTTTTTGTATAGGAATACAGAAATGGAGAGCGGAGAGTATGTTTGTTTTAAATTTTTATAAAAATGGTACATTATGAAAACTTCGCAGAAGCATTTCTCCTTTCGGTTAAACGATTCTCTTTAAAATCTTTTGTAATTGTAAACGTTTTCATAACGTTTCAAGAGTTTTTTGTATCGTTCGAGCACATTAAATTCTTGATGCATTTATATGGTAATGTACGTTTTCTTTTTTCATTTTTACTAGGCAAACTTCACCGTACAATTAACAGGAATTTTCCGCTTTTTTTACGTCGATATGATGCATATAATAATTGTACTTTTAATATTTTTTTTTTTTTTTCGATTAAAAAAAATAATTTTAAATAATTTAAATTTTCGTTGATTGTAAAAATTTTTTTTTCTATTGCTCTTGATAAAATTTATAAGTCTTTTATGTTTGTCATTTAAATTTTTAATCACTTTTAACAATTTTCCACATTTACATATTTTTAATGCTTTTCATTTTAAATTTCAATAATATTAAATAATACTATCAAATTTACCCGTATCAATGATGATTACATTATTAAACATTAAATTAATAATTAAATTAAAAAGAAAAAAAAAAAAAAAAAAGAAATAAAAGCTTAGAAAACATCCAACACATCGGTGACTTTTACGAAAGCAACGAAACGTTTTCGTAGCCGCACGTGATCGGCATCGCGCGAGTTTTCGCTCCGACAAACAGATTCACGCGAATTATATATCCTCCAACACTATTTCATTCCGTCGCTTACTCACTTATAAATGTTACGTATATACACGCATGCACACGATTCATTAACTTCAGGGACGATCTATTTTCATTTCCAGTAGCGGCGGCGATTGCGCCAGCCGCCAGAAGAGAATCTCTCGCTGCCGGCGCAAAGGATAATCCCGCTTGTCTTTTGACGCGCGCACACACACACACACACGTGGATACATTAGCGGTCTCGCGCATGTTCGTATAACGGAGAGTATATGTCGGCCGGTACGCAAAATCGATGTGCAAACAACTCGGCTCTCTGATTGTTTTAATTTACGAGTTTTTTCCGGTTTTTCTCTTGTCCCTCGTGATTTGACTTCGCTCTCGATCTTTTGAATCTTTGTTTTTATTGTTTTGCATTGGTTGAATGAAAAATGCGACGTTACGTTTATTTATTATATTTTGTCGCATTATTTTATTAAACGTATTTAAGTGTTGTAATAAAAATGTCTATTATTACTATCAAGATAATGAATTCGATAATTTAAACTTTTTCAAATATCGATTTGAATTTTTTTCATTCGGCAGTAAACAAAACATTAGATAGCAAGATTGTACCACGCAATTTTCATTTCAACGATAATAAATTATACCATTTGTATGGAATATTATAAGAACAAACATGAGTAGGCCAGTTTAAATTATCACAAAGTGCTCTCGGATATAACCGGAGTTCTTTCTCCGTCTCTTCTCCTTCAGCGCGTGAAACAATCGACCATGACCGAGGACCCGTTTGGCAACAACTCGACTCGCCTTGTAAATACGCGTCAGTGCGTATCTATTTGCGCGGTATTTTGGTGATGCGATTGCACACTTACGACGATAAGAAGCGATGATAATAAAGTTTGGTAGTCGTGCGGTTCCTTACGAAATTTCGACTGAAAATTTAAAAAACGAAAGAAAAAAGGCGATAATATTATAATTTTATTATTTTTTATTATTCTTTTTTTCTTTAAAATTTTTCACGGTCACGAAGTTAATTTTTTATTTTTTCATATTGAATAGACCGTGGGAAGTGCGCGTCTAGTTACGTAACCGCAATGTATTTTATGAAATTCTATCCGTGAATTCTAGAACTACCTGTAAACGATGTTGAATTACGTGAGAATTGTAATGCGCCCGTCATTGACCGCGTAATTTGTATGTAATGGTAAAAGAATCGTTAATAAATGACTCGTTTACACGTGTCTATGCATCGGAAAGAGTTTTTAAACTATCTCCACGCAGCGCCGTTGTTATTCTTTAACAAAATACAAAACATCGATTTAACTTAACTACATCAGTAATCTTATTATGCATGCATCGGTTCTATCGAATGACGTGAATATCTCGTGTTTCTTTCCGGTATGCGCAGAAGTATCTTTCAAACATATTTTTGTTTTCACGATTAACGAGATTTTCAATTTTCGCTTTCGTAAGAAATCGAATGAATTTTACATTTTATCTCTTATACTTGACGAATTAAAAAAAAAAAAAAAAAAAAAAAAAATAAGAAAATCAAACGATCGGATAGAAGCAGATAAAATCCTTGATAACTTTTACTTCGATCGGCGAGACCAAAAACTCGATCGGCAATGTACGGTTATAAAATTCAACGATTTTTATCTCATCCTTTAATCAGAATAAGATATACGTGTCAAAAACAAATGGAAACGAGCGACCGCGAAATGAACAACGATTGTCACCGCGATTCTTGTTTTACTTTTTTCCTCTTTTTTTTTTTTTTTTTTCTTGATTTATTTTTTTCTTCGCTCGCAAGCAACAACAACGAGATGATTGGCATGCGAGTCGACCATCGCGTCCAACCAAACGCGGAGATGTGATCTTGGAATCGATGAAAAACTACTTATACGCGTTGGGACGCGTTGGCGCACAAGAGCGACTATAAGAGGAGAAAAATAAAGAGGAAACAAAAACGTTACACTAGACTGGCGACGCAAATAGGAAATGACAGGAGAAGAGATACGCGTCAGTCCAGTTTCTCTTGGCGTCTCCGCGAGGGGAAAAAAAAAACTGAAAATTGTTTTTCTGCCATTGAATACTCTCGGCGACGTTGCGACTAGTTTGCGGTGACTCCTCGTTTACATATTCCTCTTTCCTTTAGAAAATCTTTCACGGGCTTTAATTTTTTTTTCTTTTTCTTCTTTGTAAAAGTCTCGATGACTTTTTTTTTGTCGCTCCTTCATAAAAGACTATTGTTCAAAAATATTTTCCGTGGGCTGCGCTTTTACTCGATATATTGCTTATTAAAAGTCAATTACCGTTGCGTAACAGATTATACGTTAGATAATGAAGATAAGAAATTTTGTAATTGAAAAGCGATGTTGCGCAATAATATATGTATATATATATATATATATATATATATATATATATATATTATATATATATATTTTGAAAGGAATAATAATAATAAAGATAATTTAAGACCCACGTACAACACAGATACGCGGGCGTATGTGTTGCTTGAAATACTTTTTGAAAAGTAAGCACCGCGGTGAATGTTTAAACGAGGAGAAAGTTGAAAAATATTATTACAAAATTTATAATGTAACGCGCGAGTAAGTGTGCGTCGATCGAATGACACGCGTCCGACTGTACTCAACCTGAATCTACTTGAACGAATGAAAATTTACTTTACTAAATATTTTAAGGAATTTTTAGTTTTATTTAACCTTTTACGTTTATTACGTGAATTTATATAATTTACTTTCGATTATAAATTATGCGTCAAAACAAGCATTTATTATTAAAATAATACGTTGCATTAGTTTAAAAAAAATTTTCTTCTCCAAACCTCTCAAACGAAACCGCTATAAAGCTATGCAAATATCTAAAAATTTACTTTTTTTCATGCTAATGTTCGTTTGAAAAATAAGAAAAAAGAAAAAAAAAAAAAAAAAAAAAAAAGAGCCGCTCAAAATAAATAAATGTCCCTCTTATCGCTGCATCGAGTCTTTGTCTCATTTAAGTTTTAAACTCTTCGCAATTTATTGCGCCATTCTCGCTTAGCCATTCGTACGCGTAACTCGCGCTCGCGCGCCGTGGATTACGTATTCGCGGCTGAAAGTTATGCGCTCGCGCGCGACTGTTCTTCTGGAAGCGCGCTAAGAGAGAGAGAGAGGAGAGAGAGAGGGAGAGATACATGCACACGCCTCGGCGATAGGAGTATGTAGCATTAGCTCGTCCGTTGCGTGACTCTTACCCAAGGTCTCTGTCTCTCTCTCTCTCTCTCTCTTGCGCGCGCCTTTTCCACTGCAGATCTCTATGCGCCTCCCGTCTGTTGCGAAGGTCGCGATGTCCTGGTATACGTGCGTGCGTGACACATCGCGTGAGCCATGTGGAAAACTCGGATACGCGCTTATTTAACGAGATCATTTCGAGAAAGTATGATACACGTGTGATCAAGAGAACAAGAGAGAGAGAGAGAGAGAGAGAGAGAGAGAGAAAGAGAGAGAGAGAGAGAGAGAGAGAGAGAGAGAGAGAGAGAGAGAGAGAGAGAGAGAGAGGAATCGTTTGACTACCGATCGAGAGATTGATCTTGATGCGCGGTGATTCGATTGAAAAGATTACGAAGCACGAAGTTGTGTATCTAGTAGAGGAATACGTTTGATTGATTCAAGATGTGTCAATTGCTTGAAAATGTGAGAAATTACGCGGAATATCGAATGTTTAAGTTTGCATTATACGAAGAAAGATAATTTTTGAGCTAGTAGATTATATATAACTATGCGGAAATCGAGACAATTATATAGAAAAGCTTTATTGATCATCAGAAATATCTAAGTTTAATTGGATAAAGGAAACCAACGTGATCAAGTTTGACTAACTGGGAGTATGTATCGGGGGTTTCTGAAAATCTTATAATAATAATTTTAAGATCTATCAAATAATTTTTCAATCAATCAAACAATAAACCAAAGCTTCCTATTTTGGTTATTCACTGCCATACTTACTTAAATAGTAATTTTGATTGCGCGTATACAAACGAGAACTTTCGAAAAGTCAACGCAATCCAAGATTGTCATTGAAAAAGGACTTCGAGGTTGTCGACTGGTTTTATCTTTCTCGGATTTTTTTTTACTCTTTTTCTTTTTATTTGTTATCTTAATCTGGTCTGACCTGAAGAAATGCGAAAGTCACATAGAGCGTTACGGAAGAATATCGCATATATATGTATACATTTATTTCATTTATGTAATTTATTTTTAAAATTTACAATTCTTATATTGCCTCAATTTGTGCACATACATTTACATTAATATGTTCGACGGGAATACTTTCATTTTTGTTGGAAAAAATTCAGCATTTTGTATCCGCATAGTAAAAAGGATATCGCGTAGTGGAAAGTTTTTTAAAAGATATTTATAAGATTCTTCTACGTATTTAAACTTTTAGACATTTAAAACGTAAATTTGTATGCATTATATATTATCAATATGTCTGATTTATTATTATAATTTAACGATCATTCATAATATTAATTACTAAGTAAATATATTCTATTCTAGGAATAAGGACGTATTTTATGATGCCATAGATATTATCGGGCATCGAAGTGTGCAGAATTGATCGCAATTTACGAAAAGAAATCAAGAAGATGATGTCATATGGCATCATTGGGCATGTAAGAATCATTAATTTATTTTTGTTGTTTATTTATAATTTTTAATAATACTTAATAATAATATAATACTTAATAAATAAATATAATTATTATAAATAATGCTTTTTGCGAATTTAGTTATTAATTCAGTAATAAAGGTTAAACTTATTTATTCTATACATTTGAATTATTTATCTTTTCATTAAAAAACAAAACAAAATAAAATTTGTATTATACAATAACTAAAAAAAATTTTATTTTTTTTCGGACTCGAAAAACCACTTGGAACAACAACCGTTTAATTTATAAACGTTAGGTCTTATTCGTTATTTCTTTTCGACTTACAGACAATGTATCCCGACGGTCTACTGACGCTGCATTACGGCAAGCATCCAGCGACCTTGGCCGCGGAGGTCGGGGCCTGGTACTCCGGGGATCGTCACGTCGACGTAACCCTGGCTTGCGACGATGGCTCGGTCGTCCGCGCCCATCGGGTCGTATTGGCGGCAGCTAGTCCCTTGTTGGCTAGTCTCCTCAGGAATCCAGCGTTGGATCACGTCGTGCATTTGTCCGGTGTGCGTAAAACGCAGCTGAGCCACCTGCTGGAATTTCTCTACAATGGCGAAGCGCTCATACCCGTGAGTTTTTTTTATTTTATTATTATTTTCCACATAATAATAAATCGTTTATTATTGTTTACATTTTAATAAATAATTGTAAACAAACTTACGCGTATACTTATAAATAATTTTTTTATCGTTTCAAGTCGACGGAACTGACGCCGCTGAGGGAATTGTTCGAGCTTTTGCAAATAAAGTCGGAACTATTCGAACCCAATCAGTCACAAGGCTCGACCGGTTCTGATCACGAAAGGATATCCACTCCGCAACCCTCGGAAGAAGGACAAGAAAGCTCGAGCTATGAGTCACAATATGACGGCAGGTAAGTACTAACTACATATAAAAATCAACGATTAAGTTTAAATTTTGACTTTTTTAATAATTTCACCGTTGAATTACAGACAGTCGAACAACCCGGCAGATTGTTGCTCGGTGCTGATAAAAACGGAAGAAGGAGGCGAGGAAGAAGACGAGGCGGAGCCCGAGGTGGACGTCGAAGGTGTCGAAAGTGCCGAGGGTGAAAATACCCAGTCTGAAAAACGCGAAAGCAGTATCGAACCTCCCCGTCGAAGGGACAGTTCCGACCCCGTAAACCTCAGTCTTAATTCCGGTACGTCGACGACGAGCGACAGCTCGCACGACATCGTGCACAGGCTCGAATCCTCGCTGCGAGGATGCCTCAACGATTCCAACAAGTATCACGAGAACAACAGCGAAGCCCAACAGCAGCAACAACGCGAACAACAACAACGCGATCAGCAACAGCGTGATCAACAAAGGTTGTTAATTAAAATTTTTAATTTTCCTTTTTTATTCTAAAACTTTATTTTAACCTCTGATTCGATAAATTTTCCTTCGCAGATCAAACTTTAGGCACGACAAATCATTATTAGAAAGAAGAGAATCGTTGGAGGAACAGGACGAGCGAAGACGTCAATTGGCAGCGAGGTTGGCTCTAGGATTAGAACCGGCCAAAAGGAAACCCGAAGAGTTACCCTTACCGGCCGCGGAAGCGTACGTGGTCACGCCGCACAGAAAGCGCAGACCAGGATTCCATAACGCGCCCGCGCAAAATCCCGCATTCGTACCTTTCAATCCGGGTTTCGAGACGCCCCGAAGGCTTCAAGCGCCCCATGCACTTAGCGTATCCGCGCCTCCGTTTCCAGTAAGAATTTATTTTATTCGTTTCTGTAAATGTTAATAATGTAACGATGTTAATGTAAATATACTATGTTCGTCAACGATACTAAAAAATTTAGTAATTTTCATAAAAGCTTAAATTGTTACTTTTACACCTAAACGTTTTACTTTGAGCTTTTTAATATGAGCTTTCGTAACATAAAATTTCGAACGAATATTAGATAAAATTTTTCTTATAATTTTCTCACATAAATAATTGTATTAATTCGAATATTGTTTATGTTTTTAAAAAAAATATTTCGATATTAGAACGATTCATGGATAAAATGTACTTAATTAGCAAACTTATTATTTTCTACTAGGACCGATCGATGACGCCTCCGATACTGATCCATCGGCCTCCGTCAGCCGATCCGGCAACGGCGGCGGGTCTCGAGCCGCCCTGGGGTGCGTGGACGTTACCACCGGCGCGCGCGCCGCCTGCTTCATCCTCCGAAGATTCGCCAAAATCTACGCCAGTACGGGAGTACCGTTGCACCTATTGCGGCAAACAATTCGGCATGTCCTGGAACCTGAAGACGCACTTGCGCGTACACACGGGCGAGAAACCGTTCGCTTGTCGGCTATGCGTCGCAATGTTTAAACAAAAGGCTCACCTTCTCAAGCATCTGTGCTCGGTGCACCGAGGAGTCATTGCCGCCCCCGACAATACCTTCACCTGTTGCTTCTGCTCCCTCAGCTTCGACAGCCAGTCCGAGTTGATAAGGCATTTGTCCGGGCCGCACAATAGCTTGCTACTCAGCAAGAATTTGCACGACTAACGAATGAGTTAAAGGCTCGCCGATGAACTGGGGATCTCGATCATGGCACGGAAGTGTACACTCTGTAATGGATGTTACTTTATATCGATACAATTATTTATGTGAATTTTATGGATCATTTATGGATCATTCAAGCTTAAAAGTAGCTTATTGTAAATATTCACGTTTCTCAAATTTTGTTTGATGAATTAAATTGAAATTTTAAGTTTGTATTTAATAATACGGTGGATATAAAAAATTTAGAACGTTACGACGTATTGATTACTTTATATCGATAAGCGATTGAAATTCTTTATTTATGTTTAAATATTATAATATAATACTTTAGAATTTCACAAAGTATAGTTAACGTTTAAGGATCGATACCGATTGATATCAGTTTCGCCGTAAAGAGAAAATTTGATAATTATTAAAGAACGCCACCAATTTTAAATTCAATATTATAAAAGTAAATGATGTGTATTTGTAATTAAAAAAAATTTTTGGATTATATAAATTACAATGTTTTTATTACTTCAATTAAAGATTGAATTCATCGACAATCATCGAGATCCTTAGCAAAATCGAATACAGTTTGGCTCAATGCTTGTAAAGCACAAACATAATTATATTGTCATAAAGATTCGATGTCATCGGGAGAGCCTTAATTTAAGCATCGCTTACGTAACTAAACAAGAGAAAACGAGTTATAGTAAAAAAAAACTAAACAAAACCGTCCGTATTAAGATCCTAGTGATAATCAAATACGATTGCGACCGGATTGATACCAAGGACAATAACCGCTCGACGAGACGGAGAATTCAGGGACAATTAACCGTTTCTCTGTACGTCGATCATTAACAATTCCCGCCCACGCGCGCAAAAAAAAAGTAGCAAACGCCCTAACACCGCCCCCCCCTACCCCCTACCACTTCTTTTTATCCCCAATTTTTTTTTGTTCTTAGACAATAACGATAGTTTCACTTTATTTTTTTTTTTGTCTTTTATTGTGTACATAGTGTTACATACGAAACGAGAATGTATGAGTTGTTATTTATTTTACATTTGCAATGGGACCAACCGAATTTCCACCGAATAACAGTTATTAGAAGTAGATCTTTTAGCGGCCTGCCTACAATCGCCTCGAACAAATTTTTTTGTAACATAGATAGAAACAAAAAAAGAAAATAAATAAAAATAACGAAGCAAAAGAAATGCGTAACGACACACGATGCGTCTCGAGATTTTGTAAGAAAAAAGAGAGAGAGAGAGAGAGAAATTATACTGTACAGACTTTGAGTCTATCGTGAAGTGACGTGTTACCATGTATTTGTGAAAGAAACGATACGATATTGGCTCGTTGAAAGTAATAAACTGTACACAATCGTCACCTATAATTTGCACCTTCGTAGGCTGCGTAAAATTGTTATACTTTCGTCCTCCTCTCGGATTTTTTCTTTCTTATTTTTTTTTTTTTTCTTCACGTCTCCATCATACGTGAACTCGAGTGCCTTGTCAAATGGGTCCAAATTGGTCGATTGGGCAGTGATTTCATGTGTTCATAGGCTTAAGCGTTTTTAGACGAAACATTATAAGAGAAACGAGCTGGAGATAGAGAAAGAGAGAGAAAACTTAGTTAGCAAAATTAGTCTTCATTTAATTGTTGAAATGAAAATATTAAAACGATAATTAATAAATAATGAATCAATAAAATAAATTGATACATAAATGTTTTTCTTTTTTTTTTTTTTCTAGTTGCTGCAATTAAAAGAAAAATAATTCATTCTGAGATATTGAGTGTGCACGCGAGAATGGAAGAATGAATGGACTCTCGGCTTTTTCTGTTGTAAATAAAGAAGGTGCAACGACAAGTCTTATAAAACAATATTTTTTTGTACTTCATCGTGTACGTTCTTTTGAGAAAGAAAGCAAAATGAATAATAAACAAGGAGAAGCGAGTCGTAGGTAGTCGCGTTAAATTTATATATATATATATATTAGCGTTTTTATCTCTCTTTTTGATTGTTGACGCGGGTCGTCAGAAAAAAAAAAAAAAAAATAATAATAAAAATAAAAATAAAAAAAAGGAATGTTAAGAAAATGATTAATATAAAATTTCTATTTAGTGCCTCGAAGGGCTCGGCCTCGTTATTTTTGTATAAACACGTCGTTTGCGCATAAACTTCTACCGTAAAAAAAAAAAAAAAAAAAAAAAAAAAAAAAAAAAAAAAAAAAAAACTAATTGGAAATTTTTGCTCGTCGTTTATAATATACATATAAAAAAAAGACACGATCTCAAAATTAATCTTCTGGCAACTTTTTTTTTTTTTTTATGCCGAGACAAAAAATAAACTCACATTCCGTACGAGCATGTATGTGGAAAAAAAACAAAGCGATTCCTATTTTAGTAGTTGGAAAGACAATCGCGATGAAAGTTTACTTCGGAAAAAAAATGTTCGAGAGATAACGTAGCTTGTATAGTGCCGCAAAGTACCCCAACGAACGAAACTTAACGTAAATTAGGGAAAAAGAGATGAAAATAAAAAATAAAATAAAAAAAAAAGACACGATAAAATGGAAAAAAAATTTTTTAAAAATGCTTGTGTACACATGTCTACGCGCATGTTTTTTCTTTTCTTTCTAACATAAAATATTAAATAATTAATTAACGAAAGCAGTCACACCAAAGATACGTTCGTAGGGCCGTTCGAGCGTAGGCTTTTTATTTACTTTATACATTTTTTCTTCCTTTTCTGTACTTTCTCAACGCGCACACGAACATACCTTTTTTTAACGTTACCGTTTTCGCAGCTGACGATGAGCTTCTATATTTATAAAAAAGAATACGAATACTTGCTTGCTTCCTTGTATTTTTTTTTCGCTCAATACTTACGTTTTTTTTCTCTATGCAACATATTGTTGAAATAAAATATATGTATTTAAGAAAGAAGAAAACAAAAAAAAAAAAAAAAAAAAAAATTAATAAAATAATTATAATGAAAAAAATACAAAAAGGGTACACTTTCGAGATCGCCCGTAACCGTTGCCTGCTTTCGAGCTAACTTTAAGAACGATACGGCTACCTTTTGAATTGATTATGTTTTAAAAATAAATAAAATAATAAATAATGTCCTCATTCAAAATTTCAGTCTGATTGTGATATGCAAAATAAAATTTGTTTAAGGAATTTCATCGATTGAAATATCAAACATGAATAAAAGTTAAACAACTAAATTTATAAGAATCGCAATGACTTATTTAAATTTTCTTACAATGCAAATAATTTTTTACACATAGTCGAGGTGGAGCCCAACGAGGCCTGACAATCGCGTGTATCACGAATCTTTGCGAAATACAGAAAAAAATCGAAGAAACAGCAAAAAACATAACAGCCGAGCGAAAAGAAACTACGACGCGAATAACATTCTCGAAAGCCAGGCAAAGCAAACGGCCAGCATATAATAATAATTATAAACACAACACAGTGAACGCAATGTGATACTAAATGATAATAAATAAATTAATTATTGTTTAGCGCGCGCCGAGACGCGTCCTTGTAACGCTCCTTGCGCGTTTGTATACATCAGCGTGTAATTACAATTTATATAGAACGAATAATACAATAAATAAAAGCAAAGCGATGGAATAAGTTAAGAATAAAAACGGCAGATTGAAAATGTGATTGAAAATAAAGCAATCACAAGAAAAATAAGAGACAACGCGTGAAACCGACGAATAAGATATAATCAACTCATAATCTTAAGCTTTACCCTGCTCCTCTATTTCTCCTCATTCCCTCCCATTATTTTTTTTTTTTTTTTCTTATCACGAGAGATCTTATTTCAACACCACCCTTAGATTTATAATTGATTAATGAATACGCGCTATAAATAAATAGAGGATATATCCGTAATCTCTAAGTATTACCTTGTACGATGCAAACAAAGCAACCTTAGTGTGTAAGAAATAAATAAAAGATAAAAAAAAGACAGAAAATGTAATTTGAATTTTTGTAAATATATATATATATATATATATATATATATGTATGCATGTATGTATGTATGTATGTATTATACATACAAACTTTAAATTTAATATTAAAAGAAACAAAAATTAATAAAACACGCACAAAGTGAAGAAGGCGCGCAAGCTCAGATAATCCGTATTTTTACGTTTGTATCATTATTTTTATCATACGAATATAGCATTATAAAAATAAAATGCGTAAAGTGTATAGAAAAAGAGATATTGCGCATAAAATTTTCAGCACGAAAAACGATGAAAACAACGACGATGGCAAGTGTTCTTTTTCCTTGTACATTTTTCATAAATCGCCGTTGCTTTTTTGCAGGCAAATTGTAATAGTACAAAAATGAAAAAAAGAGAGCATGCGATGAGAACTTTTTTCTTATTTTATCGATTCTTCAATTTTAATTTTGTACTTTTTTTTTTTGGTTTTATTATACATAGCATGTTGCGAGTCCCTAAAACGCGCAGCGAGTATTATGTATGCTATATTATACGTATAAATTTCAGATGTTCTTTTTTTTTTGTAATTAAAGGAGCCAATTAGAATTATAAAAAGCGACGAAGAAATAGAATTTTTTAACCGTAATATACTTTATGACGATGTCCGATTGCAATAAAAAATGATCAATGTATGATAAAGATCGAAGAAACTTTTTAATGGAAAGAAAACAAAAATGATCTCGCGACGAATACACTTGTACACGAGAACACAGAGTTATTTCTCTCTATCTCTGTTAATTTTCCCCTAGCTTTCTTTCTATCTCTTTCTCTCTTCCTCTCTTCCTCCCCTCTCTAACCCTCTGACCCTCTGACTCTCTCTCTCTCTCTCTCTTTCTCTCTCTCTCTCTCTCTTAACATTCAGTTTTGTTGTTTCAAAATATAAAAATAGCGCTTTATTTACTTTTTATTTTTTAAGCACTCTACTTATTTCTTCTCTATTACTCTCTCGCCTTTTTTCACTCATCGACATGTCTCTTTCCTGGCAGAAGTCTAGGCGACGACATGAAAAAAAAAAAAAAAAAAAGAGCAATAGTTCGGGAGCATTCCTTCCGTGAACGGAGCGCATCTCCGCCTCAATGCTTTCTTAGTGTTCATAGACTTACGATGATGAAATACAATAATTATAAAAAGAAAAAAATATACCGATGCTTTATTCATTTTACCTAATTAATATTTATTTTTTTACAATTATACGAATACAAGTATATTTCAGTAATTTAGTGTTACTATAGAATTCTTTTTTCTTAAAAATTACTTCTTTTTCTCTTATAAATAAATAAAACCAAAAAAATTTGGTAATGTTGCATTCTGAGATAGCTTTTTTTAATCAACCAAACCTGCGACAAATAATAAATTAGTCTCTCTAAATTGGAGTAATCGTACATACTGAACTTTGAACACAGACCTGCTCGTTCTATAGATGCAAAACTGATTCAATTTGGCTACTGTTGTGCGCTGGAATGCGTTAAAGATGAGTTGGCGTCCGATTGTAGATACAAGTTGACGACAATCAGCGATGCTGCAGTAGATGAGTGTGATGTGATGACAAGTGATCCTTTGCTATAACAAAAATATTCGTAAACGTATTTAAAAAGGTGTATTCCTATTAAAATAAGCTTAAAGAATAGGCAGATTTGTGTTGGAATTGCCGTGACGTACCGATATCTCCTGCTTAAACAGGCACAACATTCTCGGATTACCAGGTAAGGCAAGAACATTAGTATTTGCCGTGCTGATCAACTTAATAGTTGATATAAAATGAAGCGCGTCTCCTTCACATGATGCAGTAAAGCCTCTTGAGTCAGGGGGTTGAAAACGTGTGGTACGATTGAGGCTGATTTTCAGCTGCAAAAAAAGTGATTAAGAATATGACAGATAATAAATACTCTTCATTAGAAAGTAAGATTAAGCTTCAGAGATAAGAAGCTACAGGTTCAAGAAGAACAGAATTTAAGATTACAGTAGCGCAGGTAAGCAGCGTAATTTTCAGCAGCCGATCCACCTTAAAGCTTCATTCGGCGATAATATCGTTAATTATCAGTCGATGTCATGGCCCAAAAGAGTCAGTCACTTGAGCGATGAAGTAAAAATCGTCAAGTGTGATCGGTGTTAGACCTCCGCTGCAACAAAGATGTTAATAAATAGGTAATAAGGCGACGCATACTCTCCTATCGGAGAGCAAGTTTAAGTTATAGGGACAGAGAGCTGCAGCTCGGAATAATCAAGAAAAAAAAAATTGACAAAATAGCCGTTTAGATAGTAGTGACGGCAAGGCTCCATCTAGCCATTTCTTCATATCCGGATGAGACACCAAGGCTGGCGTCGGTAGCCTGATTCGGTGAACCTCAAAATCAGTGAGAAGATGACGGCATGGCTCAACAAAGTCAAAACTTCGTGAGCGATAAAGTAAAAATCGTGAAGTGTGATCGGTGTTAAACCTCCGCTGCAACAAAGATGTTAATAAATAGGAAATAAGGCGACGCATGTTCCTATCGGAGAGCAAGTTTAAGTTATAGGGACAGAGAGCTGCAGCTCGGAATAATCAAGAAAAAAAAAAATTGTCAAAACAGCCGTTTAGATAGTAGTGACGGCAAGGCTCCATCCAGCCATTTCTTCATATCCGGATGAGACACCAAGGCTGGCGTCGGTAGCCTGATGGTGAACCTCAAAATCAGTGAGGAGATGACGGCATGGCTTAACAAAGTCAAAACTTCGTGAGCGATAAAGTAAAAATCGTGAAGTGTGATCGGTGTTAGACCTCCGCTGCAACAAAGATGTTAATAAATATCTGAACTGTGACGCATACTCTCCTGACGGAGAGTAAGTTTAAGTTATAGGGACAGAGAGCTGCAGCTCGGAAAAATCAAGAAAAAAAAAAATTGTCAAAAAAGCCGTTTAGATAGTAGTGACGGCAAGACTCCATCCAGCTCTTTCTTCATATCCGGATGAGAAACCAAGGCTGGCATCGGTAGCATGGTTCGGTGACGATCAATATTAGTTAGGAGATGACGACATGGCTCAACGAATTCGAAGTTTGGTGAGCGATGAAGTGAAAATCGTGGAGTTTAATCCGTGTTAGTCCTTCGCTGCAACAAAGATGTTAATAAATATCTGAACTGTGACGCATACTCTCCTGACGGAGAGTAAGTTTAAGTTATAGGGACAGAGAGCTGCAGCTCAGAATAATCAAGAAAAAAAAAAAAAAAATTGATAAAATAGCCATTTAGATAGTAGTAACGGCAAGACTCCATCTAGCCCTTTCTTCATATCCGTATGAGAAACCAAGGCTGGCATCGGTAGCATGATTCGATGAAGATCAATATTAGTTAAGAAATGTCGACATGGCTCAACAAATTCGAAGTTTCGTGAGCGATGAAGTAAAAATCGTGGAGCTTAATCCGTGTTAGTCCTTCGCTGCAACGAAAATGTTAATAAATATCTGAACGGTGACGCATACTCTCCTGACGGAGAGTAAGTTTAAGTTATAGGGACAGAGAGCTGCAGCTCGGAATAATCAAGAAAAAAAAAAAAAATTGATAAAATAGCCGTTTAGATAGTAGTGACGGCAAGACTCCATCCAGCCATTTCTTCATATCCGGATGAGAAACCAAGGCTGGCATCGGTAGCATGGTTCGGTGACGATCAATATTAGTTAGGAGATGACGACATGGCTCAACGAATTCAAAGTTTCGTAAGGGATGAAGTAAAAATCGTGGAGTTTAATCCGTGTTAGTCCTTCGCTGCAACAAAGATGTTAATAAATATCTGAACGGTGACTATCCTAACGGAGAGTAAGTTTAAGTTATAGGGACAGAGAGCTGCAGCTTCGAATAATCAAGAAAAAAAAAAAAAAATTGATAAAATAGCTGTTTAGATAGTAGTGACGGCAAGACTCCATCCAGCCCTTTCTTCATATCCGGATGAGAAACCAAGGCTGGCATCAGTAGCATGATTCGGTGAAGATCAATATTAGTTAAGAGATGACGACATGGCTCAACGAATTCGAAGTTTCGTGAGCGATGAAGTAAAAATCGTGGAGCTTAATCCGTGTTAGTCCTTCGCTGCAACAAAAATGTTAATAAATATCTGAACGGTGACGCATACTCTCCTGACGGAGAGTAAGTTTAAGTTATAGGGACAGTGAGCTGCAGCTCGGAATAATCAAGAAAAAAAAAAAAATTGATAAAATAGCCGTTTAGATAGTAGTGACGGCAAGACTCCATCCAGCCATTTCTTCATATCCGGATGAGAAACCAAGGCTGGCATCGGTAGCATGGTTCGGTGACGATCAATATTAGTTAGGAGATGACGACATGGCTCAACGAATTCAAAGTTTCGTAAGGGATGAAGTAAAAATCGTGGAGTTTAATCCGTGTTAGTCCTTCGCTGCAACAAAGATGTTAATAAATATCTGAACGGTGACTATCCTAACGGAGAGTAAGTTTAAGTTATAGGGACAGAGAGCTGCAGCTCGGAATAATCAAGAAAAAAAAAAAAAATTGATAAAATAGCCGTTTAGATAGTAGTGACGGCAAGACTCCATCCAGCCATTTCTTCATATCCGGATGAGAAACCAAGGCTGGCATCGGTAGCATGGTTCGGTGACGATCAATATTAGTTAGGAGATGACGACATGGCTCAACGAATTCAAAGTTTCGTAAGGGATGAAGTAAAAATCGTGGAGTTTAATCCGTGTTAGTCCTTCGCTGCAACAAAGATGTTAATAAATATCTGAACGGTGACTATCCTAACGGAGAGTAAGTTTAAGTTATAGGGACAGAGAGCTGCAGCTTCGAATAATCAAGAAAAAAAAAAAAAAATTGATAAAATAGCTGTTTAGATAGTAGTGACGGCAAGACTCCATCCAGCCCTTTCTTCATATCCGTATGAGAAACCAAGGCTGGTATCGGTAGCATGATTCGATGAAGATCAATGTAAGTTAGGAGATTACGGCATGGCTCAACGAATTCGAAGTTCCGTGAGCGATGAAGTAAAAATCGTGGAGCTTAATCCGTGTTAGTCCTTCGCTGCAACAAAAATGTTAATAAATATCTGAACGGTGACGCATACTCTCCTGACGGAGAGTAAGTTCAAGTTATAGGGACAGAGAGCTGCAGCTCGGAATAATCAAGAAAAAAAAAAAAAAAATTGATAAAATAGCCGTTTAGATAGTAGTAACGGCAAGACTCTATCTAGCCCTTTCTTCATATCCGTATGAGAAACCAAGGCTGGCATCGGTAGCATGATTCAGTGAAGATCAATGTAAGTTAGGAGATTACGGCATGGCTCAACGAATTCGAAGTCTCGTGAGCGATGAAGTAACAATCGTGAATTTTATCCGTATTGGTCCTCCGCTGCAACAAAGATGTTAATAAATATTTGAACAACGTCGCATTCTCTCCCAACGGAGAGTAAGTTTAAAGTATAGGGACAGGGAGCTGCAGCTCGGAATGAAAAAAAAAAAACAATAATAATAATTGAGAAAATAGCTGTTTAGATAGTAATGTCAGCATGACTCTATTTGGCCAGTCATCTTCAGATGATACACCAATGCCGGCATCAGTTGCATGATTTGGTGAACATCAATATTAGTTAAGAGATAACGGCATGGCTCAACAAAATCAAAGTTTCGTGAGCGATAAAGTTTAAATGGAGTTTGATCGGTGTTGGTTCTCCGCTGCAACAAAGATGTTAATAAGCAAGTGAAAGCTAAGATAAACTCTCCTAATGGAGAGCAAGATTAAGTGATAGAGATAGTAAATATTTTGCCAGGCAGCGTCATTCTAGTGGGTTTGAAGCACTATCTAATCAGTGCTTCTAAGATTATTCATACTAGAAGTGTTATCTAAAATAGATATGTTTGTAATTTCTTTTGAAACTGCAGATGATAAGAATGTGATCTACTATTTGTGGAGAAGTCTTCTTTATCTATCTTGAAATTATTTTTTACTGCTGGAGTTTCGATGTTTACATGGTTCTGCTCTTTAGCAGTTTCATCAGTAGAAGATCGACTAAGAAATCTTCAATTAAAGATGCGAATAGTACGAGGATGGTATACTATTGATGGCGAATACTGTTTAATCTATCTTGTTGTATTTGAATGCTGGCGATTGGTTGATTACATGGTTCTGACTATTAGCAATTATTTACTTCAGAAGATGATCGTTGAAAAACGGTGTTTTATTGAAATTGCAAAAAAAGTTCTTCGCAGTGGCGAACTGGCTTAAACACGAATAGAGACATCGTTCGAAAAAAAAACAAAAGACAGAATTTTTCTTATTTAATTCTAATAACATATACTACCATATTAATATTAACACTACACACATACGCTTAGCATTGCGTTTACATTGGTGAGTGTTGGTGCAACATTTCAAACAATCATATTGCATTCTTGCATTCAATTTGTAGTACTAACCATGCAACATACATGAACATACTTGAATACGGCACTCATTATACGATATTACAAATGACCTATATTATTGTCAACGCCTCACACATACGCTTAACATTGCGTTTACATTAGTGTGCGTTGGTGCAACATTTCAAACAATTATATTGCATTCTTGCATTCAATTTGTAATACTAACCATACAACATACATGAATATACTTGAATGCGGCACTCATTATACGATATTACAAATAACCTATATTATTGTCAACGCCTCACACATACGCTTAACATTGCGTTTACATTAGTGTGCGTTGGTGCAACATTTCACACAATCATGGTGCATTCTTGCATTCAAGTTGTAACACAAACCATACAACATACTTCAATACGGCACTCATTCTACGATATTACAAATGACCTATATTATTGTCAACACTTCACACATACGCTTAACATTGCGTTTACATTAGTGTGTGTTGGTGCAACATTTCACACAATTATGGTGCATTCTTGCATTCAATTTGTAACACAAACCATAGAACATACATAAACATACTTGAATACGGCACTCATTATAAAATATTATAAATGACCTCAATTACAGTCAACATCTCACACATACGCTTAACATTGCGTTTACATTGGTGTACGTTGGTGCAAAGTTTCACACAATCATAGTAAATTCTTGCATTCAATTCATAATACAATAAACATACAGTAATCTTGCCAAATAAAATATAACAAATGATTTCTTTGATAAAACATTACAAATAAATCTTTACCTTACGCGTTAAACGTACTTTACTTCTACCTCAACTCGCTCTATTCTTATCGACAAATTTTAATTATCATTAATCAATTAACGATGAATAATATAGTATGTGGCAAGAATTATAGAGATAAATGCGAACAAAAAAATGAAATCTCGGCGTTCAAAATGCATCATAAAAAATTTGTACAACACAGCCACACTAAAGCAATCTAAGAAGTTACTTTCGAAAAGCGTCATATCATAAATATGCTTCCATTCTGAAAAACCTTCGTAGAAATATACGCGATCTTCCTTATTATACCATTATCAGTAGGATTATTATTTCAAATACCAACAACAACAACAATACACGAACAAATAAAAAAAAAAATTAAGAGAGGAAAGAGAGTTTGAAAATATTATTAGCATTTGTAATTAACAAAGAAACCGGATGATCTGTCGTCGTAAATAACACGCAAAAATTATTTACATATCAAATAAATGATGATTTACACCTTGTCCTAAACCGAATATACAAGACGATGCGTAAAAATAAGAATTGCGCGAGAACTTTGCAGTGACCCTTCCAAATGTTTATCGGCCACCCCGTTATAATTTCAATTTTAAAAGACGATAACGACATCACTACATGAGCATTTGCTATTGTTTAATTAGTAGCCCGTTCCTTTACGATAAATAGCTTAAAATTGCTGAAAGATTGAAAATATTATTCACATTTGTACTAATCGAAGCAAACCAAACGATCTGTCGCAGTAAATAATACGCGAAAATCATTTACATATCAAAACATAACGACTAACACCCAGCCCTATACGAAAGATTCGAGACGATGCGTAAAGATAAAAGTTTCGCGAGATATCTGCAACAACCATCACCAATGTTTATTGGCCACCCTGTTCGAAATTCAATTTTAAAAGACGATAATTATGTCAGCACATCAGCTTTTGCTATTACTATTACTACTCCATAAATTTTTTATTTCCATCCAATAAAATGCTTTAAATTGCTGAAAAGTCGGGTTCTATTGTTCACATTTGTAATTACCGAAAGGAACCAAACGATCTACTAAAGTAATAAATACGTGGATACTATTTACATACCCAATAAATGATGATTTACATGGTGTCCTGAACCGAACATACAAGACGATGCGTAATAATTAGAATTGCACGAGATATTTGCAAGACCCTCCCTAATGTTTATCGGCCACCCCGTTATAATTTCAATTTTAAAAGACGTTAACCATATCGGCACATGAGCTTTTGCTATTACTTGATAAGTTGCCCATTTATTTACGATAAAATGCTTCAATTTGCTAAAAAGATTAAAAATAATATTCACATTTGTACCAACCGAAAGAAATTGAACGATCTGTCGTAGTGAATAATACGCGAATATCATTAACATATCAAAACAATGACGATTAACACCCAGCCCTAGACAAAAAATACGAGACGATGCGTAATGATAAAAATTGCGCGAGATCTTTGGAGCGACCATCTCCACTGTTTATCGGCCACCCTGTTATAATTTCAATTTTAAAAGACGATAACGATGTAAGCACTTGAGCTTTTGCTATTGTTTGATAAGTTGCCTATTCCGTTACGATAAAATGCTTAAAATTGCTAAAAAGATTATAAATGATATTCACATTTGTACTAATCGAAAGAAACCGAACGATCTGTCGTAGTAAATAATACGCGACAATCTTTTACATATTAAATAAATGATGATTTACATGGTATCCTAAACCGAACATGCAAGACGATGCGTAATGATAAAAATTACACGAGATATTTGCAACGACCATCCCTAATGTTTATCGGCCACCCCGTTATAATGTTAATTTTAAAAGACGTTAACCATATTGGCACATGAGCTTTTGCTGTTACTTGATAAGTTGCCCATTCCTTTACGATAAAATGCTTGAAATTGCTAAAAAGATTAAAAATATTATTCACATTTGTACGAACCGAAAGAAACCGAACGATCTGTCGTAGTGAATAATACGCGAATATCATTTACATATCAAAACAATGACGATTAACACCCAACCCTATACGAAAGATACGAGACGATGCGTAATGATAAAAATTGCGCGAGATCTTTGCAGTGACCATCTCCAATGTTTATCGGCCACCCTGTTATAATTTTAATTTTATAAGACGATAACGATGTCAGCACATCAGCTTTTGCTATTGCTTGATAAACTTCTGATTTCCGTCCCATAAATTGCTTTAAACTGCTAAAAAGTTAGAAAATATTTCTCGCATTTGTAATTACCGAAAGAAACCAAACGATCTGTCGTAGTAAATAATACGCGACAATCTTTTACATATTAAATAAATGCTGATTTGCATGGTGTCCTAAACCAAACATTCAAGACGATACGGAATGATAAAAATTACACGAGGTATTTGCAACGACCATCCTTAATGTTTGTCGGCCACTCCGTTGTAATATCAATTTTAAAAGACGTTAACCATATCAGCACATGAGCTTTTGCTATTACTTGATAAGTTGCCCATTCCTTTACGATAAATTGCTCGAAATTACTAAAAAAATTAAAAATATTATTCACATTTGTACGAACCGAAAGAAACCGAACGATCTGTCGTAGTGAATAATACGCGAATATCATTTACATATCAAAACAATGACGATTAACACCCAGCCCTATACGAAAGATTCGAGACGATGCGTAAAAATAAAAGTTTCGCAAGATCTTTGGAGCGATCATCTCCACTGTTTATCGGCCACCCTGTTAGAAATTCAATTTTAAAAGACGATAATTATGTCAGCACATCAGCTTTTGCTATTACTATTACTACTCCATAAACTTTTAATTTCCATCCAATAAAATGCTTTAAATTGCTAAAAAGTTGGGTTCTATTGTTCACATTTGTAATTACCGAAAGGGACCAAACGATCTACTAAAGTAATAAATACGTGGATACTATTTACATACCCAATAAATGATGATTTACATGGTGTCCTGAACCGAACATACAAGACGATGCGTAATAATTAGAATTGCACGAGATATTTGCAAGACCCTCCCTAATGTTTATCGGCCACCCCGTTATAATTTCAATTTTAAAAGACGATAACCACATCAGCACATAAGCATTTGCTATTGTTTAATAAGTTGCCCGTTCTTTTACGATAAATAGCTTACAATTGCTAAACGTTTAAAAATATTATTCACATTTGTACTAAACGAAGGAAACCGAACGATCTGTCGTAGTGAATAATATGCGAATATCATTAACATATCAAAACAATGACGATTAGCACCCAGCCCTAGACGAAAAATACGAGACGATGCGTAATGATAAAACTTGCGCGAGATCTTTGGAGCGATCATCTCCACTGTTTATCGGCCACCCTGTTATAATTTTAATTTTAAAAGACGATAACGATGTAAGCACATCAGCTTTTGCTATTGCTCGATAAACTTTTGATTTCCGTCCAATAAATCGTATAAACTGCTAAAAAGTTGGAAAATATTTCTTACATTTGTAATTACCGAAAGAAACCGAACGATCTGTCGTAGTAAATAATACGCGATAATCTTCTACATATTAAATAAATGATGATTTACATGGTGTCCTAAACCGAACATACAAGACGATGCGTAATGATAAAAATTACACGAGATATTTGAAACGACCGTCCCTAATTTTTGTCGGTCACCCCGTTATAATGTTAATTTTAAAAGACGTTAACCATATCGACACATGAGCTTTCGCTATTACTTGATAAGTTGCCCATTTATTTACGATAAAATGCTTCAATTTGCTAAAAAGATTAAAAATATTATTGACATTTGTACCAACCGAAAGAAATTGAACGATCTGTCGTAGTGAATAATACGCGAATATCATTAACGTAACAAAACAATGACGATTAACACCCAGCCCTAGACAAAAAATACGAGACGATGCGTAATGATAAAAATTGCGCGAGATCTTTGGAGCGACCATCTCCACTGTTTATCGGCCACCCTGTTATAATTTCAATTTTAAAAGACGATAACGATGTAAGCACTTGAGCTTTTGCTATTGTTTGATAAGTTGCCTATTCCGTTACGATAAAATGCTTAAAATTGCTAAAAAGATTAAAAATGATATTCACATTTGTACTAATCGAAAGAAACCGAACGATCTGTCGTAGTAAATAATACGCGACAATCTTTTACATATTAAATAAATGATGATTCACATGGTATCCTAAACCGAACATGCAAGACGATGCGTAATGATAAAAATTACACGAGATATTTGCAACGACCATCCCTAATGTTTATCGGCCACCCCGTTATAATGTTAATTTTAAAAGACGTTAACCATATTGGCACATGAGCTTTTGCTATTACTTGATAAGTTGCCCATTTGATTACGATAAAATGCTTTAAATTGCTAAAAAGATTAAAAATATTATAGACATTTGTACCAACCGAAAGAAATCGAACGATTTGTCGTAGTGAATAATACGCGAATATCATCAACATATCAAAACAATGACGATTAACACCCAGCCCTAGACAAAAAAATATGAGACGATGCGTAATGATAAAAATTGCGCGAGATCTTTGGAGCGACTATCTCCACTGTTTATCGGCCACCCTGTTATAATTTCAATTTTAAAAGACAATAACGATGTAAGCACTTGAGCTTTTGCTATTGTTTGATAAGTTGCCTATTCCGTTACGATAAAATGCTTTAAATTGCTAAAAAGATTAAAAAGAATATTCACATTTGTACCAACCGAAAGAAATCGAACGATCTGTCGTAGTGAATAATACGCGAATATCATTAACATATCAAAACAATAACGATTAACACCCAGCCCTAGACAAAAAATACGAGACGATGCGTAATGATAAAAATTGCGCGAGATCTTTGGAGCGACCATCTCCACTGTTTATCGGCCACCCTGTTATAATTTTAATTTTAAAAGACGATAACGATGTAAGCACATCAGCTTTTGCTATTGCTCGATAAACTTTTGATTTTCGTCCAATAAATCGTATAAACTGCTAAAAAGTTGGAAAATATTTCTTACATTTGTAATTACCGAAAGAAACCGAACGATCTGTCGTAGTAAATAATACGCGACAATCTTTTACATATTAAATAAATGATGATTTACATGGTGTCCTAGACCGAACATACAAGACGATGCGTAATGATAAAAATTACACGAGATATTTGAAACGACCATCCCTAATTTTTGTCGGTCACCCCGTTATAATGTTAATTTTAAAAGACGTTAACCATATTGGCACATGAGCTTTTGCTATTACTTGATAAGTTGCCCATTTATTTACGATAAAATGCTTCAATTTGCTAAAAAGATTAAAAATATTATTGACATTTGTACCAACCGAAAGAAATCGAACGATCTGTCGTAGTGAATAATACGCGAATATCATTAACATATCAAAACAATGACGATTAACACTCAGCCCTAGACAAAAAATACGAGACGATGCGTAATGATAAAAATTGCGCGAGATCTTTGGAGCGACCATCTCCACTGTTTATCGGCCACCCTGTTATAATTTCAATTTTAAAAGACGATAACGATGTAAGCACTTGAGCTTTTGCTATTGTTTGATAAGTTGCCTATTCCGTTACGATAAAATGCTTGAAATTGCTAAAAAGATTAAAAATAATATTCACATTTGTACCAACCGAAAGAAATCGAACGATCTGTCGTAGTGAATAATACGCGAATATCATTAATATATCAAAACAATGACGATTAACACCCAGCCCTAGACAAAAAATACGAGACGATGCGTAATGATAAAAATTGCGCGAGATCTTTGGAGCGACCATCTCCACTGTTTATCGGCCACCCTGTTATAATTTCAATTTTAAAAGACGATAACGATGTAAGCACTTGAGCTTTTGCTATTGTTTAATAAGTTGCCTATTCCGTTACGATAAAATGCTTGAAATTGCTAAAAAGATTAAAAATGATATTCACATTCGTACTAATCGAAAGAAACCGAACGATCTGTCGTAGTAAATAATACGCGGAAATAATTTACATATCGAAAAAATAATGATTAACACCCAGCTCTATACGAAAGATACGAGACGATGCGTAATGATAAGAATTGCACGAGATATTTGCAACGACCATCCCCAATGTTTATCGGCCACCCTGTTATAATGTCAATTTTAAAAAACGATAACCATATCAGCACATCAGCTTTTGCTATTGTTTAATAAGTTGCCCATCCTATTACGATAAAATGATTGATATTGCGAAAATGATTAAAAATATCATTCAGAATTGTACTAACCAACAGAAACTGAACGATGTGTCGCAGTAAATAATAAGCGAATATCATTAACATATCAAAACAATGACGATTAACACCCAGCCCTAGACGAAAAATACGAGACGATGCGTAATGATAAAAATTGCGCGAGATCTTTGGAGCGATCATCTCCACTGTTTATCGGCCACCCTGTTATAATTTCAATTTTAAAAGACGATAACGATGTAAGCACATCAGCTTTTGCTATTGCTCGATAAACTTTTGATTTCCGTCTAATAAATCCTATAAACTGCTAAAAAGCTGGAAAATATTTCTTACATTTGTAATTACCGAAAGAAACCGAACGATCCGTCGTAGTAAATAAGACGCGACAATCTTTTACATATTAAATAAATGATGATTTACGTGGTGTCCTAAACCGAACATACAAGACGATGCGTAATGATAAAAATGGCACGAGATCTCTGCAACGACCATCCCAACTGTTTATCGGCCACCCCGTGATTATTGTAGTTCTAGAAGACAATAACCATTTCAGCACATTAGCTATTGCTATAGCTCGATGAACTTACAACTTCCATACACTAAAATGCTTATAACTGCTAAAAAGCTTAAAAATATGATTTACTTTTGTAATTACCGAAAGAAACCGAACGATCTATCGTAGTAAAAATAAAAAAATATATTACGAATTAAATAACAAACGATTAATAGCCTGTTCGAATCTAAGAATAGAAGACGATGCAGAAGGATAAATATTTTATAACATCTTTGCACCGACTAATCTCAACGTTTATTATTGAAATTAATACAAGAATAAACTCATAATGCGAAAAAAAATAAGTAAATGATTATCGTCCTACTTCGCGTCAGGTTATTCATTTTAGCTCTGATGATGATGGGTTTAGGGGTTTAGAGATTAAAGGTTTACTGTTAAAGACCTTTAGGTTTATGAGATTAGGACTAATAAGTTTAGAGTTTATGAGTTTAAAGTTTGAGTTTAGAATTTGTGTTTAAAGTTTATAGGTTTGGAGTTTATCGGTTTTAAGTTTATAGGTTATAAGTTCAAGGGTTTCGAGTTTATGGGTTTCGTGTTTATAAGTTAAGTGTTTATGGGTTCAATGTTTTATAAGTTACGGGCTTAAGGGTTTGGGGGTTCAAGGGTTCGGAGGTTTGTGGCCTAATGGGTTTATGGGTTTACAGTTTATGGCTTTAGGGTTAAGGGTTTATGGGTTTACAGTTTATGGCTTTAGGGTTAAGGGTTTATGGGTTTACAGTTTATGGCTTTAGGGTTAAGGGTTTATAGGTTTACAGTTTATGGCTTTAGGGTTAAGGGTTTATAGGTTTACAGTTTATGGCTTTAGGGTTAAGCGTTTATGGGTTAATGGTTGTAGCGTTTTTTGGTTTATGGGTTTAGGTATCATGAGTATGAAAAACCCAAAACGAAATAGTACGATAATCAACCGATAACTTTTCTTCACAATAGAAAATACTATTGCGTTCTTTTTTAATAGCATCGTATGAACTAAAATAAAAAGAACTCGACACTAAATAGCACAATCTATTAACAACTTTTCCCAAAAGTAGCAAATTTCTATTTTGTGAATTTCCAACAGCATCGTCTAAGTTAGAATAGAAAATCCCAAAATAAAAGAGTACGATAATCATTTAATATCTTATTACCACATCAGAGAATTGCCTCTTATCTATGACAAACATTATCATCTCTGCTAAAATAAAAAAACGATCGCGAAATAATAATATGATCGGACGATAACTACTTAACACGATAGCTTTGGCCACAATATCCTTTCTTAACAGCATCGTCTTAGCTAAAATAAAAAACGTAACGTAAAATGTTTCAATAACCAACCGATGACCTTTCTTCACAATAGCAACTAGAATATGGTAATTTATTAACAGCATCGTCTGAGCTAGAACAAAAAAACCCGCCACAAAATAGTGCGATAATCGCTTAATAACTTTTTTTCAATGTAGAAAATTGTTTTTCGTTATTTTCTGACAACATATTCTCTGCTAGAATAAAAAAAAACCGACGCAAAATAGTACTATAATCATTCGATAACTATTTCCCACACTAGAAAATTACTTTTCGTCTAATTCCTACATTATCGTCTTTGCTAAAATAATAAACGATTGCGAAATAGTATTATGATTGTACGATAATTTTTCAACGCGATAGCATTGACAACAATATCCCTTCCTAACAGCATTGTCTTAGCTTAAATAATAAACCCAACACGAAATATTTCGATAATCAACCGATAACTTTTCAATAGCAATTGCATTTTGTATGATTTCAACAGCATTGTCGGAGCTAGAATGGGAAAACCCCACGCAAAACAGGACGATAATAAATAAATAACAATTATCCACAATAGCATATTGCCATTCATCAATATCCAACATTCTCGTCTTTGCTCAAAAAAAAAAAAAAACGATTGCGAAATAGTATTATAATTGAACGATAACTTTTCAACACGATAGCATTGGCCACGATTATCTTTTTCGACAGCATCGTCTAAGCTAAAATATAAAATCTAACGCGAAATAGTCTGATAATCAACCGATAATTTTTCCGTAGCAAAATTGCATTTTGTATCATTTTAACAGCATCGTCTGAGCTAGAATAAAAAAACCCCACGCGAAATAGTCAGATAATTAACCGACAATTTTTCAATAGAAAAATTGCAATTTGTATCATTTCAACAACATCGTCCAAGCTAGAATAAGAAAATCCAACGCGAAATAATCTGATAATCAACCGATGATTTTTCAGTAGCAAAATTGCATTTTCTATCATTTAAACAGCATCGTCCGAGCTAGAATAAAAAATCCCGACGCGAAATAGTCTGATAATTCACCGACAACTTCTTAGTAGAAAAATTGCATTTTGTATCATTTCAACAGCATCGTCCAAGCTAGAATAAGAAAATCCAACGCGAAATAGTTCGATAATACACCAATAACCCTTGAAAAGCGAATTGCATTTTGTATCATTTCTACACAACGTCTGAGCTAGAATAAAAAACCCCACGCGAAAAAGCCTAATAATTAATCAACGATTTTTCAGTAGCAAAATTGCAATTCGTATTATTTCAACAGCATCGTCCGAGCTAAAATAAGAAAATCCAACGCGAAATAGTCCGATAATCAACCGATAATTTATTAGTAGCAAAATTGCATTTTGTATCATTTTAACAGCATCGTCCAAGCTAGAATATCAAAATCCAACGCGAAAGAGTCTGATAATCAACCGGTGATTTATCAGTAGCAAAATTGCATTTTGTATCATTGCAACAGCATCGTCTAAACTAGAAAAAAAAAATTCACGCGAAACAGCCTGATAATTAACCGACAATTTTTCAGTAGCAAAATTGCATTTTGTATCATTTCAAGGGCGTCGTCTAAGCTAAAATAAAAAAATTCAACGAGAAATAGTCTAATAATAAACCGATAATTTTTCAGTAGCATAATTGCATTTTGTATCATTTCAAGAGCATCGTCTTACCTAAAAATAAAAAAACCCAACACGAAATAGTTCGATAATACACCAATAACCCTTCAATAGCAAATTGCATTTTGTATCATTTTAACACATTGTCTGAGCTAGAATAAAAAACCCCACGCGAAATAGCCTGATAATTAACCGACAATTTTTTAGTACCAAAATTGCATTTTGTATCATTTCAACAGCATCGTCCGAGCTAGAATAAAAAAAACCGACGCAAAATAGTACGATAATGAATAAATAACAATTACCCACAATAGCATATTGCTTTTCATCTCTATCCAACATTATCGTCTTTGCTAAAAAGAAAAAACGATCGCGAAATAGTATTATAATCGGACGATAACTTTTCAACACGATAGCATTAGCCACAATTTACATTCTCAACAGCATCGGCTTAGCTAAAATACAAAATCTAACGCAAAATACCTCTTTTCAAACAATAACTTTTATGAACAATAGCAAATTGCAGATGGTAATTTTCTAACAGCATCGTCCGAGCTAGAATAAAAAAATCCAACGCGAATCAGTTCGATAACACACCAATAACCCTTGAATAGCAAATTGCATTCTTTATCATTTCAACACATCGTCTGAGCTAGAATAAAAAACCCCACGCGAAATAGCCTGATAATAAACCGACAATTTTTCAGTAGCAAAATTGTATTTTGTGTCATTGCAACAGCAGCGTCTTAGCTAAAATAAAAAAACCCAACACGAAATAGTTTGATAATACACCAATAAACGTTAAATAGCAAATTGCATTTTGTATCATTTTAACACATCGTCTGAGCTAGAATAAAAAAAACCCACGCGGAATAGTACGATAATCAACCGATAATTTTTCAGTAGCAAAATTGCATTCTGTATCATTGCAACAGCATCGTCTTGGCTAAAATAAAAAACCCAACACAAAATAGTTTAATAATACACCAATAACCGTTGAATAGCAAATTGCATTTTGTATCATTTCAACACATCGTCAGAGCTAGAATAAAAAAAACCTACGCGAAATAGTACGATAATCAACCGATAATTATTCAGTAGCAAAATTGTATTTTGTATTATTGCAACAGCATCGTCTTAGCTAAAATAAAAAAACCCAACACGAAATAGTTCGATAATACACCAATAATCGTTCAATAGCAAATTGCATTTTGTATTATTTCAACACATCGTCTGAGCTAGAATAAAAAAAACCCACGCGAAATAGTACGATAATCAACCGGTAATTTCTCAGTAGCAAAATTGTATTTTGTATTATTGCAACAGCATCGTCTTAGCTAAAATGAAAAAACCCAACACGAAATAGTTCGATAATACACCAATAACCGTTGAATAGCAAATTGCATTTTGTATCATTTCAACACATCGTCTGAGCTAGAATAAAAAAAACCCACGCGAAATAGTACGATACTCAACCGATAATTTTTCAGTAGCAAAATTGTATTTTGTATCATTGCAACAGCATCGTCTTAGCTAAAATAAAAAAACCCAACACGAAATAGTTCGATAATACACCAATAACCGCTGCATAGCAAATTGCATTTTGTATCATTTCAACACATCGTCTGAGCTAGAATAAAAAGACCCACGCGAAATAGTACGATAATCAACCAATAATTTTTCAGTAGCAAAATTGTATTTTGTATTATTGCAACAGCATCGTCTTAGCTAAAATAAAAAAACCCAGCACGAAATAGTTCGATGATACACTAATAACCGTTGTAAAGCAAATTGCATTTTGTATCATTTCAAATCATCGTCTAAGCTAGAACAGAAAAAACCACGCAAAATAGTACGATACTCAACCGATAATTTTTCAGTAGCAAAATTGTATTTTGTATCATTGCAACAGCATCGTCTAAGCTAAAATAAAAAAACCCAACACGAAACAGTTCGATAATACACCAATAACCGTTGCATAGCAAATTGCATTTTGTATCATTTCAACACATCGTCTGAGCTAATATAAAAAAACCCACGCGAAATCGTACGCTAATCAGCCGTTAATTTTTCAGTAGCATAATTGCAATTTTTATCATTTCAAGAGCATCATCTCAGCTAAAATAAAAAAACCCAAACATTAAATTGTTCGATAATACACCAATAACCCTTGAATAGCAAATTGCATTCTGTATCATTTCAACACATTGTCTAAGCTGCAATAAAAAACCCTACGCGAAATAGCCTGATAATTAACCGACAATTTTTATGTAGCAAAATTGCATTTTGTATCATTCTAACAGCATCGTCCAAGCATGAATAAAAAAATTCTACGCGAAATAGTACGATAATAAAAAAATAACAATTACCCACAATAGCATATTGCTTTTCATCTCTATCCAACATTATCGTCTTTGCTAAAAAAAAAAAGAACGATCGCGAAATAGTATTATAATCGGACGATAACTTTTAACACGCTAGCAATAGCCACAATTTACATTCTCAACAGCATCGGCTTAGCTAAAATACAAAATCTGACGCGAAATACCTCTTTTTAAACGATAACTTTTATAAACACTAGCAAATTGCAGATGGTAATTTTCTAACAGCATCGTCCGAGCTAGAATAAAAAAATCCAACGCGAATCAGTTCGATAATACACCAATAACCCATAAATAGCGAATTGCATTTTTTATCATTTCAACACATCGTCTGAGCTAAAATAAAAAACCCCACGCGAAATAGCCTGATAATTAACCGACAATTTTTCAGTAGCAAAATTGCATTTTGTATCATTTTAACAGCAGCGTCCGAGCTAGAATAAAAAAAACATACGCGAAATAGTTTGATAATACACCAATAACCGTTGAATAGCAAATTGCATTTTGTATCATTTTAACACATCGTCTGAGCTAGAATAATAAAACCCACGCGAAATAGTACGATAATCAACCGATAATTTTTCAGTAGCAAAATTGTATTTCGTATCATTGCAACAGCATCGTCTTAGCTAAAATAAAAAAACCCAACACGAAACAGTTCGATAATACACCAATAACCGTTGCATAACAAAATGCATTTTGTATCATTTTAACACATCGTTTTAGCTAGAATAAAAAAACCCACGCGAAATAGTACGATCATCAACCGATAATTTTTCAGTAGCAAAATTGTATTTTGTATTATTGCAACAGCATCGTCTTAGCTAAAATAAAAAAACCCAACACGAAATAGTTCGATAATACACCAATAACCGTTGCATAGCAAATTGCATTTTGTATCAATTTAACCCATCGTCTGAGCTAGAATGAAAAAACCCACGCGAAATAGTACGATAATCAACCGATAATTTTTCAGTAGCAAAATTGTATTTTGTATTATTGCAACAGCATCGTTTTAGCTAAAATAAAAAAACCGAGCACGAAATAGTTCGATAATACACCCATAACCGTTAAATAGCAAATTGCATTTTGTATCATTTCAACACATCGTCTGAGCTAGAATAAAAAAAACCCACGCAAAATAGTACGATACTCAACCGATAATTTTTCAGTAGCAAAATTGTATTTTGTATCATTGCAACAGCATCGTCTAAGCTAAAATAGAAAAACCCAACACCAAACAGTTCGATAATACACCAATAACCGTTTTATAGCAAATTGCATTTTGTATCATTTCAACACATCGTCTTAGCTAGAATAAAAAAACCCACGCAAAATAGTACAATAATCAACCGATAATTTTTCAGTAGCAAAATTGTATTTTGTATTAGTGCAACAGCATCGTTTTAGCTAAAATAAAAAAACCCAACACGAAATAGTTCGATAATACACCAATAACCGTTGAATAGCAAATTGCATTTTGTATCATTTCAACACATCGTCTGAGCTAGAATAAAAAAAAACCCACGCGAAATAGTACGATAATCGACCGATAATTTTTCAGTAGCAAAATTGTATTTTGTATTATTGCAACAGCATCGTCTTAGCTAAAATAAAAAAACCCAGCACGAAATAGTTCGATAATACACCAATAACCGTTGAATAGCAAATTGCATTTTGTATCATTTCAACACATCGTATGAGCTTGAATAAAAAAAACCCACGCGAAATAGTACGATAATTAACCGATAATTTTTCAGTAGCAAAATTGTATTTTGTATCATTGCAACAGCATCTTCTTAGCTAAAATAAAAAAACCCAACACGAAATAGTTTGATAATATACCAATAACTGTTAAATAGCAAATTGCATTTTGTATCATTGCAACAGCATCGTCTGAGCTAGAATAAAAAACTTTACGCGAAATAGCCTGATAATTAACCGACAATTTTTAAGTAGCATAATTGCATTTTGTATCATTTCAACAGCATCGTCTTAGCTAAAATAAAAAAACCCAACACGAAATAGTTCAATAATACACCAATAACCGTTGAATAGCAAATTGCATTTTGTATCATTTCAACACATCGTCTGAGCTAGAATAAGAAAAACCCACGCGAAATAGTACGATAATCAACCGATAATTTTTCAGTAGCAAAATTGTATTTTGTATCATTGCAACAGCATCGTCTTAGCTAAAATAAAAAAACCCAACACGAAATAGTTTGATAATACACTAATAACCGTTAAATAGCAAATTGCATTTTGTATCATTTTAACACATCGTTTGAGCTAAATTAAAAAAAACCCACGCGAAATAGTACGATAATAAACCGATAATTTCTCAGTAGCAAAATTGTATTTTGTATCATTGCAACAGCATCGTCTAAGCTAAAATAAAAAAACCCAACACGAAATAGTTTAATAATACACCAATAACCGTTGAATAGCCAATTGCATTTTGTATCAATTCAACACATCGTCTGAGCTAGAATGAAAAAACCCACGCGAAATAGTACGATAATCAACCGATAATTTTTCAGTAGCAAAATTGTATTTTGTATTATTGCAACAGCATCGTTTTAGCTAAAATAAAAAAACCCAGCACGAAATAGTTCGATAATACACCAATAACCGTTGCATAGCAAATTGCATTTTGTATCATTTCAACACATCGTCTTAGCTAGAATAAAAAAACCCACGCGAAATAGTACGATAATCAACCGATAATTTTTCAGTAGCAAAATTGTATTTTGTATGATTGCAACAGCATCGTCTTAGCTAAAATAAAAAAACCTAACACGAAATAGTTCGATAATACACCAATAACCGTTGAATAGCAAATTGCATTTTGTATCATTTTAACACATCGTTTGAACTAAATTAAAAAAAACCCACGCGAAATAGTACGATAATAAACCGATAATTTCTCAGTAGCAAAATTGTATTTTGTATTATTGCAACAGCATCGTCTTAGCTAAAATAAAAAAACCCAACACGAAATAGTTTAATAATACACCAATAACCGTTGAATAGCAAATTGCATTTTGTATCATTTCAACACATCGTTTTAGCTAGAATAAAAAAACCCACGCGAAATAGTACGATGATCAACCGATAATTTTTCAGTAGCAAAATTGTATTTTGTATGATTGCAACAGCATCGTCTTAGCTAAAATAAAAAAACATAACACGAAATAGTTCGATAATACACCAATAACCGTTGCATAGCAAATTGCATTTTGTATCATTACAACACATCGTTTTAGCTAGAATAAAAAAACCCACGCGAAATAGTACGATCATCAACCGATAATTTTTCAGTAGCAAAATTGTATTTTGTATGATTGCAACAGCATCGTCTTAGCTAAAATAAAAAAACCTAACACGAAATAGTTCGATAATACACCAATAACCGTTGAATAGCAAATTGCATTTTGTATCATTTTAACACATGGTCTGAGCTAGAATAAAAAAAACCCACGCGAAATAGTACGATAATCAACCGATAATTTTTCAGTAGCATAATTGTATTTTGTATCATTGCACCAGCATCGTCTGAGCTAAAATAAAAAAACCCAACACGAAACAGTTCGATAATACACCAATAACCGTTGCATAGCAAATTGCATTTTGTATCATTTCAACACATCGTCTTAGCTAGAATAAAAAAACCCACGCGAAATAGTACGATACTCAACCGATAATTTTTCAGTAGCAAAATTGTATTTTGTATCATTGCACCAGCATCGTCTAAGCTAAAATAAAAAAACCCAACACAAAAATGTTCGATAATACACCAATAACCGTTGCATAGCAAATTGCATTTTGTATCATTTCAACACATCGTCTTAGCTAGAATAAAAAAACCTAACACGAAATAGTTCGATAATACACCAACAACCGTTGAATAGAAAATTGCATTTTGTATCATTTTAACACATGGTCTGAGCTAGAATAACAAAAACCCACGCGAAATAGTACGATAATCAACCGATAATTTTTCAGTAGCATAATTGTATTTTGTATCATTGCAACAGCATCGTCTTAGCTAAAATAAAAAAACCCAACACGAAATAGTTTGATAATACACCAATAACCGTTGACTAGCAAATTGCATTTTGTATCATTTCAACACATCGTCTGAGCTAGAATAAAAAAAACCCACGCGAAATAGTACGATACTCAACCGATAATTTTTCAGCAGCAAAATTGTATTTTGTATCATTGCACCAGCATCGTATAAGCTAAAATAAAAAAACCCAACACGAAACAGTTCGATAATACACCAATAACCGTTGCATAGGAAATTGCATTTTGTATCATTTCAACACATCGTCTTAGCTAGAATAAAAAAACCCACGCGAAATAGTACGATAATCAACCGATAATTTTTCAGTAGCATAATTGCATTTTGTATCATTTCAACAGCATCGTCTTAGCTAAAATAAAAAAACCCAACACGAAATAGTTCAATAATACACCAATAACCGTTGAATAGCAAATTGCATTTTGTATCATTTCAACACATCGTCTGAGCTAGAATAAGAAAAACCCACGCGAAATAGTACGATAATCAACCGATAATTTTTCAGTAGCAAAATTGTATTTTGTATCATTGCAACAGCATCGTCTTAGCTAAAATAAAAAAACCCAACACGAAATAGTTTGATAATACACTAATAACCGTTAAATAGCAAATTGCATTTTGTATCATTTTAACACATCGTTTGAGCTAAATTAAAAAAAACCCACGCGAAATAGTACGATAATAAACCGATAATTTCTCAGTAGCAAAATTGTATTTTGTATCATTGCAACAGCATCGTCTAAGCTAAAATAAAAAAACCCAACACGAAATAGTTTAATAATACACCAATAACCGTTGAATAGCCAATTGCATTTTGTATCAATTCAACACATCGTCTGAGCTAGAATGAAAAAACCCACGCGAAATAGTACGATAATCAACCGATAATTTTTCAGTAGCAAAATTGTATTTTGTATTATTGCAACAGCATCGTTTTAGCTAAAATAAAAAAACCCAGCACGAAATAGTTCGATAATACACCAATAACCGTTGAATAGCAAATTGCATTTTGTATCATTTCAACACATCGTCTGAGCTAGAATAAAAAAAACCCACGCGAAATAGTACGATACTCAACCGATAATTTTTCAGTAGCATAATTGTATTTTGTATCATTGCACCAGCATCGTCTAAGCTAAAATAAAAAAACCCAACACGAAACAGTTCGATAATACACCAATAACCGTTGCATAGCAAATTGCATTTTGTATCATTTCAACACATCGTCTTAGCTAGAATAAAAAAACCCACGCGAAATAGTACGATAATCAACCGATAATTTTTCAGTAGCAAAATTGTATTTTGTATGATTGCAACAGCATCGTCTTAGCTAAAATAAAAAAACCTAACACGAAATAGTTCGATAATACACCAATAACCGTTGAATAGCAAATTGCATTTTGTATCATTTTAACACATCGTTTGAACTAAATTAAAAAAAACCCACGCGAAATAGTACGATAATAAACCGATAATTTCTCAGTAGCAAAATTGTATTTTGTATTATTGCAACAGCATCGTCTTAGCTAAAATAAAAAAACCCAACACGAAATAGTTTAATAATACACCAATAACCGTTGAATAGCAAATTGCATTTTGTATCATTTCAACACATCGTTTTAGCTAGAATAAAAAAACCCACGCGAAATAGTACGATCATCAACCGATAATTTTTCAGTAGCAAAATTGTATTTTGTATGATTGCAACAGCATCGTCTTAGCTAAAATAAAAAAACATAACACGAAATAGTTCGATAATACACCAATAACCGTTGCATAGCAAATTGCATTTTGTATCATTACAACACATCGTTTTAGCTAGAATAAAAAAACCCACGCGAAATAGTACGATCATCAACCGATAATTTTTCAGTAGCAAAATTGTATTTTGTATGATTGCAACAGCATCGTCTTAGCTAAAATAAAAAAACCTAACACGAAATAGTTCGATAATACACCAATAACCGTTGAATAGCAAATTGCATTTTGTATCATTTTAACACATGGTCTGAGCTAGAATAAAAAAAACCCACGCGAAATAGTACGATAATCAACCGATAATTTTTCAGTAGCATAATTGTATTTTGTATCATTGCACCAGCATCGTCTGAGCTAAAATAAAAAAACCCAACACGAAACAGTTCGATAATACACCAATAACCGTTGCATAGCAAATTGCATTTTGTATAATTTCAACACATCGTCTTAGCTAGAATAAAAAAACCCACGCGAAATAGTACGATACTCAACCGATAATTTTTCAGTAGCAAAATTGTATTTTGTATCATTGCACCAGCATCGTCTAAGCTAAAATAAAAAAACCCAACACAAAACAGTTCGATAATACACCAATAACCGTTGCATAGCAAATTGCATTTTGTATCATTTCAACACATCGTCTTAGCTAGAATAAAAAAACCTAACACGAAATAGTTCGATAATACACCAACAACCGTTGAATAGCAAATTGCATTTTGTATCATTTTAACACATGGTCTGAGCTAGAATAAAAAAAACCCACGCGAAATAGTACGATAATCAACCGATAATTTTTCAGTAGCATAATTGTATTTTGTATCATTGCAACAGCATCGTCTTAGCTAAAATAAAAAAACCCAACACGAAATAGTTTGATAATACACCAATAACCGTTGACTAGCAAATTGCATTTTGTATCATTTCAACACATCGTCTGAGCTAGAATAAAAAAAACCCACGCGAAATAGTACGATACTCAACCGATAATTTTTCAGTAGCAAAATTGTATTTTGTATCATTGCACCAGCATCGTATAAGCTAAAATAAAAAAACCCAACACGAAACAGTTCGATAATACACCAATAACCGTTGCATAGCAAATTGCATTTTGTATCATTTCAACACATCGTCTTAGCTAGAATAAAAAAACCCACGCGAAATAGTACGATAATCAACCGATAATTTTTCAGTAGCAAAATTGTATTTGGTATTATTGCAACAGCATCGTCTTAGCTAAAATAAAAAAACCTAACACGAAATAGTTCGATAATACACCAATAACCGTTAAATAGCAAATTGCATTTTGTATCATTTTAACACATGGTCTGAGCTAGAATAAAAAAAACCCACGCGAAATAGTACGATAATCAACCGATAAATTTTCAGTAGCAAAATTGTATTTTGTATCATGGCAACAGCATCGTTTTAGCTTATATAGAAAAACCCAACACGAAATAGTTCAATAATACACCAATAACCGTTGAATAGCAAATTGCATTTTGTATCATTTCAACACATCGTCTGAGCTAGAATAAGAAAAACCCACGCGAAATAGTACGATTATCAACCGATAATTTTTCAGTAGCAAAATTGTATTTTGTATCATTGCAACAGCATCGTCTTAGCTAAAATAAAAAAACCCAACACGAAATAGTTTGTTAATACACTAATAACCGTTGAATAGCAAATTGCATTTTATATCATTTTAACACATCGTTTGAGCTAAATTAAAAAAAACCCACGCGAAATAGTACGATAATAAACCGATAATTTCTCAGTAGCAAAATTGTATTTTGTATCATTGCAACAGCATCGTCTAAGCTAAAATAAAAAAACCCAACACGAAATAGTTTGATAATACACCAATAACCGTTGAATAGCAAATTGCATTTTGTATCATTTCAACACATCGTTTTAGCTAGAATAAAAAAACCCACGCGAAATAGTACGATCATCAACCGATAATTTTTCAGTAGCAAAATTGTATTTTGTATGATTGCAACAGCATCGTCTTAGCTAAAATAAAAAAACCCAACACGAAATAGTTCGATAATACACCAATAACCGTTGCATAGCAAATTGCATTTTGTATCATTACAACACATCGTTTTAGCTAGAATAAAAAAACCCACGCGAAATAGTACGATTATCAACCGATAATTTTTCAGTAGCAAAATTGTATTTTGTATGATTGCAACAGCATCGTCTTAGCTAAAATAAAAAAACCTAACACGAAATAGTTCGATAATACACCAATAACCGTTGAATAGCAAATTGCATTTTGTATTATTTTAACACATGGTCTGAGCTAGAATAAAAAAAACCCACGCGAAATAGTACAATAATCAACCGATAATTTTTCAGTAGCATAATTGTATTTTGTATCATTGCAACAGCATCGTCTTAGCTAAAATAAAAAAACCCAACACGAAATAGTTTGATAATACACCAATAACCGTTGAATAGCAAATTGCATTTTGTATCATTTCAACACATCGTCTTAGCTAGAATAAAAAAACCCACGCGAAATAGTACGATAATCAACCGATAATTTTTCAGTAGCAAAATTGTATTTTGTATTATTGCAACAGCATCGTCTTAGCTAAAATAAAAAAACCCAACACGAAATAGTTTGATAATACACCAATAACCGTTGAATAGCAAATTGCATTTTGTATCATTCCAACACATCGTTTTAGCTAGAATAAAAAAACCCACGCGAAATAGTACGATCATCAACCGATAATTTTTCAGTAACAAAATTGTATTTTGTATGATTGCAACAGCATCGTCTTAGCTAAAATAAAAAAACCTAACACGAAATAGTTCGATAATACACCAATAACCGTTGAATAGCAAATTGCATTTTGTATCATTTTAACACATGGTCTGAGCTAGAATAAAAAAAACCCACGCGAAATAGTACGATAATCAACCGATAATTTTTCAGTAGCAAAATTGTATTTTGTATCATGGCAACAGCATCGTTTTAGCTTATATAAAAAAACCCAACACGAAATAGTTCAATAATACACCAATAACCGTTAAATAGCAAATTGCATTTTGTATCATTTCAACACATCGTCTGAGCTAGAATAAGAAAAACACACGCGAAATAGTACGATTATCAACCGATAATTTTTCAGTAGCAAAATTGTATTTTGTATCATTGCAACAGCATCGTCTTAGCTAAAATAAAAAAACCCAACACGAAATAGTTTGATAATACACTAATAACCGTTGAATAGCAAATTGCATTTTGTATCATTTTAACACATCGTCTTAGCTAGAATAAAAAAACCCACGCGAAATAGTACGATAATCAACCGATAATTTTTTAGTAGCATAATTGTATTTTGTATCATTGCAACAGCATCGTCTTAGCTAAAATAAAAAAACCCAACACGAAATAGTTTGATAATACACCAATAACCGTTGACTTGCAAATTGCATTTTGTATGATTTCAACACATCGTCTGAGCTAGAATAAAAAAAACCCACGCGAAATAGTACGATACTCAACCGATAATTTTTCAGTAGCAAAATTGTATTTTGTATCATTGCACCAGCATCGTCTAAGCTAAAATAAAAAAACCCAACACGAAACAGTTCGATAATACACCAATAACCGTTGCATAGCAAATTGCATTTTGTATCATTTCAACACATCGTCTTAGCTAGAATAAAAAAACCCACGCGAAATAGTACGATAATCAACCGATAATTTTTCAGTAGCAAAATTGTATTTGGTATTATTGCAACAGCATCGTCTTAGCTAAAATAAAAAAACCCAACACGAAATAGTTTGATAATACACCAATAACCGTTGAATAGCAAATTGCATTTTGTATCATTTCAACACATCGTTTTAGCTAGAATAAAAAAACCCACGCGAAATAGTACGATCATCAACCGATAATTTTTCAGTAGCAAAATTGTATTTTGTATGATTGCAACAGCATCGTCTTAGCTAAAATAAAAAAACCTAACACGAAATAGTTCGATAATACACCAATAACCGTTGAATAGCAAATTGCATTTTGTATTATTTTAACACATGGTCTGAGCTAGAATAAAAAAAACCCACGCGAAATAGTACAATAATCAACCGATAATTTTTCAGTAGCATAATTGTATTTTGTATCATTGCAACAGCATCGTCTTAGCTAAAATAAAAAAACCCAACACGAAATAGTTTGATAATACACCAATAACCGTTGAATAGCAAATTGCATTTTGTATCATTTCAACACATCGTCTTAGCTAGAATAAAAAAACCCACGCGAAATAGTACGATAATCAACCGATAATTTTTCAGTAGCAAAATTGTATTTTGTATTATTGCAACAGCATCGTCTTAGCTAAAATAAAAAAACCCAACACGAAATAGTTTGATAATACACCAATAACCGTTGAATAGCAAATTGCATTTTGTATCATTCTAACACATCGTTTTAGCTAGAATAAAAAAACCCACGCGAAATAGTACGATCATCAACCGATAATTTTTCAGTAACAAAATTGTATTTTGTATGATTGCAACAGCATCGTCTTAGCTAAAAAAAAAAAACCTAACACGAAATAGTTCGATAATACACCAATAACCGTTGAATAGCAAATTGCATTTTGTATCATTTTAACACATGGTCTGAGCTAGAATAAAAAAAACCCACGCGAAATAGTACGATAATCAACCGATAATTTTTTAGTAGCAAAATTGTATTTTGTATCATGGCAACAGCATCGTTTTAGCTTATATAAAAAAACCCAACACGAAATAGTTCAATAATACACCAATAACCGTTAAATAGCAAATTGCATTTTGTATCATTTCAACACATCGTCTGAGCTAGAATAAGAAAAACCCACGCGAAATAGTACGATTATCAACCGATAATTTTTCAGTAGCAAAATTGTATTTTGTATTATTGCAACAGCATCGTCTTAGCTAAAATAAAAAAACCCAACACGAAATAGTTTGATAATACACCAATAACCGTTGAATAGCAAATTGCATTTTGTATCATTTCAACACATCGTCTTAGCTAGAATAAAAAAACCCACGCGAAATAGTACGATAATCAACCGATAATTTTTCAGTAGCAAAATTGTATTTTGTATTATTGCAACAGCATCGTCTTAGCTAAAATAAAAAAACCCAACACGAAATAGTTTGATAATACACCAATAACCGTTGAATAGCAAATTGCATTTTGTATCATTTTAACACATCGTTTGAGCTAAATTAAAAAAAACCCACGCGAAATAGTACGATAATAAACCGATAATTTCTCAGTAGCAAAATTGTATTTTGTATCATTGCAACAGCATCGTCTAAGCTAAAATAAAAAAAAAATCAACACGAAATAGTTTGATAATACACCAATAACCGTTGAATAGCAAATTGCATTTTGTATTATTTCAACACATCGTTTTAGCTAGAATAAAAAAACCCACGCGAAATAGTACGATCATCAACCGATAATTTTTCAGTAGCAAAATTGTATTTTGTATGATTGCAACAGCATCGTCTTAGCTAAAATAAAAAAACCCAACACGAAATAGTTCGATAATACACCAATAACCGTTGCATAGCAAATTGCATTTTGTATCATTACAACACATCGTTTTAGCTAGAATAAAGAAACCCACGCGAAATAGTACGATCATCAACCGATAATTTTTCAGTAGCAAAATTGTATTTTGTATGATTGCAACAGCATCGTCTTAGCTAAAATAAAAAAACCTAACACGAAATAGTTCGATAATACACCAATAACCGTTGAATAGCAAATTGCATTTTGTATCATTTTAACACATGGTCTGAGCTAGAATAAAAAAAACCCACGCGAAATAGTACAATAATCAACCGATAATTTTTCAGTAGCATAATTGTATTTTGTATCATTGCAACAGCATCGTCTTAGCTAAAATAAAAAAACCTAACACGAAATAGTTCGATAATACACCAATAACCGTTGAATAGCAAATTGCATTTTGTATCATTTCAACACATCGTCTGAGCTAGAATAAAAAAAACCCACGCGAAATAGTACGATACTCAACCGATAATTTTTCAGTAGCAAAATTGTATTTTGTATCATTGCACCAGCATCGTATAAGCTAAAATAAAAAAACCCAACACGAAACAGTTCGATAATACACCAATAACCGTTGCATAGCAAATTGCATTTTGTATCATTTCAACACATCGTCTTAGCTAGAATAAAAAAACCCACGCGAAATAGTACGATAATCAACCGATAATTTTTCAGTAGCAAAATTGTATTTGGTATTATTGCAACAGCATCGTCTTAGCTAAAATAAAAAAACCCAACACGAAATAGTTTGATAATACACCAATAACCGTTGCATAGCAAATTGCATTTTGTATCATTTCAACACATCGTCATAGCTAGAATAAAAAAACCCACGCGAAATAGTACGATAATCAACCGATAATTTTTCAGTAGCAAAATTGTATTTTGTATTATTGCAACAGCATCGTCTTAGCTAAAATAAAAAAACCCAACACGAAATAGTTCGATAATACACCAATAACCGTTGCATAGCAAATTGCATTTTGTATCATTACAACACATCGTTTTAGCTAGAATAAAAAAACCCACGCGAAATAGTACGATCATCAACCGATAATTTTTCAGTAGCAAAATTGTATTTTGTATGATTGCAACAGCATCGTCTTAGCTAAAATAAAAAAACCTAACACGAAATAGTTCGATAATACACCAATAACCGTTGAATAGCAAATTGCATTTTGTATCATTTTAACACATGGTCTGAGTTTGAATAAAAAAAACCCACGCGAAATAGTACGATAATCAACCAATAATTTTTCAGTAGCATAATTGTATTTTGTATCATTGCAACAGCATCGTCTTAGCTAAAATAAAAAAACCCAACACGAAATAGTTTGATAATACACCAATAACCGTTGACTAGCAAATTGCATTTTGTATCATTTCAACACATCGTCTGAGCTAGAATAAAAAAAACCCACGCGAAATAGTACGATACTCAACCGATAATTTTTCAGTAGCAAAATTGTATTTTGTATCATTGCACCAGCATCGTCTTAGCTAAAATAAAAAAACCCAACACGAAACAGTTCGATAATACACCAATAACCGTTGCATAGCAAATTGCATTTTGTATCATTTCAACACATCGTCTTAGCTAGAATAAAAAAACCCACGCGAAATAGTACGATAATCAACCGATAATTTTTCAGTAGCAAAATTGTATTTTGTATGATTGCAACAGCATCGTCTTAGCTAAAATAAAAAAACCTAACACGAAATAGTTCGATAATACACCAATAACCGTTAAATAGCAAATTGCATTTTGTATCATTTTAACACATGGTCTGAGCTAGAATAAAAAAAACCCACGCGAAATAGTACGATAATCAACCGATAATTTTTCAGTAGCAAAATTGTATTTTGTATCATGGCAACAGCATCGTTTTAGCTTATATAAAAAAACCCAACACGAAATAGTTCAATAATACACCAATAACCGTTGAATAGCAAATTGCATTTTGTATCATTTCAACACATCGTCTGAGCTAGAATAAGAAAAACCCACGCGAAATAGTACGATTATCAACCGATAATTTTTCAGTAGCAAAATTGTATTTTGTATCATTGCAACAGCATCGTCTTAGCTAAAATAAATAAACCCAACACGAAATAGTATGATAATACACTAATAACCGTTGAATAGCAAATTGCATTTTGTATCATTTTAACACATCGTTTGAGCTAAATTAAAAAAAACTCACGCGAAATAGTACGATAATAAACCGATAATTTCTCAGTAGCAAAATTGTATTTTGTATCATTGCAACAGCATCGTCTAAGCTAAAATAAAAAAACCCAACACGAAATAGTTTGATAATACACCAATAACCGTTGAATAGCAAATTGCATTTTGTATCATTTTAACACATGGTCTGAGCTAGAATAAAAAAAACCCACGCGAAATAGTACAATAATCAACCGATAATTTTTCAGTAGCATAATTGTATTTTGTATCATTGCAACAGCATCGTCTTAGCTAAAATAAAAAAACCCAACACGAAATAGTTTGATAATACACCAATAACCGTTAAATAGCAAATTGCATTTTGTATCATTTCAACACATCGTCTTAGCTAGAATAAAAAAACCCACGCGAAATAGTACGATAATCAACCGATAATTTTTCAGTAGCAAAATTGTATTTTGTATGATTGCAACAGCATCGTCTTAGCTAAAATAAAAAAACCTAACACGAAATAGTTCGATAATACACCAATAACCGTTGAATAGCAAATTGCATTTTGTATCATTTTAACACATGGTCTGAGCTAGAATAAAAAAAACCCACGCGAAATAGTACAATAATCAACCGATAATTTTTCAGTAGCATAATTGTATTTTGTATCATTGCAACAGCATCGTCTTAGCTAAAATAAAAAAACCTAACACGAAATAGTTCGATAATACACCAATAACCGTTGAATAGCAAATTGCATTTTGTATCATTTCAACACATCGTCTGAGCTAGAATAAAAAAAACCCACGCGAAATAGTACGATACTCAACCGATAATTTTTCAGTAGCAAAATTGTATTTTGTATCATTGCACCAGCATCGTATAAGCTAAAATAAAAAAACCCAACACGAAACAGTTCGATAATACACCAATAACCGTTGCATAGCAAATTGCATTTTGTATCATTTCAACACATCGTCTTAGCTAGAATAAAAAAACCCACGCGAAATAGTACGATAATCAACCGATAATTTTTCAGTAGCAAAATTGTATTTGGTATTATTGCAACAGCATCGTCTTAGCTAAAATAAAAAAACCCAACACGAAATAGTTTGATAATACACCAATAACCGTTGCATAGCAAATTGCATTTTGTATCATTTCAACACATCGTCATAGCTAGAATAAAAAAACCCACGCGAAATAGTACGATAATCAACCGATAATTTTTCAGTAGCAAAATTGTATTTTGTATTATTGCAACAGCATCGTCTTAGCTAAAATAAAAAAACCCAACACGAAATAGTTCGATAATACACCAATAACCGTTGCATAGCAAATTGCATTTTGTATCATTACAACACATCGTTTTAGCTAGAATAAAAAAACCCACGCGAAATAGTACGATCATCAACCGATAATTTTTCAGTAGCAAAATTGTATTTTGTATGATTGCAACAGCATCGTCTTAGCTAAAATAAAAAAACCTAACACGAAATAGTTCGATAATACACCAATAACCGTTGAATAGCAAATTGCATTTTGTATCATTTTAACACATGGTCTGAGTTTGAATAAAAAAAACCCACGCGAAATAGTACGATAATCAACCAATAATTTTTCAGTAGCATAATTGTATTTTGTATCATTGCAACAGCATCGTCTTAGCTAAAATAAAAAAACCCAACACGAAATAGTTTGATAATACACCAATAACCGTTGACTAGCAAATTGCATTTTGTATCATTTCAACACATCGTCTGAGCTAGAATAAAAAAAACCCACGCGAAATAGTACGATACTCAACCGATAATTTTTCAGTAGCAAAATTGTATTTTGTATCATTGCACCAGCATCGTCTTAGCTAAAATAAAAAAACCCAACACGAAACAGTTCGATAATACACCAATAACCGTTGCATAGCAAATTGCATTTTGTATCATTTCAACACATCGTCTTAGCTAGAATAAAAAAACCCACGCGAAATAGTACGATAATCAACCGATAATTTTTCAGTAGCAAAATTGTATTTTGTATGATTGCAACAGCATCGTCTTAGCTAAAATAAAAAAACCCAACACGAAATAGTTTGATAATACACCAATAACCGTTGAATAGCAAATTGCATTTTGTATCATTTCAACACATCGTCTTAGCTAGAATAAAAAAACCCACGCGAAATAGTACGATAATCAACCGATAATTTTTCAGTAGCAAAATTGTATTTTGTATTATTGCAACAGCATCGTCTTAGCTAAAATAAAAAAACCCAACACGAAAGAGTTTGATAATACACCAATAACCGTTGAATAGCAAATTGCATTTTGTATCATTTTAACACATCGTTTGAGCTAAATTAAAAAAAACCCACGCGAAATAGTACGATAATAAACCGATAATTTCTCAGTAGCAAAATTGTATTTTGTATCATTGCAACAGCATCGTCTAAGCTAAAATAAAAAAAAAATCAACACGAAATAGTTTGATAATACACCAATAACCGTTGAATAGCAAATTGCATTTTGTATTATTTCAACACATCGTTTTAGCTAGAATAAAAAAACCCACGCGAAATAGTACGATCATCAACCGATAATTTTTCAGTAGCAAAATTGTATTTTGTATGATTGCAACAGCATCGTCTTAGCTAAAATAAAAAAACCCAACACGAAATAGTTCGATAATACACCAATAACCGTTGCATAGCAAATTGCATTTTGTATCATTACAACACATCGTTTTAGCTAGAATAAAGAAACCCACGCGAAATAGTACGATCATCAACCGATAATTTTTCAGTAGCAAAATTGTATTTTGTATGATTGCAACAGCATCGTCTTAGCTAAAATAAAAAAACCTAACACGAAATAGTTCGATAATACACCAATAACCGTTGAATAGCAAATTGCATTTTGTATCATTTTAACACATGGTCTGAGCTAGAATAAAAAAAACCCACGCGAAATAGTACAATAATCAACCGATAATTTTTCAGTAGCATAATTGTATTTTGTATCATTGCAACAGCATCGTCTTAGCTAAAATAAAAAAACCTAACACGAAATAGTTCGATAATACACCAATAACCGTTGAATAGCAAATTGCATTTTGTATCATTTCAACACATCGTCTGAGCTAGAATAAAAAAAACCCACGCGAAATAGTACGATACTCAACCGATAATTTTTCAGTAGCAAAATTGTATTTTGTATCATTGCACCAGCATCGTATAAGCTAAAATAAAAAAACCCAACACGAAACAGTTCGATAATACACCAATAACCGTTGCATAGCAAATTGCATTTTGTATCATTTCAACACATCGTCTTAGCTAGAATAAAAAAACCCACGCGAAATAGTACGATAATCAACCGATAATTTTTCAGTAGCAAAATTGTATTTGGTATTATTGCAACAGCATCGTCTTAGCTAAAATAAAAAAACCCAACACGAAATAGTTTGATAATACACCAATAACCGTTGCATAGCAAATTGCATTTTGTATCATTTCAACACATCGTCATAGCTAGAATAAAAAAACCCACGCGAAATAGTACGATAATCAACCGATAATTTTTCAGTAGCAAAATTGTATTTTGTATTATTGCAACAGCATCGTCTTAGCTAAAATAAAAAAACCCAACACGAAATAGTTCGATAATACACCAATAACCGTTGCATAGCAAATTGCATTTTGTATCATTACAACACATCGTTTTAGCTAGAATAAAAAAACCCACGCGAAATAGTACGATCATCAACCGATAATTTTTCAGTAGCAAAATTGTATTTTGTATGATTGCAACAGCATCGTCTTAGCTAAAATAAAAAAACCTAACACGAAATAGTTCGATAATACACCAATAACCGTTGAATAGCAAATTGCATTTTGTATCATTTTAACACATGGTCTGAGTTTGAATAAAAAAAACCCACGCGAAATAGTACGATAATCAACCAATAATTTTTCAGTAGCATAATTGTATTTTGTATCATTGCAACAGCATCGTCTTAGCTAAAATAAAAAAACCCAACACGAAATAGTTTGATAATACACCAATAACCGTTGACTAGCAAATTGCATTTTGTATCATTTCAACACATCGTCTGAGCTAGAATAAAAAAAACCCACGCGAAATAGTACGATACTCAACCGATAATTTTTCAGTAGCAAAATTGTATTTTGTATCATTGCACCAGCATCGTCTTAGCTAAAATAAAAAAACCCAACACGAAACAGTTCGATAATACACCAATAACCGTTGCATAGCAAATTGCATTTTGTATCATTTCAACACATCGTCTTAGCTAGAATAAAAAAACCCACGCGAAATAGTACGATAATCAACCGATAATTTTTCAGTAGCAAAATTGTATTTTGTATGATTGCAACAGCATCGTCTTAGCTAAAATAAAAAAACCTAACACGAAATAGTTCGATAATACACCAATAACCGTTAAATAGCAAATTGCATTTTGTATCATTTTAACACATGGTCTGAGCTAGAATAAAAAAAACCCACGCGAAATAGTACGATAATCAACCGATAATTTTTCAGTAGCAAAATTGTATTTTGTATCATGGCAACAGCATCGTTTTAGCTTATATAAAAAAACCCAACACGAAATAGTTCAATAATACACCAATAACCGTTGAATAGCAAATTGCATTTTGTATCATTTCAACACATCGTCTGAGCTAGAATAAGAAAAACCCACGCGAAATAGTACGATTATCAACCGATAATTTTTCAGTAGCAAAATTGTATTTTGTATCATTGCAACAGCATCGTCTTAGCTAAAATAAATAAACCCAACACGAAATAGTTTGATAATACACTAATAACCGTTGAATAGCAAATTGCATTTTGTATCATTTTAACACATCGTTTGAGCTAAATTAAAAAAAACTCACGCGAAATAGTACGATAATAAACCGATAATTTCTCAGTAGCAAAATTGTATTTTGTATCATTGCAACAGCATCGTCTAAGCTAAAATAAAAAAACCCAACACGAAATAGTTTGATAATACACCAATAACCGTTGAATAGCAAATTGCATTTTGTATCATTTTAACACATGGTCTGAGCTAGAATAAAAAAAACCCACGCGAAATAGTACAATAATCAACCGATAATTTTTCAGTAGCATAATTGTATTTTGTATCATTGCAACAGCATCGTCTTAGCTAAAATAAAAAAACCCAACACGAAATAGTTTGATAATACACCAATAACCGTTAAATAGCAAATTGCATTTTGTATCATTTCAACACATCGTCTTAGCTAGAATAAAAAAACCCACGCGAAATAGTACGATAATCAACCGATAATTTTTCAGTAGCAAAATTGTATTTTGTATGATTGCAACAGCATCGTCTTAGCTAAAATAAAAAAACCTAACACGAAATAGTTCGATAATACACCAATAACCGTTGAATAGCAAATTGCATTTTGTATCATTTTAACACATGGTCTGAGCTAGAATAAAAAAAACCCACGCGAAATAGTACAATAATCAACCGATAATTTTTCAGTAGCATAATTGTATTTTGTATCATTGCAACAGCATCGTCTTAGCTAAAATAAAAAAACCTAACACGAAATAGTTCGATAATACACCAATAACCGTTGAATAGCAAATTGCATTTTGTATCATTTCAACACATCGTCTGAGCTAGAATAAAAAAAACCCACGCGAAATAGTACGATACTCAACCGATAATTTTTCAGTAGCAAAATTGTATTTTGTATCATTGCACCAGCATCGTATAAGCTAAAATAAAAAAACCCAACACGAAACAGTTCGATAATACACCAATAACCGTTGCATAGCAAATTGCATTTTGTATCATTTCAACACATCGTCTTAGCTAGAATAAAAAAACCCACGCGAAATAGTACGATAATCAACCGATAATTTTTCAGTAGCAAAATTGTATTTGGTATTATTGCAACAGCATCGTCTTAGCTAAAATAAAAAAACCCAACACGAAATAGTTTGATAATACACCAATAACCGTTGCATAGCAAATTGCATTTTGTATCATTTCAACACATCGTCATAGCTAGAATAAAAAAACCCACGCGAAATAGTACGATAATCAACCGATAATTTTTCAGTAGCAAAATTGTATTTTGTATTATTGCAACAGCATCGTCTTAGCTAAAATAAAAAAACCCAACACGAAATAGTTCGATAATACACCAATAACCGTTGCATAGCAAATTGCATTTTGTATCATTACAACACATCGTTTTAGCTAGAATAAAAAAACCCACGCGAAATAGTACGATCATCAACCGATAATTTTTCAGTAGCAAAATTGTATTTTGTATGATTGCAACAGCATCGTCTTAGCTAAAATAAAAAAACCTAACACGAAATAGTTCGATAATACACCAATAACCGTTGAATAGCAAATTGCATTTTGTATCATTTTAACACATGGTCTGAGTTTGAATAAAAAAAACCCACGCGAAATAGTACGATAATCAACCAATAATTTTTCAGTAGCATAATTGTATTTTGTATCATTGCAACAGCATCGTCTTAGCTAAAATAAAAAAACCCAACACGAAATAGTTTGATAATACACCAATAACCGTTGACTAGCAAATTGCATTTTGTATCATTTCAACACATCGTCTGAGCTAGAATAAAAAAAACCCACGCGAAATAGTACGATACTCAACCGATAATTTTTCAGTAGCAAAATTGTATTTTGTATCATTGCACCAGCATCGTCTTAGCTAAAATAAAAAAACCCAACACGAAACAGTTCGATAATACACCAATAACCGTTGCATAGCAAATTGCATTTTGTATCATTTCAACACATCGTCTTAGCTAGAATAAAAAAACCCACGCGAAATAGTACGATAATCAACCGATAATTTTTCAGTAGCAAAATTGTATTTTGTATGATTGCAACAGCATCGTTTTAGCTTATATAAAAAAACCCAACACGAAATAGTTCAATAATACACCAATAACCGTTGAATAGCAAATTGCATTTTGTATCATTTCAACACATCGTCTGAGCTAGAATAAGAAAAACCCACGCGAAATAGTACGATTATCAACCGATAATTTTTCAGTAGCAAAATTGTATTTTGTATCATTGCAACAGCATCGTCTTAGCTAAAATAAATAAACCCAACACGAAATAGTTTGATAATACACTAATAACCGTTGAATAGCAAATTGCATTTTGTATCATTTTAACACATCGTTTGAGCTAAATTAAAAAAAACTCACGCGAAATAGTACGATAATAAACCGATAATTTCTCAGTAGCAAAATTGTATTTTGTATCATTGCAACAGCATCGTCTAAGCTAAAATAAAAAAACCCAACACGAAATAGTTTGATAATACACCAATAACCGTTGAATAGCAAATTGCATTTTGTATCATTTTAACACATGGTCTGAGCTAGAATAAAAAAAACCCACGCGAAATAGTACAATAATCAACCGATAATTTTTCAGTAGCATAATTGTATTTTGTATCATTGCAACAGCATCGTCTTAGCTAAAATAAAAAAACCCAACACGAAATAGTTTGATAATACACCAATAACCGTTAAATAGCAAATTGCATTTTGTATCATTTCAACACATCGTCTTAGCTAGAATAAAAAAACCCACGCGAAATAGTACGATAATCAACCGATAATTTTTCAGTAGCAAAATTGTATTTTGTATTATTGCAACAGCATCGTCTTAGCTAAAATAAAAAAACCCAACACGAAATAGTTTGATAATACACCAATGACCGTTGAATAGCAAATTGCATTTTGTATCATTTCAACACATCGTTTTAGCTAGAATAAAAAAACCCACGCGAAATAGTACGATCATCAACCGATAATTTTTCAGTAACAAAATTGTATTTTGTATGATTGCAACAGCATCGTCTTAGCTAAAATAAAAAAACCTAACACGAAATAGTTCGATAATACACCAATAACCGTTGAATAGCAAATTGCATTTTGTATCATTTCAACACATCGTCTGAGCTAGAATAAAAAAAACCCACGCGAAATAGTACGATACTCAACCGATAATTTTTCAGTAGCAAAATTGTATTTTGTATCATTGCACCAGCATCGTATAAGCTAAAATAAAAAAACCCAACACGAAACAGTTCGATAATACACCAATAACCGTTGCATAGCAAATTGCATTTTGTATCATTTCAACACATCGTCTTAGCTAGAATAAAAAAACCCACGCGAAATAGTACGATAATAAACCGATAATTTCTCAGTAGCAAAATTGTATTTTGTATCATTGCAACAGCATCGTCTAAGCTAAAATAAAAAAACCCAACACGAAATAGTTTGATAATACACCAATAACCGTTGCATAGCAAATTGCATTTTGTATCATTTCAACACATCGTCATAGCTAGAATAAAAAAACCCACACTAAATAGTACGATAATCAACCGATAATTTTTCAGTAGCAAAATTGTATTTTGTATTATTGCAACAGCATCGTCTTAGCTAAAATAAAAAAACCCAACACGAAATAGTTCGATAATACACCAATAACCGTTGCATAGCAAATTGCATTTTGTATCATTACAACACATCGTTTTAGCTAGAATAAAAAAACCCACGCGAAATAGTACGATCATCAACCGATAATTTTTCAGTAGCAAAATTGTATTTTGTATGATTGCAACAGCATCGTCTTAGCTAAAATAAAAAAACCTAACACGAAATAGTTCGATAATACACCAATAACCGTTGAATAGCAAATTGCATTTTGTATCATTTTAACACATGGTCTGAGTTTGAATAAAAAGAACCCACGCGAAATAGTACGATAATCAACCGATAATTTTTCAGTAGCATAATTGTATTTTGTATCATTGCAACAGCATCGTCTTAGCTAAAATAAAAAAACCCAACACGAAATAGTTTGATAATACACCAATAACCGTTGACTAGCAAATTGCATTTTGTATCATTTCAACACATCGTCTGAGCTAGAATAAAAAAAACCCACGCGAAATAGTACGATACTCAACCGATAATTTTTCAGTAGCAAAATTGTATTTTGTATCATTGCACCAGCATCGTCTAAGCTAAAATAAAAAAACCCAACACGAAACAGTTCGATAATACACCAATAACCGTTGCATAGCAAATTGCATTTTGTATCATTTTAACACATCGTCTTAGCTAGAATAAAAAAACCCACGCGAAATAGTACGATAATCAACCGATAATTTTTCAGTAGCAAAATTGTATTTTGTATGATTGCAACAGCATCGTCTTAGCTAAAATAAAAAAACCTAACACGAAATAGTTCGATAATACACCAATAACCGTTAAATAGCAAATTGCATTTTGTATCATTTTAACACATGGTCTGAGCTAGAATAAAAAAAACCCACGCGAAATAGTACGATAATCAACCGATAATTTTTCAGTAGCAAAATTGTATTTTGTATCATGGCAACAGCATCGTTTTAGCTTATATAAAAAAACCCAACACGAAATAGTTCAATAATACACCAATAACCGTTGAATAGCAAATTGCATTTTGTATCATTTCAACACATCGTCCGAGCTAGAATAAGAAAAACCCACGCGAAATAGTACGATTATCAACCGATAATTTTTCAGTAGCAAAATTGTATTTTGTATCATTGCAACAGCATCGTCTTAGCTAAAATAAAAAAACCCAACACGAAATAGTTTGATAATACACTAATAACCGTTGAATAGCAAATTGCATTTTGTATCATTTTAACACATCGTTTGAGCTAAATTAAAAAAAACCCACGCGAAATAGTACGATAATAAACCGATAATTTCTAAGTAGCAAAATTGTATTTTGTATCATTGCAACAGCATCGTCTAAGCTAAAATAAAAAAACCCAACACGAAATAGTTTGATAATACACCAATAACCGTTGAATAGCAAATTGCATTTTGTATCATTTCAACACATCGTTTTAGCTAGAATAAAAAAACCCACGCGAAATAGTACGATCATCAACCGATAATTTTTCAGTAGCAAAATTGTATTTTGTATGATTGCAACAGCATCGTCTTAGCTAAAATAAAAAAACCCAACACGAAATAGTTCGATAATACACCAATAACCGTTGCATAGCAAATTGCATTTTGTATCATTACAACACATCGTTTTAGCTAGAATAAAAAAACCCACGCGAAATAGTACGATCATCAACCGATAATTTTTCAGTAGCAAAATTGTATTTTGTATGATTGCAACAGCATCGTCTTAGCTAAAATAAAAAAACCTAACACGAAATAGTTCGATAATACACCAATAACCGTTGAATAGCAAATTGCATTTTGTATCATTTTAACACATGGTCTGAGCTAGAATAAAAAAAACCTACGCGAAATAGTACAATAATCAACCGATAATTTTTCAGTAGCATAATTGTATTTTGTATCATTGCAACAGCATCGTCTTAGCTAAAATAAAAAAACCCAACACGAAATAGTTTGATAATACACCAATAACCGTTGAATAGCAAATTGCATTTTGTATCATTTCAACACATCGTCTTAGCTAGAATAAAAAAACCCACGCGAAATAGTACGATAATCAACCGATAATTTTTCAGTAGCAAAATTGTATTTTGTATTATTGCAACAGCATCGTCTTAGCTAAAATAAAAAAACCCAACACGAAATAGTTTGATAATACACCAATAACCGTTGAATAGCAAATTGCATTTTGTATCATTTCAACACATCGTTTTAGCTAGAATAAAAAAACCCACGCGAAATAGTACGATCATCAACCGATAATTTTTCAGTAACAAAATTGTATTTTGTATGATTGCAACAGCATCGTCTTAGCTAAAATAAAAAAACCTAACACGAAATAGTTCGATAATACACCAATAACCGTTGAATAGCAAATTGCATTTTGTATCATTTTAACACATGGTCTGAGCTAGAATAAAAAAAACCCACGCGAAATAGTACGATAATCAACCGATAATTTTTCAGTAGCAAAATTGTATTTTGTATCATGGCAACAGCATCGTTTTAGCTTATATAAAAAAACCCAACACGAAATAGTTCGATAATACACCAATAACCGTTAAATAGCAAATTGCATTTTGTATCATTTCAACACATCGTCTGAGCTAGAATAAAAAAAACCCACGCGAAATAGTACGAGAATCAACCGATAATTTTTCAGTAGCAAAATTGTATTTTGTATCATTGCAACAGCATCGTCTTAGCTAAAATAAAAAAACCCAGCACGAAATACTTCAATAATACACCAATAACCGTAGAATAGCAAATTGCATTTTGTATCATTTCAACACATCGTCTGAGCTAGAATAAAAAAAACCCACGCAAAATAGTACGCTACTCAACCGATAATTTTTCAGTAGCAAAATTGTATTTCGTATCATTGCAACAGGTTCGTCTAAGCTAAAATAAAAAAACCCAACACGAAACAGTTCGATAATACACCAATAACCGTAGAATAGCAAATTGCATTTTGTATCATTTCAACACATCGTCTGAGCTAGAATAAAAAAACCCACGCGAAATAGTACGATCATCAACCGATAATTTTTCAGTAGCAAAATTGTATTTTGTATGATTGCAACAGCATCGTCTTAGCTAAAATAAAAAAACCCAACACGAAATAGTTCGATAATACACCAATAACCGTTAAATAGCAAATTGCATTTTGTATCATTTTAACACATGGTCTGAGCTAGAATAAAAAAAACCCACGCGAAATAGTACGATAATCAACCGATAATTTTTCAGTAGCAAAATTGTATTTTGTATCATGGCAACAGCATCGTTTTAGCTTATATAAAAAAACCCAACACGAAATAGTTCGATAATACACCAATAACCGTTGAATAGCAAATTGCATTTTGTATCATTTTAACACATCGTTTTAGCTAGAATAAAAAAACCCACGCGAAATAGTACGATCATCAACCGATAATTTTTCAGTAGCAAAATTGTATTTTGTATGATTGCAACAGCATCGTCTTAGCTAAAATAAAAAAACCCAACACGAAATAGTTCGATAATAAACCAATAACCGTTGCATAGCAAATTGCATTTTGTATCATTTCAACACATCGTCTTAGCTAGAATAAAAAAACCCACGCGAAGTAGTACGAGAATCAACCGATAATTTTTTAGTAGCAAAATTGTATTTTGTATTATTGCAACAGCATCGTCTTAGCTAAAATAAAAAAACCCAACACGAAATAGTTCGATAATACACCAATAACCGTTGAATAGCAAATTGTATTTTGTATCATTTCAACACATCGTCTGAGCTAGAATAAAAAAAACCCACGCGAAATAGTACGATAATCAACCGATAATTTTTCAGTAGCAAAATTGTATTTTGTATCATTGCAACAGCATCTTCTTAGCTAAAATAAAAAAACCCAACACGAAATAGTTTGATAATATACCAATAACTGTTGAATAGCAAATTGCATTTTGTATTATTGCAACAGCATCGTCTGAGCTAGAATAAAAAACTTCACGCGAAATAGCCTGATAATTAACCGACAATTTTTAAGTAGCATAATTGCATTTTTTATCATTTCAACAGCATCGTCTTAGCTAAAATAAAAAAACCCAACACGAAATAGTTCGATAATACACCAATAACCGTTGAATAGCAAATTGCATTTTGTATCATGTCAACTCATCGTCTGAGCTAGAATAAAAAAAACCCACGCGAAATAGTACGATAATCAACCGATAATTTTTCAGTAGCAAAATTGTATTTTGTATCATTGCAACAGCATTGTCTTAGCTAAAATAAAAAAATCCAACACGAAATAGTTTGATTATACACCAATAACCGTTGAATAGCAAATTGCATTTTGTATCATTTTAACACATCGTTTGAGCTAAATTAAAAAAAACCCACGCGAAATAGTACGATAATAAACCGATAATTTCTCAGTAGCAAAATTGTATTTTGTATCATTGCAACAGCATCGTCTAAGCTAAAATAAAAAAACCCAACACGAAATAGTTTAATAATACACCAATAACCGTTGAATAGCCAATTGCATTTTGTATGAATTCAACACATCGTCTGAGCTAGAATAAAAAAACCCACGCGAAATAGTACGATCATCAACCGATAATTTTTCAGTAGCAAAATTGTATTTTGTATGATTGCAACAGCATCGTCTTAGCTAAAATAAAAAAACCCAACACGAAATAGTTCGATAATACACCAATAACCGTTAAATAGCAAATTGCATTTTGTATCATTTCAACACATCGTCTGAGCTAGAATAAAAAAAACCCACGCGAAATAGTACGATAATCAACCGATAATTTTTCAGTAGCAAAATTGTATTTTGTATCATTGCAACAGCATCGTCTTAGCTAAAATATAAAAACCCAACACGAAATAGTTTGATTATACACCAATAACCGTTGAATAGCAAATTGCATTTTGTATCATTTTAACACATCGTTTGAGCTAAATTAAAAAAAACCCACGCGAAATAGTACGATAATAAACCGATAATTTCTCAGTAGCAAAATTGTATTTTGTATCATTGCAACAGCATCGTCTAAGCTAAAATAAAAAAACCCAACACGAAATAGTTTAATAATACACCAATAACCGTTGAATAGCCAATTGCATTTTGTATCAATTCAACACATCGTCTGAGCTAGAATAAAAAAACCCACGCGAAATAGTACGATAATCAACCGATAATTTTTCAGTAGCAAAATTGTATTTTGTATTATTGCAACAGCATCGTTTTAGCTAAAATAAAAAAACCCAGCACGAAATAGTTCGATAATACACCAATAACCGTTGAATAGCAAATTGCATTTTGTATCATTTCAACACATCGTCTGAGCTAGAATAAAAAAAACCCACGCGAAATAGTACGATACTCAACCGATAATTTTTCAGTAGCAAAATTGTATTTTGTATCATTGCACCAGCATTGTCTAAGCTAAAATAAAAAAACCCAACACGAAACAGTTCGATAATACACTAATAACCGTTGCATAGCAAATTGCATTTTGTATCATTTCAACACATCGTCTTAGCTAGAATAAAAAAACCCACGCGAAATAGTACGATAATCAACCGATAATTTTTCAGTAGCAAAATTGTATTTTGTATTATTGCAACAGCATCGTCTTAGCTAAAATAAAAAAACCCAACACGAAATAGTTTGATAATACACTAATAACCGTTGAATAGCAAATTGCATTTTGTATCATTTTAACACATCGTTTGAGCTAAATTAAAAAAAACCCACGCGAAATAGTACGATAATAAACCGATAATTTCTCAGTAGCAAAATTGTATTTTGTATCATTGCAACAGCATCGTCTAAGCTAAAATAAAAAAACCCAACACGAAATAGTTTGATAATACACCAATAACCGTTGAATAGCAAATTGCATTTTGTATCATTTCAACACATCGTTTTAGCTAGAATAAAAAAACCCACGCGAAATAGTACGATCATCAACCGATAATTTTTCAGTAGCAAAATTGTATTTTGTATGATTGCAACAGCATCGTCTTAGCTAAAATAAAAAAACCCAACACGAAATAGTTCGATAATACACCAATAACCGTTGCATAGCAAATTGCATTTTGTATCATTACAACACATCGTTTTAGCTAGAATAAAAAAACCCACGCGAAATAGTACGATCATCAACCGATAATTTTTCAGTAGCAAAATTGTATTTTGTATGATTGCAACAGCATCGTCTTAGCTAAAATAAAAAAACCTAATACGAAATAGTTCGATAATACACCAATAACCGTTGAATAGCAAATTGCATTTTGTATCATTTTAACACATCGTTTGAACTAAATTAAAAAAAACCCACGCGAAATAGTACGATAATAAACCGATAATTTCTCAGTAGCAAAATTGTATTTTGTATTATTGCAACAGCATCGTCTTAGCTAAAATAAAAAAACCCAACACGAAATAGTTTAATAATACACCAATAACCGTTGAATAGCAAATTGCATTTTGTATCATTTCAACACATCGTTTTAGCTAGAATAAAAAAACCCACGCGAAATAGTACGATGATCAACCGATAATTTTTCAGTAGCAAAATTGTATTTTGTATGATTGCAACAGCATCGTCTTAGCTAAAATAAAAAAACATAACACGAAATAGTTCGATAATACACCAATAACCGTTGCATAGCAAATTGCATTTTGTATCATTACAACACATCGTTTTAGCTAGAATAAAAAAACCCACGCGAAATAGTACGATCATCAACCGATAATTTTTCAGTAGCAAAATTGTATTTTGTATGATTGCAACAGCATCGTCTTAGCTAAAATAAAAAAACCTAACACGAAATAGTTCGATAATACACCAATAACCGTTGAATAGCAAATTGCATTTTGTATCATTTTAACACATGGTCTGAGCTAGAATAAAAAAAACCCACGCGAAATAGTACGATAATCAACCGATAATTTTTCAGTAGCATAATTGTATTTTGTATCATTGCACCAGCATCGTCTGAGCTAAAATAAAAAAACCCAACACGAAACAGTTCGATAATACACCAATAACCGTTGCATAGCAAATTGCATTTTGTATCATTTCAACACATCGTCTTAGCTAGAATAAAAAAACCCACGCGAAATAGTACGATACTCAACCGATAATTTTTCAGTAGCAAAATTGTATTTTGTATCATTGCACCAGCATCGTCTAAGCTAAAATAAAAAAACCCAACACAAAAATGTTCGATAATACACCAATAACCGTTGCATAGCAAATTGCATTTTGTATCATTTCAACACATCGTCTTAGCTAGAATAAAAAAACCTAACACGAAATAGTTCGATAATACACCAACAACCGTTGAATAGAAAATTGCATTTTGTATCATTTTAACACATGGTCTGAGCTAGAATAAAAAAAACCCACGCGAAATAGTACGATAATCAACCGATAATTTTTCAGTAGCATAATTGTATTTTGTATCATTGCAACAGCATCGTCTTAGCTAAAATAAAAAAACCCAACACGAAATAGTTTGATAATACACCAATAACCGTTGACTAGCAAATTGCATTTTGTATCATTTCAACACATCGTCTGAGCTAGAATAAAAAAAACCCACGCGAAATAGTACGATACTCAACCGATAATTTTTCAGCAGCAAAATTGTATTTTGTATCATTGCACCAGCATCGTATAAGCTAAAATAAAAAAACCCAACACGAAACAGTTCGATAATACACCAATAACCGTTGCATAGGAAATTGCATTTTGTATCATTTCAACACATCGTCTTAGCTAGAATAAAAAAACCCACGCGAAATAGTACGATAATCAACCGATAATTTTTCAGTAGCATAATTGCATTTTGTATCATTTCAACAGCATCGTCTTAGCTAAAATAAAAAAACCCAACACGAAATAGTTCAATAATACACCAATAACCGTTGAATAGCAAATTGCATTTTGTATCATTTCAACACATCGTCTGAGCTAGAATAAGAAAAACCCACGCGAAATAGTACGATAATCAACCGATAATTTTTCAGTAGCAAAATTGTATTTTGTATCATTGCAACAGCATCGTCTTAGCTAAAATAAAAAAACCCAACACGAAATAGTTTGATAATACACTAATAACCGTTAAATAGCAAATTGCATTTTGTATCATTTAAACACATCGTTTGAGCTAAATTAAAAAAAACCCACGCGAAATAGTACGATAATAAACCGATAATTTCTCAGTAGCAAAATTGTATTTTGTATCATTGCAACAGCATCGTCTAAGCTAAAATAAAAAAACCCAACACGAAATAGTTTAATAATACACCAATAACCGTTGAATAGCCAATTGCATTTTGTATCAATTCAACACATCGTCTGAGCTAGAATGAAAAAACCCACGCGAAATAGTACGATAATCAACCGATAATTTTTCAGTAGCAAAATTGTATTTTGTATTATTGCAACAGCATCGTTTTAGCTAAAATAAAAAAACCCAGCACGAAATAGTTCGATAATACACCAATAACCGTTGAATAGCAAATTGCATTTTGTATCATTTCAACACATCGTCTGAGCTAGAATAAAAAAAACCCACGCGAAATAGTACGATACTCAACCGATAATTTTTCAGTAGCATAATTGTATTTTGTATCATTGCACCAGCATCGTCTAAGCTAAAATAAAAAAACCCAACACGAAACAGTTCGATAATACACCAATAACCGTTGCATAGCAAATTGCATTTTGTATCATTTCAACACATCGTCTTAGCTAGAATAAAAAAACCCACGCGAAATAGTACGATAATCAACCGATAATTTTTCAGTAGCAAAATTGTATTTTGTATGATTGCAACAGCATCGTCTTAGCTAAAATAAAAAAACCTAACACGAAATAGTTCGATAATACACCAATAACCGTTGAATAGCAAATTGCATTTTGTATCATTTTAACACATCGTTTGAACTAAATTAAAAAAAACCCACGCGAAATAGTACGATAATAAACCGATAATTTCTCAGTAGCAAAATTGTATTTTGTATTATTGCAACAGCATCGTCTTAGCTAAAATAAAAAAACCCAACACGAAATAGTTTAATAATACACCAATAACCGTTGAATAGCAAATTGCATTTTGTATCATTTCAACACATCGTTTTAGCTAGAATAAAAAAACCCACGCGAAATAGTACGATCATCAACCGATAATTTTTCAGTAGCAAAATTGTATTTTGTATGATTGCAACAGCATCGTCTTAGCTAAAATAAAAAAACATAACACGAAATAGTTCGATAATACACCAATAACCGTTGCATAGCAAATTGCATTTTGTATCATTACAACACATCGTTTTAGCTAGAATAAAAAAACCCACGCGAAATAGTACGATCATCAACCGATAATTTTTCAGTAGCAAAATTGTATTTTGTATGATTGCAACAGCATCGTCTTAGCTAAAATAAAAAAACCTAACACGAAATAGTTCGATAATACACCAATAACCGTTGAATAGCAAATTGCATTTTGTATCATTTTAACACATGGTCTGAGCTAGAATAAAAAAAACCCACGCGAAATAGTACGATAATCAACCGATAATTTTTCAGTAGCATAATTGTATTTTGTATCATTGCACCAGCATCGTCTGAGCTAAAATAAAAAAACCCAACACGAAACAGTTCGATAATACACCAATAACCGTTGCATAGCAAATTGCATTTTGTATAATTTCAACACATCGTCTTAGCTAGAATAAAAAAACCCACGCGAAATAGTACGATACTCAACCGATAATTTTTCAGTAGCAAAATTGTATTTTGTATCATTGCACCAGCATCGTCTAAGCTAAAATAAAAAAACCCAACACAAAACAGTTCGATAATACACCAATAACCGTTGCATAGCAAATTGCATTTTGTATCATTTCAACACATCGTCTTAGCTAGAATAAAAAAACCTAACACGAAATAGTTCGATAATACACCAACAACCGTTGAATAGCAAATTGCATTTTGTATCATTTTAACACATGGTCTGAGCTAGAATAAAAAAAACCCACGCGAAATAGTACGATAATCAACCGATAATTTTTCAGTAGCATAATTGTATTTTGTATCATTGCAACAGCATCGTCTTAGCTAAAATAAAAAAACCCAACACGAAATAGTTTGATAATACACCAATAACCGTTGACTAGCAAATTGCATTTTGTATCATTTCAACACATCGTCTGAGCTAGAATAAAAAAAACCCACGCGAAATAGTACGATACTCAACCGATAATTTTTCAGTAGCAAAATTGTATTTTGTATCATTGCACCAGCATCGTATAAGCTAAAATAAAAAAACCCAACACGAAACAGTTCGATAATACACCAATAACCGTTGCATAGCAAATTGCATTTTGTATCATTTCAACACATCGTCTTAGCTAGAATAAAAAAACCCACGCGAAATAGTACGATAATCAACCGATAATTTTTCAGTAGCAAAATTGTATTTGGTATTATTGCAACAGCATCGTCTTAGCTAAAATAAAAAAACCTAACACGAAATAGTTCGATAATACACCAATAACCGTTAAATAGCAAATTGCATTTTGTATCATTTTAACACATGGTCTGAGCTAGAATAAAAAAAACCCACGCGAAATAGTACGATAATCAACCGATAAATTTTCAGTAGCAAAATTGTATTTTGTATCATGGCAACAGCATCGTTTTAGCTTATATAGAAAAACCCAACACGAAATAGTTCAATAATACACCAATAACCGTTGAATAGCAAATTGCATTTTGTATCATTTCAACACATCGTCTGAGCTAGAATAAGAAAAACCCACGCGAAATAGTACGATTATCAACCGATAATTTTTCAGTAGCAAAATTGTATTTTGTATCATTGCAACAGCATCGTCTTAGCTAAAATAAAAAAACCCAACACGAAATAGTTTGTTAATACACTAATAACCGTTGAATAGCAAATTGCATTTTATATCATTTTAACACATCGTTTGAGCTAAATTAAAAAAAACCCACGCGAAATAGTACGATAATAAACCGATAATTTCTCAGTAGCAAAATTGTATTTTGTATCATTGCAACAGCATCGTCTAAGCTAAAATAAAAAAACCCAACACGAAATAGTTTGATAATACACCAATAACCGTTGAATAGCAAATTGCATTTTGTATCATTTCAACACATCGTTTTAGCTAGAATAAAAAAACCCACGCGAAATAGTACGATCATCAACCGATAATTTTTCAGTAGCAAAATTGTATTTTGTATGATTGCAACAGCATCGTCTTAGCTAAAATAAAAAAACCCAACACGAAATAGTTCGATAATACACCAATAACCGTTGCATAGCAAATTGCATTTTGTATCATTACAACACATCGTTTTAGCTAGAATAAAAAAACCCACGCGAAATAGTACGATTATCAACCGATAATTTTTCAGTAGCAAAATTGTATTTTGTATGATTGCAACAGCATCGTCTTAGCTAAAATAAAAAAACCTAACACGAAATAGTTCGATAATACACCAATAACCGTTGAATAGCAAATTGCATTTTGTATTATTTTAACACATGGTCTGAGCTAGAATAAAAAAAACCCACGCGAAATAGTACAATAATCAACCGATAATTTTTCAGTAGCATAATTGTATTTTGTATCATTGCAACAGCATCGTCTTAGCTAAAATAAAAAAACCCAACACGAAATAGTTTGATAATACACCAATAACCGTTGAATAGCAAATTGCATTTTGTATCATTTCAACACATCGTCTGAGCTAGAATAAAAAAAACCCACGCGAAATAGTACGATACTCAACCGATAATTTTTCAGCAGCAAAATTGTATTTTGTATCATTGCACCAGCATCGTATAAGCTAAAATAAAAAAACCCAACACGAAACAGTTCGATAATACACCAATAACCGTTGCATAGGAAATTGCATTTTGTATCATTTCAACACATCGTCTTAGCTAGAATAAAAAAACCCACGCGAAATAGTACGATAATCAACCGATAATTTTTCAGTAGCATAATTGCATTTTGTATCATTTCAACAGCATCGTCTTAGCTAAAATAAAAAAACCCAACACGAAATAGTTCAATAATACACCAATAACCGTTGAATAGCAAATTGCATTTTGTATCATTTCAACACATCGTCTGAGCTAGAATAAGAAAAACCCACGCGAAATAGTACGATAATCAACCGATAATTTTTCAGTAGCAAAATTGTATTTTGTATCATTGCAACAGCATCGTCTTAGCTAAAATAAAAAAACCCAACACGAAATAGTTTGATAATACACTAATAACCGTTAAATAGCAAATTGCATTTTGTATCATTTTAACACATCGTTTGAGCTAAATTAAAAAAAACCCACGCGAAATAGTACGATAATAAACCGATAATTTCTCAGTAGCAAAATTGTATTTTGTATCATTGCAACAGCATCGTCTAAGCTAAAATAAAAAAACCCAACACGAAATAGTTTAATAATACACCAATAACCGTTGAATAGCCAATTGCATTTTGTATCAATTCAACACATCGTCTGAGCTAGAATGAAAAAACCCACGCGAAATAGTACGATAATCAACCGATAATTTTTCAGTAGCAAAATTGTATTTTGTATTATTGCAACAGCATCGTTTTAGCTAAAATAAAAAAACCCAGCACGAAATAGTTCGATAATACACCAATAACCGTTGAATAGCAAATTGCATTTTGTATCATTTCAACACATCGTCTGAGCTAGAATAAAAAAAACCCACGCGAAATAGTACGATACTCAACCGATAATTTTTCAGTAGCATAATTGTATTTTGTATCATTGCACCAGCATCGTCTAAGCTAAAATAAAAAAACCCAACACGAAACAGTTCGATAATACACCAATAACCGTTGCATAGCAAATTGCATTTTGTATCATTTCAACACATCGTCTTAGCTAGAATAAAAAAACCCACGCGAAATAGTACGATAATCAACCGATAATTTTTCAGTAGCAAAATTGTATTTTGTATGATTGCAACAGCATCGTCTTAGCTAAAATAAAAAAACCTAACACGAAATAGTTCGATAATACACCAATAACCGTTGAATAGCAAATTGCATTTTGTATCATTTTAACACATCGTTTGAACTAAATTAAAAAAAACCCACGCGAAATAGTACGATAATAAACCGATAATTTCTCAGTAGCAAAATTGTATTTTGTATTATTGCAACAGCATCGTCTTAGCTAAAATAAAAAAACCCAACACGAAATAGTTTAATAATACACCAATAACCGTTGAATAGCAAATTGCATTTTGTATCATTTCAACACATCGTTTTAGCTAGAATAAAAAAACCCACGCGAAATAGTACGATCATCAACCGATAATTTTTCAGTAGCAAAATTGTATTTTGTATGATTGCAACAGCATCGTCTTAGCTAAAATAAAAAAACATAACACGAAATAGTTCGATAATACACCAATAACCGTTGCATAGCAAATTGCATTTTGTATCATTACAACACATCGTTTTAGCTAGAATAAAAAAACCCACGCGAAATAGTACGATCATCAACCGATAATTTTTCAGTAGCAAAATTGTATTTTGTATGATTGCAACAGCATCGTCTTAGCTAAAATAAAAAAACCTAACACGAAATAGTTCGATAATACACCAATAACCGTTGAATAGCAAATTGCATTTTGTATCATTTTAACACATGGTCTGAGCTAGAATAAAAAAAACCCACGCGAAATAGTACGATAATCAACCGATAATTTTTCAGTAGCATAATTGTATTTTGTATCATTGCACCAGCATCGTCTGAGCTAAAATAAAAAAACCCAACACGAAACAGTTCGATAATACACCAATAACCGTTGCATAGCAAATTGCATTTTGTATAATTTCAACACATCGTCTTAGCTAGAATAAAAAAACCCACGCGAAATAGTACGATACTCAACCGATAATTTTTCAGTAGCAAAATTGTATTTTGTATCATTGCACCAGCATCGTCTAAGCTAAAATAAAAAAACCCAACACAAAACAGTTCGATAATACACCAATAACCGTTGCATAGCAAATTGCATTTTGTATCATTTCAACACATCGTCTTAGCTAGAATAAAAAAACCTAACACGAAATAGTTCGATAATACACCAACAACCGTTGAATAGCAAATTGCATTTTGTATCATTTTAACACATGGTCTGAGCTAGAATAAAAAAAACCCACGCGAAATAGTACGATAATCAACCGATAATTTTTCAGTAGCATAATTGTATTTTGTATCATTGCAACAGCATCGTCTTAGCTAAAATAAAAAAACCCAACACGAAATAGTTTGATAATACACCAATAACCGTTGACTAGCAAATTGCATTTTGTATCATTTCAACACATCGTCTGAGCTAGAATAAAAAAAACCCACGCGAAATAGTACGATACTCAACCGATAATTTTTCAGTAGCAAAATTGTATTTTGTATCATTGCACCAGCATCGTATAAGCTAAAATAAAAAAACCCAACACGAAACAGTTCGATAATACACCAATAACCGTTGCATAGCAAATTGCATTTTGTATCATTTCAACACATCGTCTTAGCTAGAATAAAAAAACCCACGCGAAATAGTACGATAATCAACCGATAATTTTTCAGTAGCAAAATTGTATTTGGTATTATTGCAACAGCATCGTCTTAGCTAAAATAAAAAAACCTAACACGAAATAGTTCGATAATACACCAATAACCGTTAAATAGCAAATTGCATTTTGTATCATTTTAACACATGGTCTGAGCTAGAATAAAAAAAACCCACGCGAAATAGTACGATAATCAACCGATAAATTTTCAGTAGCAAAATTGTATTTTGTATCATGGCAACAGCATCGTTTTAGCTTATATAGAAAAACCCAACACGAAATAGTTCAATAATACACCAATAACCGTTGAATAGCAAATTGCATTTTGTATCATTTCAACACATCGTCTGAGCTAGAATAAGAAAAACCCACGCGAAATAGTACGATTATCAACCGATAATTTTTCAGTAGCAAAATTGTATTTTGTATCATTGCAACAGCATCGTCTTAGCTAAAATAAAAAAACCCAACACGAAATAGTTTGTTAATACACTAATAACCGTTGAATAGCAAATTGCATTTTATATCATTTTAACACATCGTTTGAGCTAAATTAAAAAAAACCCACGCGAAATAGTACGATAATAAACCGATAATTTCTCAGTAGCAAAATTGTATTTTGTATCATTGCAACAGCATCGTCTAAGCTAAAATAAAAAAACCCAACACGAAATAGTTTGATAATACACCAATAACCGTTGAATAGCAAATTGCATTTTGTATCATTTCAACACATCGTTTTAGCTAGAATAAAAAAACCCACGCGAAATAGTACGATCATCAACCGATAATTTTTCAGTAGCAAAATTGTATTTTGTATGATTGCAACAGCATCGTCTTAGCTAAAATAAAAAAACCCAACACGAAATAGTTCGATAATACACCAATAACCGTTGCATAGCAAATTGCATTTTGTATCATTACAACACATCGTTTTAGCTAGAATAAAAAAACCCACGCGAAATAGTACGATTATCAACCGATAATTTTTCAGTAGCAAAATTGTATTTTGTATGATTGCAACAGCATCGTCTTAGCTAAAATAAAAAAACCTAACACGAAATAGTTCGATAATACACCAATAACCGTTGAATAGCAAATTGCATTTTGTATTATTTTAACACATGGTCTGAGCTAGAATAAAAAAAACCCACGCGAAATAGTACAATAATCAACCGATAATTTTTCAGTAGCATAATTGTATTTTGTATCATTGCAACAGCATCGTCTTAGCTAAAATAAAAAAACCCAACACGAAATAGTTTGATAATACACCAATAACCGTTGAATAGCAAATTGCATTTTGTATCATTTCAACACATCGTCTTAGCTAGAATAAAAAAACCCACGCGAAATAGTACGATAATCAACCGATAATTTTTCAGTAGCAAAATTGTATTTTGTATTATTGCAACAGCATCGTCTTAGCTAAAATAAAAAAACCCAACACGAAATAGTTTGATAATACACCAATAACCGTTGAATAGCAAATTGCATTTTGTATCATTCCAACACATCGTTTTAGCTAGAATAAAAAAACCCACGCGAAATAGTACGATCATCAACCGATAATTTTTCAGTAACAAAATTGTATTTTGTATGATTGCAACAGCATCGTCTTAGCTAAAATAAAAAAACCTAACACGAAATAGTTCGATAATACACCAATAACCGTTAAATAGCAAATTGCATTTTGTATCATTTTAACACATGGTCTGAGCTAGAATAAAAAAAACCCACGCGAAATAGTACGATAATCAACCGATAATTTTTCAGTAGCAAAATTGTATTTTGTATCATGGCAACAGCATCGTTTTAGCTTATATAAAAAAACCCAACACGAAATAGTTCAATAATACACCAATAACCGTTAAATAGCAAATTGCATTTTGTATCATTTCAACACATCGTCTGAGCTAGAATAAGAAAAACACACGCGAAATAGTACGATTATCAACCGATAATTTTTCAGTAGCAAAATTGTATTTTGTATCATTGCAACAGCATCGTCTTAGCTAAAATAAAAAAACCCAACACGAAATAGTTTGATAATACACTAATAACCGTTGAATAGCAAATTGCATTTTGTATCATTTTAACACATCGTCTTAGCTAGAATAAAAAAACCCACGCGAAATAGTACGATAATCAACCGATAATTTTTTAGTAGCATAATTGTATTTTGTATCATTGCAACAGCATCGTCTTAGCTAAAATAAAAAAACCCAACACGAAATAGTTTGATAATACACCAATAACCGTTGACTTGCAAATTGCATTTTGTATGATTTCAACACATCGTCTGAGCTAGAATAAAAAAAACCCACGCGAAATAGTACGATACTCAACCGATAATTTTTCAGTAGCAAAATTGTATTTTGTATCATTGCACCAGCATCGTCTAAGCTAAAATAAAAAAACCCAACACGAAACAGTTCGATAATACACCAATAACCGTTGCATAGCAAATTGCATTTTGTATCATTTCAACACATCGTCTTAGCTAGAATAAAAAAACCCACGCGAAATAGTACGATAATCAACCGATAATTTTTCAGTAGCAAAATTGTATTTGGTATTATTGCAACAGCATCGTCTTAGCTAAAATAAAAAAACCCAACACGAAATAGTTTGATAATACACCAATAACCGTTGAATAGCAAATTGCATTTTGTATCATTTCAACACATCGTTTTAGCTAGAATAAAAAAACCCACGCGAAATAGTACGATCATCAACCGATAATTTTTCAGTAGCAAAATTGTATTTTGTATGATTGCAACAGCATCGTCTTAGCTAAAATAAAAAAACCCAACACGAAATAGTTCGATAATACACCAATAACCGTTGCATAGCAAATTGCATTTTGTATCATTACAACACATCGTTTTAGCTAGAATAAAAAAACCCACGCGAAATAGTACGATCATCAACCGATAATTTTTCAGTAGCAAAATTGTATTTTGTATGATTGCAACAGCATCGTCTTAGCTAAAATAAAAAAACCTAACACGAAATAGTTCGATAATACACCAATAACCGTTGAATAGCAAATTGCATTTTGTATTATTTTAACACATGGTCTGAGCTAGAATAAAAAAAACCCACGCGAAATAGTACAATAATCAACCGATAATTTTTCAGTAGCATAATTGTATTTTGTATCATTGCAACAGCATCGTCTTAGCTAAAATAAAAAAACCCAACACGAAATAGTTTGATAATACACCAATAACCGTTGAATAGCAAATTGCATTTTGTATCATTTCAACACATCGTCTTAGCTAGAATAAAAAAACCCACGCGAAATAGTACGATAATCAACCGATAATTTTTCAGTAGCAAAATTGTATTTTGTATTATTGCAACAGCATCGTCTTAGCTAAAATAAAAAAACCCAACACGAAATAGTTTGATAATACACCAATAACCGTTGAATAGCAAATTGCATTTTGTATCATTCTAACACATCGTTTTAGCTAGAATAAAAAAACCCACGCGAAATAGTACGATCATCAACCGATAATTTTTCAGTAACAAAATTGTATTTTGTATGATTGCAACAGCATCGTCTTAGCTAAAAAAAAAAAACCTAACACGAAATAGTTCGATAATACACCAATAACCGTTGAATAGCAAATTGCATTTTGTATTATTTTAACACATGGTCTGAGCTAGAATAAAAAAAACCCACGCGAAATAGTACGATAATCAACCGATAATTTTTTAGTAGCAAAATTGTATTTTGTATCATGGCAACAGCATCGTTTTAGCTTATATAAAAAAACCCAACACGAAATAGTTCAATAATACACCAATAACCGTTAAATAGCAAATTGCATTTTGTATCATTTCAACACATCGTCTGAGCTAGAATAAGAAAAACCCACGCGAAATAGTACGATTATCAACCGATAATTTTTCAGTAGCAAAATTGTATTTTGTATTATTGCAACAGCATCGTCTTAGCTAAAATAAAAAAACCCAACACGAAATAGTTTGATAATACACCAATAACCGTTGAATAGCAAATTGCATTTTGTATCATTTCAACACATCGTCTTAGCTAGAATAAAAAAACCCACGCGAAATAGTACGATAATCAACCGATAATTTTTCAGTAGCAAAATTGTATTTTGTATTATTGCAACAGCATCGTCTTAGCTAAAATAAAAAAACCCAACACGAAATAGTTTGATAATACACCAATAACCGTTGAATAGCAAATTGCATTTTGTATCATTTTAACACATCGTTTGAGCTAAATTAAAAAAAACCCACGCGAAATAGTACGATAATAAACCGATAATTTCTCAGTAGCAAAATTGTATTTTGTATCATTGCAACAGCATCGTCTAAGCTAAAATAAAAAAAAAATCAACACGAAATAGTTTGATAATACACCAATAACCGTTGAATAGCAAATTGCATTTTGTATTATTTCAACACATCGTTTTAGCTAGAATAAAAAAACCCACGCGAAATAGTACGATCATCAACCGATAATTTTTCAGTAGCAAAATTGTATTTTGTATGATTGCAACAGCATCGTCTTAGCTAAAATAAAAAAACCCAACACGAAATAGTTCGATAATACACCAATAACCGTTGCATAGCAAATTGCATTTTGTATCATTACAACACATCGTTTTAGCTAGAATAAAGAAACCCACGCGAAATAGTACGATCATCAACCGATAATTTTTCAGTAGCAAAATTGTATTTTGTATGATTGCAACAGCATCGTCTTAGCTAAAATAAAAAAACCTAACACGAAATAGTTCGATAATACACCAATAACCGTTGAATAGCAAATTGCATTTTGTATCATTTTAACACATGGTCTGAGCTAGAATAAAAAAAACCCACGCGAAATAGTACAATAATCAACCGATAATTTTTCAGTAGCATAATTGTATTTTGTATCATTGCAACAGCATCGTCTTAGCTAAAATAAAAAAACCTAACACGAAATAGTTCGATAATACACCAATAACCGTTGAATAGCAAATTGCATTTTGTATCATTTCAACACATCGTCTGAGCTAGAATAAAAAAAACCCACGCGAAATAGTACGATACTCAACCGATAATTTTTCAGTAGCAAAATTGTATTTTGTATCATTGCACCAGCATCGTATAAGCTAAAATAAAAAAACCCAACACGAAACAGTTCGATAATACACCAATAACCGTTGCATAGCAAATTGCATTTTGTATCATTTCAACACATCGTCTTAGCTAGAATAAAAAAACCCACGCGAAATAGTACGATAATCAACCGATAATTTTTCAGTAGCAAAATTGTATTTGGTATTATTGCAACAGCATCGTCTTAGCTAAAATAAAAAAACCCAACACGAAATAGTTTGATAATACACCAATAACCGTTGCATAGCAAATTGCATTTTGTATCATTTCAACACATCGTCATAGCTAGAATAAAAAAACCCACGCGAAATAGTACGATAATCAACCGATAATTTTTCAGTAGCAAAATTGTATTTTGTATTATTGCAACAGCATCGTCTTAGCTAAAATAAAAAAACCCAACACGAAATAGTTCGATAATACACCAATAACCGTTGCATAGCAAATTGCATTTTGTATCATTACAACACATCGTTTTAGCTAGAATAAAAAAACCCACGCGAAATAGTACGATCATCAACCGATAATTTTTCAGTAGCAAAATTGTATTTTGTATGATTGCAACAGCATCGTCTTAGCTAAAATAAAAAAACCTAACACGAAATAGTTCGATAATACACCAATAACCGTTGAATAGCAAATTGCATTTTGTATCATTTTAACACATGGTCTGAGTTTGAATAAAAAAAACCCACGCGAAATAGTACGATAATCAACCAATAATTTTTCAGTAGCATAATTGTATTTTGTATCATTGCAACAGCATCGTCTTAGCTAAAATAAAAAAACCCAACACGAAATAGTTTGATAATACACCAATAACCGTTGACTAGCAAATTGCATTTTGTATCATTTCAACACATCGTCTGAGCTAGAATAAAAAAAACCCACGCGAAATAGTACGATACTCAACCGATAATTTTTCAGTAGCAAAATTGTATTTTGTATCATTGCACCAGCATCGTCTTAGCTAAAATAAAAAAACCCAACACGAAACAGTTCGATAATACACCAATAACCGTTGCATAGCAAATTGCATTTTGTATCATTTCAACACATCGTCTTAGCTAGAATAAAAAAACCCACGCGAAATAGTACGATAATCAACCGATAATTTTTCAGTAGCAAAATTGTATTTTGTATGATTGCAACAGCATCGTCTTAGCTAAAATAAAAAAACCTAACACGAAATAGTTCGATAATACACCAATAACCGTTAAATAGCAAATTGCATTTTGTATCATTTTAACACATGGTCTGAGCTAGAATAAAAAAAACCCACGCGAAATAGTACGATAATCAACCGATAATTTTTCAGTAGCAAAATTGTATTTTGTATCATGGCAACAGCATCGTTTTAGCTTATATAAAAAAACCCAACACGAAATAGTTCAATAATACACCAATAACCGTTGAATAGCAAATTGCATTTTGTATCATTTCAACACATCGTCTGAGCTAGAATAAGAAAAACCCACGCGAAATAGTACGATTATCAACCGATAATTTTTCAGTAGCAAAATTGTATTTTGTATCATTGCAACAGCATCGTCTTAGCTAAAATAAATAAACCCAACACGAAATAGTTTGATAATACACTAATAACCGTTGAATAGCAAATTGCATTTTGTATCATTTTAACACATCGTTTGAGCTAAATTAAAAAAAACTCACGCGAAATAGTACGATAATAAACCGATAATTTCTCAGTAGCAAAATTGTATTTTGTATCATTGCAACAGCATCGTCTAAGCTAAAATAAAAAAACCCAACACGAAATAGTTTGATAATACACCAATAACCGTTGAATAGCAAATTGCATTTTGTATCATTTTAACACATGGTCTGAGCTAGAATAAAAAAAACCCACGCGAAATAGTACAATAATCAACCGATAATTTTTCAGTAGCATAATTGTATTTTGTATCATTGCAACAGCATCGTCTTAGCTAAAATAAAAAAACCCAACACGAAATAGTTTGATAATACACCAATAACCGTTAAATAGCAAATTGCATTTTGTATCATTTCAACACATCGTCTTAGCTAGAATAAAAAAACCCACGCGAAATAGTACGATAATCAACCGATAATTTTTCAGTAGCAAAATTGTATTTTGTATGATTGCAACAGCATCGTCTTAGCTAAAATAAAAAAACCTAACACGAAATAGTTCGATAATACACCAATAACCGTTGAATAGCAAATTGCATTTTGTATCATTTTAACACATGGTCTGAGCTAGAATAAAAAAAACCCACGCGAAATAGTACAATAATCAACCGATAATTTTTCAGTAGCATAATTGTATTTTGTATCATTGCAACAGCATCGTCTTAGCTAAAATAAAAAAACCTAACACGAAATAGTTCGATAATACACCAATAACCGTTGAATAGCAAATTGCATTTTGTATCATTTCAACACATCGTCTGAGCTAGAATAAAAAAAACCCACGCGAAATAGTACGATACTCAACCGATAATTTTTCAGTAGCAAAATTGTATTTTGTATCATTGCACCAGCATCGTATAAGCTAAAATAAAAAAACCCAACACGAAACAGTTCGATAATACACCAATAACCGTTGCATAGCAAATTGCATTTTGTATCATTTCAACACATCGTCTTAGCTAGAATAAAAAAACCCACGCGAAATAGTACGATAATCAACCGATAATTTTTCAGTAGCAAAATTGTATTTGGTATTATTGCAACAGCATCGTCTTAGCTAAAATAAAAAAACCCAACACGAAATAGTTTGATAATACACCAATAACCGTTGCATAGCAAATTGCATTTTGTATCATTTCAACACACCGTCATAGCTAGAATAAAAAAACCCACGCGAAATAGTACGATAATCAACCGATAATTTTTCAGTAGCAAAATTGTATTTTGTATTATTGCAACAGCATCGTCTTAGCTAAAATAAAAAAACCCAACACGAAATAGTTCGATAATACACCAATAACCGTTGCATAGCAAATTGCATTTTGTATCATTACAACACATCGTTTTAGCTAGAATAAAAAAACCCACGCGAAATAGTACGATCATCAACCGATAATTTTTCAGTAGCAAAATTGTATTTTGTATGATTGCAACAGCATCGTCTTAGCTAAAATAAAAAAACCTAACACGAAATAGTTCGATAATACACCAATAACCGTTGAATAGCAAATTGCATTTTGTATCATTTTAACACATGGTCTGAGTTTGAATAAAAAAAACCCACGCGAAATAGTACGATAATCAACCAATAATTTTTCAGTAGCATAATTGTATTTTGTATCATTGCAACAGCATCGTCTTAGCTAAAATAAAAAAACCCAACACGAAATAGTTTGATAATACACCAATAACCGTTGACTAGCAAATTGCATTTTGTATCATTTCAACACATCGTCTGAGCTAGAATAAAAAAAACCCACGCGAAATAGTACGATACTCAACCGATAATTTTTCAGTAGCAAAATTGTATTTTGTATCATTGCACCAGCATCGTCTTAGCTAAAATAAAAAAACCCAACACGAAACAGTTCGATAATACACCAATAACCGTTGCATAGCAAATTGCATTTTGTATCATTTCAACACATCGTCTTAGCTAGAATAAAAAAACCCACGCGAAATAGTACGATAATCAACCGATAATTTTTCAGTAGCAAAATTGTATTTTGTATGATTGCAACAGCATCGTCTTAGCTAAAATAAAAAAACCTAACACGAAATAGTTCGATAATACACCAATAACCGTTAAATAGCAAATTGCATTTTGTATCATTTTAACACATGGTCTGAGCTAGAATAAAAAAAACCCACGCGAAATAGTACGATAATCAACCGATAATTTTTCAGTAGCAAAATTGTATTTTGTATCATGGCAACAGCATCGTTTTAGCTTATATAAAAAAACCCAACACGAAATAGTTCAATAATACACCAATAACCGTTGAATAGCAAATTGCATTTTGTATCATTTCAACACATCGTCTGAGCTAGAATAAGAAAAACCCACGCGAAATAGTACGATTATCAACCGATAATTTTTCAGTAGCAAAATTGTATTTTGTATCATTGCAACAGCATCGTCTTAGCTAAAATAAATAAACCCAACACGAAATAGTTTGATAATACACTAATAACCGTTGAATAGCAAATTGCATTTTGTATCATTTTAACACATCGTTTGAGCTAAATTAAAAAAAACTCACGCGAAATAGTACGATAATAAACCGATAATTTCTCAGTAGCAAAATTGTATTTTGTATCATTGCAACAGCATCGTCTAAGCTAAAATAAAAAAACCCAACACGAAATAGTTTGATAATACACCAATAACCGTTGAATAGCAAATTGCATTTTGTATCATTTTAACACATGGTCTGAGCTAGAATAAAAAAAACCCACGCGAAATAGTACAATAATCAACCGATAATTTTTCAGTAGCATAATTGTATTTTGTATCATTGCAACAGCATCGTCTTAGCTAAAATAAAAAAACCCAACACGAAATAGTTTGATAATACACCAATAACCGTTAAATAGCAAATTGCATTTTGTATCATTTCAACACATCGTCTTAGCTAGAATAAAAAAACCCACGCGAAATAGTACGATAATCAACCGATAATTTTTCAGTAGCAAAATTGTATTTTGTATTATTGCAACAGCATCGTCTTAGCTAAAATAAAAAAACCCAACACGAAATAGTTTGATAATACACCAATGACCGTTGAATAGCAAATTGCATTTTGTATCATTTCAACACATCGTTTTAGCTAGAATAAAAAAACCCACGCGAAATAGTACGATCATCAACCGATAATTTTTCAGTAACAAAATTGTATTTTGTATGATTGCAACAGCATCGTCTTAGCTAAAATAAAAAAACCTAACACGAAATAGTTCGATAATACACCAATAACCGTTGAATAGCAAATTGCATTTTGTATCATTTCAACACATCGTCTGAGCTAGAATAAAAAAAACCCACGCGAAATAGTACGATACTCAACCGATAATTTTTCAGTAGCAAAATTGTATTTTGTATCATTGCACCAGCATCGTATAAGCTAAAATAAAAAAACCCAACACGAAACAGTTCGATAATACACCAATAACCGTTGCATAGCAAATTGCATTTTGTATCATTTCAACACATCGTCTTAGCTAGAATAAAAAAACCCACGCGAAATAGTACGATAATAAACCGATAATTTCTCAGTAGCAAAATTGTATTTTGTATCATTGCAACAGCATCGTCTAAGCTAAAATAAAAAAACCCAACACGAAATAGTTTGATAATACACCAATAACCGTTGCATAGCAAATTGCATTTTGTATCATTTCAACACATCGTCATAGCTAGAATAAAAAAACCCACACTAAATAGTACGATAATCAACCGATAATTTTTCAGTAGCAAAATTGTATTTTGTATTATTGCAACAGCATCGTCTTAGCTAAAATAAAAAAACCCAACACGAAATAGTTCGATAATACACCAATAACCGTTGCATAGCAAATTGCATTTTGTATCATTACAACACATCGTTTTAGCTAGAATAAAAAAACCCACGCGAAATAGTACGATCATCAACCGATAATTTTTCAGTAGCAAAATTGTATTTTGTATGATTGCAACAGCATCGTCTTAGCTAAAATAAAAAAACCTAACACGAAATAGTTCGATAATACACCAATAACCGTTGAATAGCAAATTGCATTTTGTATCATTTTAACACATGGTCTGAGTTTGAATAAAAAGAACCCACGCGAAATAGTACGATAATCAACCGATAATTTTTCAGTAGCATAATTGTATTTTGTATCATTGCAACAGCATCGTCTTAGCTAAAATAAAAAAACCCAACACGAAATAGTTTGATAATACACCAATAACCGTTGACTAGCAAATTGCATTTTGTATCATTTCAACACATCGTCTGAGCTAGAATAAAAAAAACCCACGCGAAATAGTACGATACTCAACCGATAATTTTTCAGTAGCAAAATTGTATTTTGTATCATTGCACCAGCATCGTCTAAGCTAAAATAAAAAAACCCAACACGAAACAGTTCGATAATACACCAATAACCGTTGCATAGCAAATTGCATTTTGTATCATTTTAACACATCGTCTTAGCTAGAATAAAAAAACCCACGCGAAATAGTACGATAATCAACCGATAATTTTTCAGTAGCAAAATTGTATTTTGTATGATTGCAACAGCATCGTCTTAGCTAAAATAAAAAAACCTAACACGAAATAGTTCGATAATACACCAATAACCGTTAAATAGCAAATTGCATTTTGTATCATTTTAACACATGGTCTGAGCTAGAATAAAAAAAACCCACGCGAAATAGTACGATAATCAACCGATAATTTTTCAGTAGCAAAATTGTATTTTGTATCATGGCAACAGCATCGTTTTAGCTTATATAAAAAAACCCAACACGAAATAGTTCAATAATACACCAATAACCGTTGAATAGCAAATTGCATTTTGTATCATTTCAACACATCGTCCGAGCTAGAATAAGAAAAACCCACGCGAAATAGTACGATTATCAACCGATAATTTTTCAGTAGCAAAATTGTATTTTGTATCATTGCAACAGCATCGTCTTAGCTAAAATAAAAAAACCCAACACGAAATAGTTTGATAATACACTAATAACCGTTGAATAGCAAATTGCATTTTGTATCATTTTAACACATCGTTTGAGCTAAATTAAAAAAAACCCACGCGAAATAGTACGATAATAAACCGATAATTTCTCAGTAGCAAAATTGTATTTTGTATCATTGCAACAGCATCGTCTAAGCTAAAATAAAAAAACCCAACACGAAATAGTTTGATAATACACCAATAACCGTTGAATAGCAAATTGCATTTTGTATCATTTCAACACATCGTTTTAGCTAGAATAAAAAAACCCACGCGAAATAGTACGATCATCAACCGATAATTTTTCAGTAGCAAAATTGTATTTTGTATGATTGCAACAGCATCGTCTTAGCTAAAATAAAAAAACCCAACACGAAATAGTTCGATAATACACCAATAACCGTTGCATAGCAAATTGCATTTTGTATCATTACAACACATCGTTTTAGCTAGAATAAAAAAACCCACGCGAAATAGTACGATCATCAACCGATAATTTTTCAGTAGCAAAATTGTATTTTGTATGATTGCAACAGCATCGTCTTAGCTAAAATAAAAAAACCTAACACGAAATAGTTCGATAATACACCAATAACCGTTGAATAGCAAATTGCATTTTGTATCATTTTAACACATGGTCTGAGCTAGAATAAAAAAAACCTACGCGAAATAGTACAATAATCAACCGATAATTTTTCAGTAGCATAATTGTATTTTGTATCATTGCAACAGCATCGTCTTAGCTAAAATAAAAAAACCCAACACGAAATAGTTTGATAATACACCAATAACCGTTGAATAGCAAATTGCATTTTGTATCATTTCAACACATCGTCTTAGCTAGAATAAAAAAACCCACGCGAAATAGTACGATAATCAACCGATAATTTTTCAGTAGCAAAATTGTATTTTGTATTATTGCAACAGCATCGTCTTAGCTAAAATAAAAAAACCCAACACGAAATAGTTTGATAATACACCAATAACCGTTGAATAGCAAATTGCATTTTGTATCATTTCAACACATCGTTTTAGCTAGAATAAAAAAACCCACGCGAAATAGTACGATCATCAACCGATAATTTTTCAGTAACAAAATTGTATTTTGTATGATTGCAACAGCATCGTCTTAGCTAAAATAAAAAAACCTAACACGAAATAGTTCGATAATACACCAATAACCGTTGAATAGCAAATTGCATTTTGTATCATTTTAACACATGGTCTGAGCTAGAATAAAAAAAACCCACGCGAAATAGTACGATAATCAACCGATAATTTTTCAGTAGCAAAATTGTATTTTGTATCATGGCAACAGCATCGTTTTAGCTTATATAAAAAAACCCAACACGAAATAGTTCGATAATACACCAATAACCGTTAAATAGCAAATTGCATTTTGTATCATTTCAACACATCGTCTGAGCTAGAATAAAAAAAACCCACGCGAAATAGTACGAGAATCAACCGATAATTTTTCAGTAGCAAAATTGTATTTTGTATCATTGCAACAGCATCGTCTTAGCTAAAATAAAAAAACCCAGCACGAAATACTTCAATAATACACCAATAACCGTAGAATAGCAAATTGCATTTTGTATCATTTCAACACATCGTCTGAGCTAGAATAAAAAAAACCCACGCAAAATAGTACGCTACTCAACCGATAATTTTTCAGTAGCAAAATTGTATTTCGTATCATTGCAACAGGTTCGTCTAAGCTAAAATAAAAAAACCCAACACGAAACAGTTCGATAATACACCAATAACCGTAGAATAGCAAATTGCATTTTGTATCATTTCAACACATCGTCTGAGCTAGAATAAAAAAACCCACGCGAAATAGTACGATCATCAACCGATAATTTTTCAGTAGCAAAATTGTATTTTGTATGATTGCAACAGCATCGTCTTAGCTAAAATAAAAAAACCCAACACGAAATAGTTCGATAATACACCAATAACCGTTAAATAGCAAATTGCATTTTGTATCATTTTAACACATGGTCTGAGCTAGAATAAAAAAAACCCACGCGAAATAGTACGATAATCAACCGATAATTTTTCAGTAGCAAAATTGTATTTTGTATCATGGCAACAGCATCGTTTTAGCTTATATAAAAAAACCCAACACGAAATAGTTCGATAATACACCAATAACCGTTGAATAGCAAATTGCATTTTGTATCATTTTAACACATCGTTTTAGCTAGAATAAAAAAACCCACGCGAAATAGTACGATCATCAACCGATAATTTTTCAGTAGCAAAATTGTATTTTGTATGATTGCAACAGCATCGTCTTAGCTAAAATAAAAAAACCCAACACGAAATAGTTCGATAATAAACCAATAACCGTTGCATAGCAAATTGCATTTTGTATCATTTCAACACATCGTCTTAGCTAGAATAAAAAAACCCACGCGAAGTAGTACGAGAATCAACCGATAATTTTTTAGTAGCAAAATTGTATTTTGTATTATTGCAACAGCATCGTCTTAGCTAAAATAAAAAAACCCAACACGAAATAGTTCGATAATACACCAATAACCGTTGAATAGCAAATTGTATTTTGTATCATTTCAACACATCGTCTGAGCTAGAATAAAAAAAACCCACGCGAAATAGTACGATAATCAACCGATAATTTTTCAGTAGCAAAATTGTATTTTGTATCATTGCAACAGCATCTTCTTAGCTAAAATAAAAAAACCCAACACGAAATAGTTTGATAATATACCAATAACTGTTGAATAGCAAATTGCATTTTGTATTATTGCAACAGCATCGTCTGAGCTAGAATAAAAAACTTCACGCGAAATAGCCTGATAATTAACCGACAATTTTTAAGTAGCATAATTGCATTTTTTATCATTTCAACAGCATCGTCTTAGCTAAAATAAAAAAACCCAACACGAAATAGTTCGATAATACACCAATAACCGTTGAATAGCAAATTGCATTTTGTATCATGTCAACTCATCGTCTGAGCTAGAATAAAAAAAACCCACGCGAAATAGTACGATAATCAACCGATAATTTTTCAGTAGCAAAATTGTATTTTGTATCATTGCAACAGCATTGTCTTAGCTAAAATAAAAAAATCCAACACGAAATAGTTTGATTATACACCAATAACCGTTGAATAGCAAATTGCATTTTGTATCATTTTAACACATCGTTTGAGCTAAATTAAAAAAAACCCACGCGAAATAGTACGATAATAAACCGATAATTTCTCAGTAGCAAAATTGTATTTTGTATCATTGCAACAGCATCGTCTAAGCTAAAATAAAAAAACCCAACACGAAATAGTTTAATAATACACCAATAACCGTTGAATAGCCAATTGCATTTTGTATCAATTCAACACATCGTCTGAGCTAGAATAAAAAAACCCACGCGAAATAGTACGATAATCAACCGATAATTTTTCAGTAGCAAAATTGTATTTTGTATTATTGCAACAGCATCGTTTTAGCTAAAATAAAAAAACCCAGCACGAAATAGTTCGATAATACACCAATAACCGTTGAATAGCAAATTGCATTTTGTATCATTTCAACACATCGTCTGAGCTAGAATAAAAAAAACCCACGCGAAATAGTACGATACTCAACCGATAATTTTTCAGTAGCAAAATTGTATTTTGTATCATTGCACCAGCATTGTCTAAGCTAAAATAAAAAAACCCAACACGAAACAGTTCGATAATACACTAATAACCGTTGCATAGCAAATTGCATTTTGTATCATTTCAACACATCGTCTTAGCTAGAATAAAAAAACCCACGCGAAATAGTACGATAATCAACCGATAATTTTTCAGTAGCAAAATTGTATTTTGTATTATTGCAACAGCATCGTCTTAGCTAAAATAAAAAAACCCAACACGAAATAGTTTGATAATACACTAATAACCGTTGAATAGCAAATTGCATTTTGTATCATTTTAACACATCGTTTGAGCTAAATTAAAAAAAACCCACGCGAAATAGTACGATAATAAACCGATAATTTCTCAGTAGCAAAATTGTATTTTGTATCATTGCAACAGCATCGTCTAAGCTAAAATAAAAAAACCCAACACGAAATAGTTTGATAATACACCAATAACCGTTGAATAGCAAATTGCATTTTGTATCATTTCAACACATCGTTTTAGCTAGAATAAAAAAACCCACGCGAAATAGTACGATCATCAACCGATAATTTTTCAGTAGCAAAATTGTATTTTGTATGATTGCAACAGCATCGTCTTAGCTAAAATAAAAAAACCCAACACGAAATAGTTCGATAATACACCAATAACCGTTGCATAGCAAATTGCATTTTGTATCATTACAACACATCGTTTTAGCTAGAATAAAAAAACCCACGCGAAATAGTACGATCATCAACCGATAATTTTTCAGTAGCAAAATTGTATTTTGTATGATTGCAACAGCATCGTCTTAGCTAAAATAAAAAAACCTAACACGAAATAGTTCGATAATACACCAATAACCGTTGAATAGCAAATTGCATTTTGTATCATTTTAACACATGGTCTGAGCTAGAATAAAAAAAACCTACGCGAAATAGTACAATAATCAACCGATAATTTTTCAGTAGCATAATTGTATTTTGTATCATTGCAACAGCATCGTCTTAGCTAAAATAAAAAAACCCAACACGAAATAGTTTGATAATACACCAATAACCGTTGAATAGCAAATTGCATTTTGTATCATTTCAACACATCGTCTTAGCTAGAATAAAAAAACCCACGCGAAATAGTACGATAATCAACCGATAATTTTTCAGTAGCAAAATTGTATTTTGTATTATTGCAACAGCATCGTCTTAGCTAAAATAAAAAAACCCAACACGAAATAGTTTGATAATACACCAATAACCGTTGAATAGCAAATTGCATTTTGTATCATTTCAACACATCGTTTTAGCTAGAATAAAAAAACCCACGCGAAATAGTACGATCATCAACCGATAATTTTTCAGTAACAAAATTGTATTTTGTATGATTGCAACAGCATCGTCTTAGCTAAAATAAAAAAACCTAACACGAAATAGTTCGATAATACACCAATAACCGTTGAATAGCAAATTGCATTTTGTATCATTTTAACACATGGTCTGAGCTAGAATAAAAAAAACCCACGCGAAATAGTACGATAATCAACCGATAATTTTTCAGTAGCAAAATTGTATTTTGTATCATGGCAACAGCATCGTTTTAGCTTATATAAAAAAACCCAACACGAAATAGTTCGATAATACACCAATAACCGTTAAATAGCAAATTGCATTTTGTATTATTTCAACACATCGTCTGAGCTAGAATAAAAAAAACCCACGCGAAATAGTACGAGAATCAACCGATAATTTTTCAGTAGCAAAATTGTATTTTGTATCATTGCAACAGCATCGTCTTAGCTAAAATAAAAAAACCCAGCACGAAATACTTCAATAATACACCAATAACCGTAGAATAGCAAATTGCATTTTGTATCATTTCAACACATCGTCTGAGCTAGAATAAAAAAAACCCACGCAAAATAGTACGCTACTCAACCGATAATTTTTCAGTAGCAAAATTGTATTTCGTATCATTGCAACAGGTTCGTCTAAGCTAAAATAAAAAAACCCAACACGAAACAGTTCGATAATACACCAATAACCGTAGAATAGCAAATTGCATTTTGTATCATTTCAACACATCGTCTGAGCTAGAATAAAAAAACCCACGCGAAATAGTACGATCATCAACCGATAATTTTTCAGTAGCAAAATTGTATTTTGTATGATTGCAACAGCATCGTCTTAGCTAAAATAAAAAAACCCAACACGAAATAGTTTGATTATACACCAATAACCGTTGAATAGCAAATTGCATTTTGTATCATTTTAACACATCGTTTGAGCTAAATTAAAAAAAACCCACGCGAAATAGTACGATAATAAACCGATAATTTCTCAGTAGCAAAATTGTATTTTGTATCATTGCAACAGCATCGTCTAAGCTAAAATAAAAAAACCCAACACGAAATAGTTTAATAATACACCAATAACCGTTGAATAGCCAATTGCATTTTGTATCAATTCAACACATCGTCTGAGCTAGAATAAAAAAACCCACGCGAAATAGTACGATAATCAACCGATAATTTTTCAGTAGCAAAATTGTATTTTGTATTATTGCAACAGCATCGTTTTAGCTAAAATAAAAAAACCCAGCACGAAATAGTTCGATAATACACCAATAACCGTTGAATAGCAAATTGCATTTTGTATCATTTCAACACATCGTCTGAGCTAGAATAAAAAAAACCCACGCGAAATAGTACGATACTCAACCGATAATTTTTCAGTAGCAAAATTGTATTTTGTATCATTGCACCAGCATTGTCTAAGCTAAAATAAAAAAACCCAACACGAAACAGTTCGATAATACACTAATAACCGTTGCATAGCAAATTGCATTTTGTATCATTTCAACACATCGTCTTAGCTAGAATAAAAAAACCCACGCGAAATAGTACGATAATCAACCGATAATTTTTCAGTAGCAAAATTGTATTTTGTATTATTGCAACAGCATCGTCTTAGCTAAAATAAAAAAACCCAACACGAAATAGTTTGATAATACACTAATAACCGTTGAATAGCAAATTGCATTTTGTATCATTTTAACACATCGTTTGAGCTAAATTAAAAAAAACCCACGCGAAATAGTACGATAATAAACCGATAATTTCTCAGTAGCAAAATTGTATTTTGTATCATTGCAACAGCATCGTCTAAGCTAAAATAAAAAAACCCAACACGAAATAGTTTGATAATACACCAATAACCGTTGAATAGCAAATTGCATTTTGTATCATTTCAACACATCGTTTTAGCTAGAATAAAAAAACCCACGCGAAATAGTACGATCATCAACCGATAATTTTTCAGTAGCAAAATTGTATTTTGTATGATTGCAACAGCATCGTCTTAGCTAAAATAAAAAAACCCAACACGAAATAGTTCGATAATACACCAATAACCGTTGCATAGCAAATTGCATTTTGTATCATTACAACACATCGTTTTAGCTAGAATAAAAAAACCCACGCGAAATAGTACGATCATCAACCGATAATTTTTCAGTAGCAAAATTGTATTTTGTATGATTGCAACAGCATCGTCTTAGCTAAAATAAAAAAACCTAACACGAAATAGTTCGATAATACACCAATAACCGTTGAATAGCAAATTGCATTTTGTATCATTTTAACACATGGTCTGAGCTAGAATAAAAAAAACCTACGCGAAATAGTACAATAATCAACCGATAATTTTTCAGTAGCATAATTGTATTTTGTATCATTGCAACAGCATCGTCTTAGCTAAAATAAAAAAACCCAACACGAAATAGTTTGATAATACACCAATAACCGTTGAATAGCAAATTGCATTTTGTATCATTTCAACACATCGTCTTAGCTAGAATAAAAAAACCCACGCGAAATAGTACGATAATCAACCGATAATTTTTCAGTAGCAAAATTGTATTTTGTATTATTGCAACAGCATCGTCTTAGCTAAAATAAAAAAACCCAACACGAAATAGTTTGATAATACACCAATAACCGTTGAATAGCAAATTGCATTTTGTATCATTTCAACACATCGTTTTAGCTAGAATAAAAAAACCCACGCGAAATAGTACGATCATCAACCGATAATTTTTCAGTAACAAAATTGTATTTTGTATGATTGCAACAGCATCGTCTTAGCTAAAATAAAAAAACCTAACACGAAATAGTTCGATAATACACCAATAACCGTTGAATAGCAAATTGCATTTTGTATCATTTTAACACATGGTCTGAGCTAGAATAAAAAAAACCCACGCGAAATAGTACGATAATCAACCGATAATTTTTCAGTAGCAAAATTGTATTTTGTATCATGGCAACAGCATCGTTTTAGCTTATATAAAAAAACCCAACACGAAATAGTTCGATAATACACCAATAACCGTTAAATAGCAAATTGCATTTTGTATTATTTCAACACATCGTCTGAGCTAGAATAAAAAAAACCCACGCGAAATAGTACGAGAATCAACCGATAATTTTTCAGTAGCAAAATTGTATTTTGTATCATTGCAACAGCATCGTCTTAGCTAAAATAAAAAAACCCAGCACGAAATACTTCAATAATACACCAATAACCGTAGAATAGCAAATTGCATTTTGTATCATTTCAACACATCGTCTGAGCTAGAATAAAAAAAACCCACGCAAAATAGTACGCTACTCAACCGATAATTTTTCAGTAGCAAAATTGTATTTCGTATCATTGCAACAGGTTCGTCTAAGCTAAAATAAAAAAACCCAACACGAAACAGTTCGATAATACACCAATAACCGTAGAATAGCAAATTGCATTTTGTATCATTTCAACACATCGTCTGAGCTAGAATAAAAAAACCCACGCGAAATAGTACGATCATCAACCGATAATTTTTCAGTAGCAAAATTGTATTTTGTATGATTGCAACAGCATCGTCTTAGCTAAAATAAAAAAACCCAACACGAAATAGTTCGATAATACACCAATAACCGTTAAATAGCAAATTGCATTTTGTATCATTTTAACACATGGTCTGAGCTAGAATAAAAAAAACCCACGCGAAATAGTACGATAATCAACCGATAATTTTTCAGTAGCAAAATTGTATTTTGTATCATGGCAACAGCATCGTTTTAGCTTATATAAAAAAACCCAACACGAAATAGTTCGATAATACACCAATAACCGTTGAATAGCAAATTGCATTTTGTATCATTTTAACACATCGTTTTAGCTAGAATAAAAAAACCCACGCGAAATAGTACGATCATCAACCGATAATTTTTCAGTAGCAAAATTGTATTTTGTATGATTGCAACAGCATCGTCTTAGCTAAAATAAAAAAACCCAACACGAAATAGTTCGATAATAAACCAATAACCGTTGCATAGCAAATTGCATTTTGTATCATTTCAACACATCGTCTTAGCTAGAATAAAAAAACCCACGCGAAGTAGTACGAGAATCAACCGATAATTTTTTAGTAGCAAAATTGTATTTTGTATTATTGCAACAGCATCGTCTTAGCTAAAATAAAAAAACCCAACACGAAATAGTTCGATAATACACCAATAACCGTTGAATAGCAAATTGTATTTTGTATCATTTCAACACATCGTCTGAGCTAGAATAAAAAAAACCCACGCGAAATAGTACGATAATCAACCGATAATTTTTCAGTAGCAAAATTGTATTTTGTATCATTGCAACAGCATCTTCTTAGCTAAAATAAAAAAACCCAACACGAAATAGTTTGATAATATACCAATAACTGTTGAATAGCAAATTGCATTTTGTATTATTGCAACAGCATCGTCTGAGCTAGAATAAAAAACTTCACGCGAAATAGCCTGATAATTAACCGACAATTTTTAAGTAGCATAATTGCATTTTTTATCATTTCAACAGCATCGTCTTAGCTAAAATAAAAAAACCCAACACGAAATAGTTCGATAATACACCAATAACCGTTGAATAGCAAATTGCATTTTGTATCATGTCAACTCATCGTCTGAGCTAGAATAAAAAAAACCCACGCGAAATAGTACGATAATCAACCGATAATTTTTCAGTAGCAAAATTGTATTTTGTATCATTGCAACAGCATTGTCTTAGCTAAAATAAAAAAATCCAACACGAAATAGTTTGATTATACACCAATAACCGTTGAATAGCAAATTGCATTTTGTATCATTTTAACACATCGTTTGAGCTAAATTAAAAAAAACCCACGCGAAATAGTACGATAATAAACCGATAATTTCTCAGTAGCAAAATTGTATTTTGTATCATTGCAACAGCATCGTCTAAGCTAAAATAAAAAAACCCAACACGAAATAGTTTAATAATACACCAATAACCGTTGAATAGCCAATTGCATTTTGTATGAATTCAACACATCGTCTGAGCTAGAATAAAAAAACCCACGCGAAATAGTACGATCATCAACCGATAATTTTTCAGTAGCAAAATTGTATTTTGTATGATTGCAACAGCATCGTCTTAGCTAAAATAAAAAAACCCAACACGAAATAGTTCGATAATACACCAATAACCGTTAAATAGCAAATTGCATTTTGTATCATTTCAACACATCGTCTGAGCTAGAATAAAAAAAACCCACGCGAAATAGTACGATAATCAACCGATAATTTTTCAGTAGCAAAATTGTATTTTGTATCATTGCAACAGCATCGTCTTAGCTAAAATAAAAAAACCCAACACGAAATAGTTTGATTATACACCAATAACCGTTGAATAGCAAATTGCATTTTGTATCATTTTAACACATCGTTTGAGCTAAATTAAAAAAAACCCACGCGAAATAGTACGATAATAAACCGATAATTTCTCAGTAGCAAAATTGTATTTTGTATCATTGCAACAGCATCGTCTAAGCTAAAATAAAAAAACCCAACACGAAATAGTTTAATAATACACCAATAACCGTTGAATAGCCAATTGCATTTTGTATCAATTCAACACATCGTCTGAGCTAGAATAAAAAAACCCACGCGAAATAGTACGATAATCAACCGATAATTTTTCAGTAGCAAAATTGTATTTTGTATTATTGCAACAGCATCGTTTTAGCTAAAATAAAAAAACCCAGCACGAAATAGTTCGATAATACACCAATAACCGTTGAATAGCAAATTGCATTTTGTATCATTTCAACACATCGTCTGAGCTAGAATAAAAAAAACCCACGCGAAATAGTACGATACTCAACCGATAATTTTTCAGTAGCAAAATTGTATTTTGTATCATTGCACCAGCATTGTCTAAGCTAAAATAAAAAAACCCAACACGAAACAGTTCGATAATACACTAATAACCGTTGCATAGCAAATTGCATTTTGTATCATTTCAACACATCGTCTTAGCTAGAATAAAAATACCCACGCGAAATAGTACGATAATCAACCGATAATTTTTCAGTAGCAAAATTGTATTTTGTATTATTGCAACAGCATCGTCTTAGCTAAAATAAAAAAACCCAACACGAAATAGTTCGATAATACACCAATAACCGTTGAATAGCAAATTGCATTTTGTATCATTTCAACACATCGTCTGAGCTAGAATAAAAAAAACCCACGCGAAATAGTACGAGAATCAACCGATAATTTCTCAGTAGCAAAATTGTATTTTGTATCATTGCAACAGCATCGTCTAAGCTAAAATAAAAAAACCCAACACGAAACAGTTTGATAATACACCAATAACCGTTGAATAGCAAATTGCATTTTGTATCATTTCAACACTTCGTCTGAGCTAGAATAAAAAAAAGCCACGCGAAATAGTACGATAATCAACCGATAATTTTTCAGTAGCAAAATTGTATTTTGTATCATTGCAACAGCATCTTCTTAGCTAAAATAAAAAAATCCAACACGAAATAGTTTCATAATACACCAATAACCGTTCAATAGCAAATTGCATTTTGTATCATTGCAACAGCATCGTCTGAGCTAGAATAAAGAACTTCACGCGAAATAGCCTGATAATTAACCGACAATTTTTTAGTAGCATAATTGCATTTTGTATTATTTTAACAGCATCGTCTTAGCTAAAATAAAAAACCCAACGCGAAATACTAAGATGATTATACGATAACTTGTTCTTAAAGTAGCAAATTGCTATGCGTCATTGTTTAACAACATCGTCTTAATTAGAATAAAAAAAAACTAACGACTTTGTATTTTACCAACTAACCACTTTGTATTTTTTTTTTTTAAATTAGATCCGTTCAATAACTTTTTCTCACAATAACAAATTGCCTTTTGTCTCTTTCGAAAATTATTGTCTTTTTTAAAATAAAACAACGAACGCGAAATAGTATTTCGATCGAACAATAACTATTTAACACGATAGATTATTGCCACGGTATTCTTTTATAACAGCATCGTCTTAGCTAAAATAAAAAACTTAACGCGAAATTGTCTGATATTTAACTGATAACCTTTCTCAAAAATAGCAAATTGTTTTTTGTCATTTTCCAGCAGCATTGTCTTAGCTAAAATAAAAATACACGACGCGAAAGAGAATATTTATTATTAAATAACTTTTCTTACAAGAGCAAGTTGCCTTTTATTACTTTCCAACATAATCGTCTTTGCTAAATTAAAAAAACGAACGCGAAATAGTATCATAATTGAGTGATAACTAATCAACTTGATAGCACATTGCTACGATATCCTTTTTTAACAGCATTGTCTTAGCTAAAGTAAACATACCTAACGCGAAATAGAATGATAATCATTCAATAACTTTTCTTACAGTAGCAAGTTGCCTTTGATCACATTTTATCAGTGTCTTTGTTAAAATAAAAAAACGAACGCGAAATAATATAATAATAGAACAATAACTTTTCAATACGATAGCAAATCGCCACAATATTCTTTTCTAACAGCACCGTCTTAGCTAAAATATAAAAAACTTGATGCGAAATAATCGAATATTATGATGATTAATATATAAAACTTTTCCAAAATAACAAATCGCAATATATTTATGTTGCATCAGCATCGTCTTAGGTAAGTAGAAGAAAACTCGAGGAGGAAAATTCAATTGATTTGATAATCGATTAATAAAACTTCCCCAAAATAAACCATTTCCAATATTTATGGAGGATAATAATTCATTTTAAAATGTCTAATTCATGAGAAAATAGAATAACAAATACAATTTTTATCTTCAACAATGCAATCGGCACGTGCTAATATTTGTACAGATATTCAAGCAGATCCACAATTAATAATACACGATCTTAGATTTAAAATACTAAGTAGAAAATAAGGAGCGCAATGAGCTGTAATTTGACTTTATCATTCAATCAATGAAACTGATTATTTTAGAAAAAATGAGATGTTTATACAATTATTATTCCGCTTTCTTACGCGATTTTAATGTGTCAGAGCATCATTCATCACATGTAAAAATTAGTTTTATCGATAAAAATATAATTAATATGTCAATTATGATTGCAGATTAGGAGTCATAAAAGATCATTATTTAAATACTAAAATTTTCGAAAGGACTCTTTTCCGATTTCTTTTGCATGGCCGCGTAAGACAAGTGTTAAATCAAACATTTAGTACGCACCGCTTACTTGCTTTTGTTTTGCACGAAGTTCTGCCTTCTTGGTCGCCAAACTATATTATGGGTCGTTAGTTAATTAATTTTAGATAAATTGTTTTTGCATTTATGATAAATTTTTACAAGAAAAATTTACGTTAACATAAATTTTTTTCCCTAAACTATAATTTAGGTCTTTGCGATTAATCTATGAACGAGCCCCTCGTCTTAGTTCTGACGGTGAGACGACAGACCTTCGTATTTTATCATACCTGAAAAAAGGATTGAATTAACCTTTTGTGTTTGAAGTGATCATTAATAAAATACTGTAGACACAAATCCGCTCAATGTAATGTGCTTGCGCAATTGATCCATCACCGCTGCTGTTGTGCGATAGTATGCACACTATGTAGAAAGCATCTCAAAACAAGTTGGCTGATGATTATGAGCGGTAAAGATGACAACGATGCTGCAGTACATCATAAGAAACCAACATTCGTTGACTGATAGGAAGATTCAGCGAAGCCTAAGCTGGACACTCGGGTTGCGATTGCAGTTGACCCTTGTAAGCTGCAACAAAGATGTTAATAAGTAGATGAAAGGCATACCTACTCTCTATAGGAGAGCGAAATTAAGCTTCAGAAGTAGGAAGCTAGAGGGTGGAATAAAAAAAAAGTTTAGAATATAGCAGTTTAGGTCATGGCAACGTAACTTGCCAATCCGCCATATCCGTAAGACATGCTAAAGCTGGCGTTGTTTGCATGATTTAGCGCCTACAGCTTGACGAGTTGATGTTTAGTAAGCCAATGACTTGAGACATAGAGATGCAGATATGGAATGCAATTACAGCTGGCCCACAAAAGCTGAAACAGAGATGTTGGTAAGCAGGTGAAAAGCAAATACTCTCGCTTAGAGAGTGAAATTAAGAAAAGCCGCAAGCTGCAATAGGCGTCATTTGCCTTGCGCCCAAGCGCAAACATTAGTTTCCCCGTTGAAGCAGAGGGCTTCGTATTATTTCTGATAATGCTGACGTTACAGATGATTTCCGTTAGACTTTATCTTTTTAAGATCAATGGTTTCAGTACGCTGTAGGCTGCACTAGCTTTTAGAGCAAAAGTTTAAGTTCTTGCATGGCAGAAAATTCCAAGTTTCTCGATGAAAATGGATATGTGAAGTGAATAAGTTGACTTGCAGAAGCTGCAATAAAACGTTAGTCAACAGCTTAAAGACCATAAGTACTCTCTTTTAAAAATTAGGATTAAACTTTAGTTACAGTTGGTCATAGGTTGCAAAAGGTGAAGCGCTGGTAGCATACAATATCAGATCATGGTTGTTGTAGATAATCCGCCCCGAAAGAATGGCGATTATGGATTTGAATTGTCGTGTCATAATTCAAAGATGTGCAGTTGATTCACTTGAGTCTACTCACTTGAGTCCGCGTAAGCATTAATGATTTCACGTTGTCATTTGCTTCATATGGCTTTATCGTTATTTGTTTCTTTGGTGATGCAGATGATATCCATAATTCTCATGAGAGACTGTAAACAAAATAAAGTTATTGAGAAGCAATAATTTTACATTCACATAAATATTATAATAATATTTGTATTATATAAAAATATTATTATATTATTATATTTGTATAATGAAGTTTTCGCGGCATATAACAATATTAAAGAAAAACTCATTTACTAGAAGACTTATTTAAAAAATATTGAATTTAAATGAAATTATTTGCTCGTTGTTTAAAGTTTGAATTAATATATTAATTAGACAAGTAAATTTTACCTAAAATCGTACAATTTTTATTAGATATCGTAAATATAATTTCCCAACGGTAATTGAAATGATTTACGGACTTATATACCTACGTAGCTCAACAAAAAGCCTCTTTGTGAAAGATCGGAAGGAGGCCAAAAAGGAACACGAGTAAAGTCTGTTATCATAACAAGCAATAATTTTCAGTACGATCAATTTCAAAATTCGCTAAAGAAATAATAATAACCGAAAGAGTATCTAAAAGTCATTGGAGTATCGATTCATCATCGGTAACAGAAAAAGAGTGTATATCGCTTGCAGAAAGTGGAGTTTAATAAGGTCTATCGTAAATTTTCCATCTTTGTATGTTCAGGTGGCCGCACGTACCCACGTGTATACACGCGTACGTGCTGCTTTATCTTCTTTAACGGTATATGCCAACCGTTCCTCGACAACCTCATCATGGTTATTATTATCTTTCGAGAGAGCAATTGCGCATGATCAGAGAGAAGAGATTCACATTTTGGCTTTCCTGTGTAAGACTAATTATCGGCATGTATTAGACGATAGACGTCCAAGACTATACTTGTAGAACGAAAGAGATAGATCGATTTCATACACATTCTCGCCCTTTCTCTCTTCTGGACGCCTCTATCAGAGAGAGAGAGATGGACTCTAACGGTTTCAGGTTTTACTTTTATACAAAAAAGTTAGGGAACCCGTTAACTCGTGGTGGGCTACGTTTTAGACTGACAGAGAGAGAAAGAGAGAGGGGAGAGATGCGAGAATCGACTGGCATGCAGGTGTATACGTTCGATGTATGGGTGAGCACAGCGTAAACACGCGACTCGGCACGATAAGCTTTAAAGGCTTATCGGCTAGTTTCTTTATCCTGCTGTTAATGTTATTTTTGGGATGAAATATAAAAACTTTTTCATAAAACTGAATATCTATATAGCGACTTACTAATTAGTAGGCTATCGGTTTCAAAGATTTAATCTCGGTTTGAACATCTTTAATGAAATATGCTTTGAATTATTGTAAGGTTACTTTTTAATACCATCTAGCACAGTTTCTTACGAATCAGAATAAAGAAACTTTATCATAATATATTTTATGAATCAAAAAAAAAAAAAAATTTGAACAAAATTTGAAAACGGTCAAATTGTTTATTACAAAATTTCACAGACAATTTGTTTTATTAATTATAAAATATATGGAAATTATCTAACAAAAAAATTTTATCTAGAGACAACAAATATAATACAAAGATGATTATCTATTTAATGCAAAAATTTCGTAAATAAATATAATATAATTTCTTTGAAAATTCTATGCACGTTAAAAACAGTTATAAGTTACTAAGTCTGTATCGTTTGTACATTAATGACAAAGTCATAATTTACAGGTCATTGATTCGAATCAGGCCAAAATTTTGTGGGAGAAAGTTTGTGTTTTTCTACAAGAGGTCAATTGACTAACGAGAAAATGAACGTTACGTTCATTGAGTAGTTAGCTTACTAATTAGTAATTTAAATACTTTCGAGGAGAATAAATAAAATCCAGTTAAAGTTCCATGTTGATTTCTTTACTTCCACTTTACGCTACGCTGCATGATAATGAATGTTTATAATCTCCACAACTCTAATCATGAAATAGAATATTAATAATTTCATTTTTTATATAAATTTATACGTAACAGCAGGTTGTAAAAAAATTAATTGTAATATAGTTACAATAAGTTCGTAATTAAAATTTGAAATAATAAGATTATCATATTTTATAATTAATACATTAATTTACTTTTACTTCCAATTGCTTTTTATTCATACGGAAAAAAAGTTTTGGTTGTAAACGATATTGCGTTTTTGCCAACTTTTATAAGGTGAATGACCCGTTGTAAATTTTTTCGCCTTCGTATCGACTTTAAATGTTCATTTTAACGTTCGTTCCCAAAAACGTAGTACGATTTTACTGCCACTTGAATTTCAGAGCCAGAAAATATAAAAAAATTTTATGCGAAAAACTTAACAAAAATTTTTTTTGTTATATGTCACGTAGAAAATATAAATATTTAATGAATGTTTATTGAAACTTTTTTATTTTATACAAGACAGCAAGAATTCAATTTTAAAAATGTTAACCAAGAGGAATTAATTATTAAAAAATAGCAGTATTAACACCTTTAAACAAGCTAAACTGAAATCTATTCCTCTCATACATCTCTTCGCAAATATATTCGCGCTAAAATGGAAAAATGCAAATGCCCTAACGGCTCGGTGGTAACGACCTTCTAATGCTTTAAAAGCGCATTCATTCCGTCGTGTATAGTTAAAACGCATTCAGCGAATGAAGGTAAAAAAAGGACAAGCAAGCGGACGAAAGAAGACGTACGGGAGACGTTGCACCGAAGTGCTGCGTGCGGAATTCCAGATAATGCACTTTCGATGCCAAGAAAAAAAGCCGCGCAAGACGTGCGTGAACTTGAACTCTCGAGGACTTTAGAATCCGTCGCGCAATCAAAAGTAACAGCAGCATGGCTGCTGCAGCCGCAAGACTCTTGAAGAAACGACAACGGCGATGCGAACGTTTTCCGTAAGTTCGCGTAAGTAAGGATACGGGGAATCAACTATCGCAGGTTTCTCATGCGTCGGAACTTTTTTTAACGCTTTTTTTTTTGTTTCAAGGCAAGAATTTACGCGAACGCGTTAACGTCAAAAAAGAAAATTTATTTTTCTCTTATGTTCCGAGTAGTTGCCGCACGTGATGTCTGCTTTTTTGGCCGCGTATTTGTACTTCGTGCTTACGTGGTTTTTTGTTGAAATTGATACATGATTGTTTCTTTTTTTTTTTTTTTTAAATAACATTGTGTGATTATAAAAAATTTCAATTAAAAATTTGATATTGTCCTTTAAGTTTTTTTAAAAAATTTATCGATTACATTAACCCTTTTATTTAATACTGGTATTTCCAGTTTTAAATGTGACTTTCTTCCTTCTCACAAAAACGTTTATGTATTAAGGGTATACAGATTTATTGCTTGACTATATAGATTTGGTACTTGCTATTACATGGACATAACTCTAAAATAGTTTTAAATAAATATATTTGAATAAAATATATAACTTCAATAGTATTAGAGTTTTAATGATTATTAGATTAATATTAATAATTTAATAAAAATTAGAAATATCTTTAAAAATATTTCTTTATTTTTAGGAAAAATATCAAAGTTTATCAAAACATTAAACCATAAGTCAAATCAAAATATTGTTATAAAGTTCAGGCAATTTCGAATAATTTGGATTTAAAATATTGAAGTAAAAAAATACTATTTTTAAGCAATTTAAACCAAGTGATATATTGACACTAAAACCTTGTAATAAAAGGCTCTTTAAAAAAACTTTATTACATCTTGGAAGTTATGTCACTCGTTACGATGGAAGACCGAAAGCCAATTAAGAACAAATAAAAGAAAAAACGAAAGAAAGAAAAGAGGTGTACAGCCCAAGCTTCGGATTGCGGTAGCAACTGAGCGAGTAAGAAACACACGGGTTGCCCTTGACTTCTTAAGAAATCAAAACAAACTCAACGACGGCAGCTTCCCAACGACCAGATGCAACGACATTCTTCTCTCAAGAATTCAGGTAATGCATTTCGTAACATTTAAATTGTTTACCAAGTAACGTCTACAACATCAACGACATTAATCTAACCCATTTTTCTTATAGAATAGTACCGTTCATCGAAAATTTCACAATTTTTAAGCGTCGCGCAGGTGTCGCCGTCTTAATTATCGCCGGGCCTTCTGTATAGGTTATTTTGGGGCCAGAAACGCCTGTTTTATACCTATCTTCGTGAAAGAAAGATTCCGAAGAAGAGCGATCAAGAGAGAAAAAGGAAACAGGGAGGGAGAAGGAGAAACGAGAAACGACGGTACCGTAAACTTAGCGGCTCTCGCGTACACATGCATGCGCAACCGTAAAAGAAAGATAGAGAGAGAGGGAAGTAACTTCATGGGGGTTATTGAGCAGAGATGCGACTAAAAGTGGGATAGGGGAGGGGAGAGATGAACGCGCGCGCGTTGGTCCGGTCAACGCTCCTACCTGCACTCCGCGCTTAATGTATATAAAGCTCGGCGGACTTTGCCCATGAACGGCAGATCCTTCTTCGTTGTCGGAACGGTCGTGAGACTTTTTAAACGAAATATTGAAATCGAGAAACAGAGAGTATGAAGTACGTCGTCGTGTTTATCGCCGCCCTGGCGATTACAGCTAGAGCGCAGATTCCTAGTTTGGGTTTCTGTCCAGAATACCTGCCTATGCCGGATTTTAATATGGAAAGAGTGAGTACTTTTTATAAATTAATTAAGTGTTAGTTATCGAAAAGGTTTCGATGAAAAATTATTAGAATAATTTTTTTTGTTTTTTGTTTTTTTTTTTACGAGTTTCATAAAATTTATATTGAAGTTAAAATAACTAGTTTTAATTGTTGTTAAAAGTAAATAACATTATTTATTTACAGTTTACTGGCATTTGGTACGAAGCCGAACGTTACTTCCAACTAACCGAAGTAGCATCTCGCTGTGTAATGTCAAACTATACGAAATTTTCGGAATCCAGTAGCAAATATCATGTCATTAATGAAGTAACCAGCCGATTGTAAGTGTTGATAAAAAGTTATAAATCTTTTGCTTGTTCCTGTTCTAAAACTTTTCATTTGAAAATTGAAATTTTTCTATTTTTTCAGCACTGGCATCAAGCGGGTTTTTGAAGGTGAAATCAGGAGATCTCCTTTAAAGAGCGAAGCTGGCAAATTCCATGTGAAATACACGACAGTACCGCTTATCCCTCTTGAGACTCAATACAACGTATTGGAAACCGATTACGATACCTACGCCGTACTGTGGAGTTGCTCCGGTTTAGGCCTAGTGCGCACTCAAAATGCTTGGATTATGACCAGACAGCGTCTCGCTCCTGGTGAAATTCTTCAAAGGGTATAGTTTTTTTCATTTTTTATACGTTTCTCTAAATTTATTTTGTAAAATGCTAATTTTGTTGTTCTAAAGATAATAAAATTTGAAAAGTGACGTACAATAAAATATTGTTGTTCAAAAGCAAATAAAAAGAATCTTAAAAAAATATTAACAATCGAGGCTAATGATTCATATTCCATTTTGCCAGGCCTACGGCGTACTAGATAAGTACAAGATCTCGAAGGTCTTTTTCGTAAAGACGAACCAAGAAGACTGCGCTCACTTGGACAGCCTCCAAGAGGCGTCGGAGCCAACCGAGCCACCAAAGAAGAAGGTGACCACTCCTGCACCGGAAGTCGCTCAAGAAAGCGTGGAGGAGGAAGCCGAGGAACAGCCTCAGCCTTTGGATGGTAAAAGCGTGCCCGAAATTAGACAACACATTATCCCCGACGCACCCGAGGCTATCGTCAAATTTCACGAAGCTAAGCCCGTCGTGCTCGAGGAAGCTGCTGTCACTGAGCCTATTGCTGAAGAGTCTAAATCTATCGGTGAATAAAAGGCATATGATAAATACGATTTAAAGAAAATAATGTTCTCTTATCAAGTTACGTTTTTGCTCACTTTTAACTGTTTTTATTAAAACGAATTATTTTCTTAGAGTAATATGGTTTACTTTTCGCTCTAAAACACATTGTTCTTGTTAAAAAAAAAAGACGAAAATTATAAACGAATAAGATTTAAAATTCAATCCTTAAAATTTTTTTAGAAACAGTCGCGGAAATAGTGCAATCAGTACCCGAAGTAATAATGAAAGTCGCCGATCAGACGAAAAAGCTTCAGGAAATAGCCTTAAAACCGGCCGACGAGAAACCCACGAAAGAACAATTGGTAATCGCAGCTCCCGCGACAGTCGAGGAACCCAAAGAAATCGCCCCCGTAGTCGAGGAAGTGCAGCAGAAACTCGAGACCGAACAACCCAAGGAAATCATCGAAGAAACAATCGAGATCGTCAAGCCCTAAAGGCTTTAGATACTAGTTTGATTAATGAAAGCTGCGATACAATGCGCGATTACTACTACTTTCATCTCCTTGTTTTACCTCCTTTCTTCTTCTTCCCTTCTGAAAATTAATCCTTTCCTTTAAGCCTCAGGCTCGTAGCGGCTGCCAACCTGGGGTGAGAAGAGAACCGTAAGACGCGCGTGCGGTCTCATTCCTAATGGCCGCCAGTCTTGCTCGAGGCAAACCCGTTTCTCACTCTTCTTATTTCCATTTATCTAAGTCTATTATTATTTATTTATTAAAAAAAAAAAAAAAAGAAACACTAGTGAAATGAAAAAAAGTGTGCATCTGATGAAAAAAAAAAAAAATTTGAACAAAAAAAATGCAGTAATGCGAATAAATTGTTACGAAAAATCTCTTTTTTAAAAAACAATTTTTGCATTTTTATTATTCCTTTAATGCATCCTCGTACATAAACGTGATGCAAACTACTTTGTAATACAAATTAATTATTCCACGAGATATACTTTCAAATTATTTTCAAATATGAAATTTAAATTTTAATGAAATATCTTACTATTAAGTATTTTCAAATAAAAATAGCAAAGCAACAAAGTCGATTACATGAACGGAATATTAATAATCGCTATTAGATAAATGAAGAGTCGTCGATAAAAGTACAACTCATAAATAAGTTTAAAAAATTATTGAGTGTATAGATTTATTAACACGTATAATCGTTAAACAAATTTTCATGAATTTAAATCTGTACTCTTTTAAATTCATGAAAAATTGAACTTTACAAGAATCGATTTACTATTTTTGTCTTATTATTGTATAAAATGATAAAACAAAAATGTTGATGATAACGATTACCGATAACGCAAGAAGTATTTCATAACAAGCGACAAAAGCAGGTGGTAAAATCAAAACAAATGACGGCGTCATTATCATCATCGTCTTTATCTTGCAAGTCAAGAAAGTGGCAAGAAGAAAAAACTGTCTCTCGTGCATGCAACGAACGAACTGACATAATTTTCGCAGATAATCTCCTGGGGCGAGATTCACGAGGCGACTCTGTACACTTGCTTTTCCTTCATTCGCGCATCGCGATTGTTCTTCGAAGCGAAGAACCGCTATGCAATCAACTTCTCATACCCTTTACTCGACGTGCAATTTCCCCTCACCCAAAGGTACAACAACCTTTGAAAGAAAAAGAAGTAAAGGAGTCGAAAAAAACAAGATAAAAGCAAAAAAGAATAGCGCGAGCCATCGAGTTTCTTCAACCTTTCGCTTAAGAGAATATAACGCGCGAGCGTATGTGTATGCGCGTCTCTTTCTCGCGTTACCGTTAGTGACCTAATAACGACAAAGAAAGATCGGCCGCGTGGCCCCAGCATTCGCCAGTCATACCGTGGTAGCCGAGAACGTCAGGGTCAAGCGTTACGCGAACGCCATTTAACACAGGTGTATTCATCCGCGTGCTAGAGTCGTAGTTGCTGCCGCTACTGCTATTGCTGATACGTAATCGTGCGCTTACACAAAACGAACACGACGCACGCTATTTTCCGCGTAGAATTGTGCGCGCCGGTACCTCCGAAGTCTTCGTCTGGGGTTCCATTGCTCAAGGTCAGCAGGTAAATCCTATTAAAGACCATTTATTTCTTTCTAGTAAAGGCGTGCGCGTGTACGTGTGTTGAAAACGAGTGTAAAAGAAAAAAAGAGAAAGATCGAGTTTGCGGAGAAACGATTACATTCTATTCGTTTCCGCGTTCGTCCTGATCACTGATAGCTCGTGTGTTTTATAAAATTTCCTTCAATTAGAGTAATTTTTTGTTTTCTTTATTTTTGATGTTTTTTGAAAATACGATAACGAGAATGACTTCGATCGAACGGATTGTTTACAAATCAACTCTGTTAAAAGTTTTTTACTATATTAAAGCAAACAGCAAATTATAAATTCATTGTAATTTTAATAGTAAAATAAAAAAATAAAAAAATAAATAAATATAATATTTGACAAAAATCGACTACAATGTAATAAAAATTCAAAATTAAATATGATTTTTTAAATTTGAAATTTCTTTGTAACATGCAAGCATAAAAATTGTAATACTTTTTTGTACTTTAAAATTGAAGTAATTTTGCAAATGCTGAAAAAATTGCTATATTGCATTGACTATTGAATTAGCTGAATGCAGCTGCCGATAATAATTCAATAGAAATTCAATAGAACTACAATAAATTTTATGAAATTGAAAGTTGGGAATGATAAATATTAAAAATAAACAAATCAACTGTCAAAATACTACAAGACCTATATAAATTAATGGAAATTTTAAAAATCATTTTCAAATGCTCTATATTTTAAATCATAATTATTTAACGAAAATTCATTTTATTAAAATTTAAATTCAAATTAAAATATTATTTAAGTATGTCACTATTGCTTAAACATCGTTAAACTTTTCACTGCGTTCTACAATCCAAAAAAACAAGTAATATACTATGTGTCATACGCTTCAACTTAAAATATTTTGTTTAAAACGAAGTCAACGCTTTTCATTAAGAGCAAAGACTTTATGTGGATTTTTTTATTTATGTTTGTTATTGCAAACTAACTTTTTAAATTTTATAGGTAGTAAATTATTCCATCACTGCATAATTAAAAAAAAATATTTGTTTTGTAATCCATTTTAAATTTATAAAAAATATAAATAAAGTTTTTCTTTCCATATGAAAATATTAATAGTAAACGTTATTTTAAAATAAACATACATGTTAATGAACACAAAATTTATTTATAATAATTAAAATTTGTAAATGTATATATAAAGAAGACATTAATTAAAAAAAAATAAATAAACGCGTACAAAGATAATTTTGTATAGAGCATATAAATTATCGTTTTATAAATAAAACTTAATTACATAAACAAAATTTATTTTATAAAATGTGTCACTAGTTCAACTGTTTATTAAAATCTAAATCATATCTATGCGAGCACATCTACAAAACTAGTTCAGAACTTTCTCGGAATTAAAAGCACATTCCACTTTTAAAAACGACCTTTCAACCTCTTCTTAAGCTTTCTCGTAAATTTCAGACTCATATATACGATTGCAGAATTAATGACAACTGACTTAATGGCACTTTTTGCGATGTCTTTCCTGCGCGTATAGCGATATTATATCTACAATATCTCGTCATCTTTAACTACTATTATAAATGGAAAACACGATCGAGCATAATATATATGGACAAAATAATGAGCACAATTTAGAAACAAATATAAACCTATCAAACCGCTTGCTAGATTGCGCAATTAAAAACACAAACGATGAATTTATTTCTCGCACCTGCTAAAAAATAAAAAAATTGGCATTAAGCAATGTCGCGTAATAAGAAATATGTTACTTTATGTACTCAATGACACATCATCAATTCGATATACGTATACATGAATACATTCCCGCTCCACGGTCCGATAAAGCCAGGGTGAGGGAAAGAAAAAACAAAACGGCACTCGAAAATGGCTTTTTAAAAACGGGCGACTTACGTCGGATCTGCTTAAACGTCCGCGATCGTCGGAAAGATACAAACATAACGACGCACACTACTCGTTGCACGCGTACGATTCGATAAAAAATTACCGGCTAAAGTAGTTCACGTTGTTATAATTTATCAGGCAGTAAGTCCGCACATGTAATTATTATCGATTTACAATAGGTTTTACTTGTAACGATTAAACGGTTCGATATATAATTATTAAGGCTTGTTTAATCTACAATTTAACAATATGTATTACTATTTCAGGCTTTTTCGAATTTCATATATTTATTTTTTTAATCAAGATGATGTGGATGTATTTGGGATTTTTTCTGATTGGGAGTACGGTAGCCCAAGTTGTCTCCCCTGGCGGTTGCCCTAAAGTTGAAACGAAGCAAAATTTCGATACCGCGAAGGTAAATTATTTATTGACTTATATTTTTTTTTTCTTTCTGTATTACCGCGTTCATAGAACACTTAATATACAAATGAGAAAACTTTAGTTAAAAATAAACTTTTTTTGTATTTAAATATATTATAATAACTTATTTAGACGCGTACTTAATCAATTCACATACGTATTACTGTTGATAATAGTTATAAACAAGAATTAATTTGTCTTATTTTCATACATTACAATTGTAAAAAAGCTTTAATACTATGCCGTATTTAAAGTCAAATTATATTTTGTTGCGTTTTACTATATGTATTGTTAAACTATATTTATTTAACGTTCAAACATTAAAAAAAATTTTAAATTAAATATACCGATGGATTTCACGATGAGCAACATTAAAAAAAAAAAAAAAAAAAAAAAAAAAATCGATATTTTACTTTCAGTACCTTGGAAAGTGGTACGAAGCGGAGCGTTATTTTGCCATCTTCGAGTTAAGTGGAAAATGCGTCACCGCGACATACAGCCTCAATGATAACGGAACCGTTAACGTCGTCAACAAGCAAATTTCATCTTTGTAAGTACATGGAGCTACCATAAATCTCATTAACCGACAATTACTTTCACGTATGCAAATCTAAGGTTGAGAAAAGAAGATTTTTTAATCGTTTTCTTATCAAAAAGGAGCGGCATCGCGTCGAGCATCAAAGGCTTAGCCTTCCAAAAGTCACCGGATAAAGCTAAGCTGACTGTTAATTTTCCCTCTGTGCCCTTTCAACCCGAAGCACCTTACTGGGTTCTTGACACCGATTACACCTCGTACGCGGTTGTATGGAGCTGCAACGATTTCAGTATTATGAGGTAATAATTTATTTGTCAAAGAATAAATAACACATTCTTAATGATTAAGCATTATAAAAATTAACGTTCTATTTTCTAAAACTCAACACGATTAATTTATTATAAAATTAACTAATCCTAAACTTTATACATTTTATATACAATTAAACATACAAATACATAGCATTTAACAACAAATAAATTTATATATTTTAATTATGATTATCTAGCTTAAGATATGCATGGATTCTCACCAGAGAACAGCATCCACCAATTTCCGTTTTAGAAAAAGCGTATCAAGTTTTGGACAAAAATAAAGTCAGCAAGGCATTATTAATGAGGACAGATCAGAAAAATTGCAACGATAACAATAATACAGAATCGAATCAAGTTTAAAAAAATTATTTATTTTTATAATTTAGTATTATAGAATAATTGTAGATTTTAGTATCAGGCATCGTTTATACGTATATTGTAAATAGGCAAAGAAAAAAATTTTTTAAATTATGAGTAAAAAATATATAAAATTATTGATAAATTAATTTTATATATTTTTGATAAATAATTGATTGCCTATACTTCGAAGTAACTGTGACTTATTTAATTAATTTATTATTATCTATATTCAAATAAAAGTTCGAATGTGATATTTCAAGCAATTTTCTGTTTTATTGTCATATGTGCGTATATCCGTATTTTATTTTATATAATCTATATCTTATTTTATCTTATATATTTACGTGTTTTTAATCCGATAATACCGAGGGACAAAAATAAGTGGACTAATAAAAAACTCACTCTCGTAAATGGTATTTAAAAAGAAATTGCTGGCTGAAGCTATTCGGATTATCAAATCTATAAAATGATAACCCCGTACATGAAATTATAACAAATTGGTATTCTTATAACCGTTAAACTATTCAAAAATTCCAATAGTTTGATACAGTGCAATAAATAATCCTTCTTTAATGTGCAATTTAACGATATGCATTATTAGGCTTGTTTGCGTTTATATGTTTATTTTTTTAAATTGATATATTTTAATTATTTTTTCTTAATGCAAGAAAGGAATTGCCAAGAGAGTACAGTATATCTATGAATTTTTATCATAGAAAAAGTATGCAGTATTTGGGAAAAAAATAATATTAGCAAACATTTTCAATAAGTTTTATGAATTAATTATCAAATTAAATATTTATCATCGTTTGTAGATTGTACGTATAGATAATAAATAAAATTGAAAATATCAGAAAAAAAAAAATTATCGATAAATCATTGATAAAGAAGGTAGCTCTAAACTTGGTAAGCTCGATGCGAAATCGGTTCCTTGCGTTACCGCAAGATGTCGACGTAACAACTATAATGTTGGAGAGTCGCATAATTAATTGTTATTAGAAGAATAAAATGATAAACTTATTCATTAATATTAATAGAATAAATTAAAAATTGTCATTTTACGATTAACATAAAATAAAAAATTAATTCATAAATTCTATTCATTAAGACTAAAAAATTGTATTTAAAAAAATAATAGCATATTATATTTAACGCTCGATAAAATAAACGATAATAATGCATTATAAAATACTGGAAATCTGACGTTAAAAAATTCTCGTAATATAATCTGTGGATTGGACTGTTAAAAAAAGAACGACCATAAACTACCACAAATATAAACGATATCAATCCAATTATACTCTGATGAGAAAGGTACTCAAAGAAAGCGAATAAAACCCATCAACTCTAAAACTAAAAAAGAAAAATAACTAAAGGAAGAAATAAACCCGCGCAAAAAAGTCGAGGCTTTCCCGTATGCATTTCCATTAGGCAGCTACGGTGTGTGTTCGGTCGCATTTATTATTAACCGCGCCTCGTGGAGCGAAAATCCCGCAGCTGCACACACATATATATATATATATACATATACACCCATATGCGCATTACATATACACGGATACATCGACGGTTGAGTTCGGTACGCGAAGAGTCGTGCAAACCCGGGGAATCGAGGAAATTGGAAAACGCGCGCGGGCGCACGCGGCAGACGTTTTAATCTCGAGCTCGACGTAGCCTCGGCGCGTGCGTCCCTTCGCAAACCGCATGCATAAACTTTTCCTCCGCGTCGATTTTTTCTACTTTTATTCCTCTCCCATTTCCCTTGCGTCATATATTTACGTGTATATATATTTCACCTTTCCCACGCTAAAAAGGACTCGCGAATCGAATATTATATTCGGGACTTGTTGTGGCATGAAGAGGGAGTCTATAGGCGAATGACACGCATCGGCAAATAACGCGCGAACGAATCGTCACCAACAATGCACCACTGAATTAAACAATCGCCTCAAGGGGCTCGACGATTGCAAATAAAAGGAGACGGGCACGCAAATAGTCACGTGGCTCGACGTAATTTTTCTCTTCAGAGGTGCAGTGATTTAGGAAGCGATATTTTTCCTTTTTGGTTGGACGATTTCTCGCAGTGGCAGTACACACTATTTGAATTCGATCTCACGGATACTTATATTGATCTTTCTTTTTAAAATCTGCAAAGTGTGAGCGTGAAAAAAAATAAAGGGAAACGTTTATTCATTTATTGTTTGTGAAGGCTCTAGCAGGATATTTTTCTATTCTATTGCTTCAAAGTAAAGCAAGAAAAATGCTTTAATATGTTCATTAAAAAAAAAAAAATTACATTATACGATAATTTTAATTATTTAAAAATAATAAAAATACAATAATACAATAAAAATAAATAACCCGATTTTCTCATAAAAATTCTATCAGACAATTCAAATATCAACTACTAAAAATTTCTTCGAACTATTATGTATAATCCAAATTATACGTATAAATAAAATTCAATAAGACAGTAAGATTTCATGCACTTCCCACGACGGCCTTTTTTTTAATCGGAAAACCTACACATACACAGCCACGTGCTTACGAACCATTAAACGCCTCTCGAGCGTGCAACCTACTTCATCCCACGAACGCATATCCATTGAATCGCACACGACAAAGTCGCGTTACGCGCCGCCCCAGTATTTTATCCTTACGATTACGAAATTGTATAAGCGCGCGTGCATATGGCAGCTCGCGCCGCGGATAATCGCAACAGCAAAAACCCCGCCGCTGGAAAAAAATAATCGTAAATTTATACAACCGCCGGGTGTCGATCGGCTCTTCTACACAAACTTTAATGGCTGCCTAGTTATTGATCGTTATTTATGGGTTTACCCTTTCTTTTTATACATCATGCTGAACCGTTCGCGCCAACACCCGCTGCTTGGTTTGTATAAAAAAAATTAAGGTCTTCGTTGATTTTTCGTATGCTCTCGTTTTTTTTTCTTTTCTTTTTTTTTTTTTTTTTTTTTTTTTTTAAGTTAAAGTTAGTTTTAGAGAGTCCTTAGATGATCCGATATGTCAATGAGAAATAATATGTTGTAATCTATTGGCTGTATCGAGATGTTTTAACGTTGGAATGGTTTTACCGATATGAATCTTAACTTTGAGACGTCGTGAATTTATGATTAATTGCATATGTCAATTTCTTAAAACAAACAAAAATTCGTTCTTGATTTATACTTTCATGATTGATAATAAATATGGAAATTTTTAATTTTTAATATAATTCATAAAAGTAAGTTGACTAAAAAATAAGGAGACTTTCTTTTTACAATAAAAATGCTAGTTACTGTAACTACCTTAGTTATATAAATTGCCGATGAAAGATAAGTGTAACTTCATTATACTTTCGAAGCGAAACAGCCTCTCGTTATTCTTTAACATATTATTATTTATCCAAAGAAACTTGCGAAAAATGAGAATAATATTTTACAATAATTAATTTGCTAATTTTCTCGACGAATTTTTATAAAAATTATATACACTATGAAATTATAAATAATTTTCATGTTGTTATTATGATGATCACAGTTGGATAATTTTTATAACACTGCTCACATACAAATTTTATGAATAACTTATTTTATCAAATAGCTTTTTAATTTTAAAATTATTCATCCAATCAAAAATTTTCAAGTTAATTATAATAAAATTGAAAGGAAAGATAGCACTATAGTAGTACAAAACGGAAATTTCTAAAGAGATCCTTTTACAACATTGTAAAAATGCTATTAAAAAGTTTAAAAAGCGAGAAAAAAAAAGGGAGAGAGACCGAGAGCAAACGAGATACGAGCGAGCTCTGCACTTTAGTGCAAGGTCCCATCAAAAATAATGCAAAATCTCGAACCACGCGTTGCACGAGAGACGAGAAGGACGAGGCAGACGCAGAGAAGAAGTAAGATGACAAAGACGGAGCAGCGAAGAAAATTGGCGATATTGAGACGAACTCGAGGACTGGCAGGTTCGTTACTATACCAAGATGTCCGCGTGTGTGTATGTGTATATACAAGAGCCTCGCGTTGCATACACTTTCCAGTATCTCCATCAAAGAGAAAAAGAGAGAGTAGGAGATAGCGGCCTCACGGCTTCGTCTAATAACAGGGTGTGCGTCCGAGGCTAAACAAATATACACGCCCATGGCAAGCAACGCGCGCGCGCGCGCGCGCTCCAAGGAAATGCTTGCGTATAACACAAAAACGCACGCGAAAACATGAGAGAGACGGAGATAAAAGGAGAAATCGTTCTGCCCTCGAGTAGAGGTCTTTTTTCTTTGCAAAATAAAAATAAAAGAATTAAGGAGAAGGGAGAGAAAATGAGAGCTGTCGGGGTTCAATAACTTCTTGTCGAGAGTTGAAAGATTTTGCGAGCTTGTACTTTCGAAAGGTCCTTCTCTCTTGCTCTCTCTTGCTCGACTTGGGATGAGTCGAGAGAATACGAAAGAAAGGGGGGGGGGAGAGAGAGAGAGAGAGAGAGAGAGAGAACGAAGATGAAATTGAAAAAGAATTTTTTCGCTTCTTTGAAGTATAAGGTTGGTCTCTTTTTTTTAAGGCCCTTGTTAGCAACTTTGCTAGAGAATTATCTTTACTTACCAATTATTACTATTTAGTTTTTTACTCGGCTCGGTAATCAAAACAAATTGGTTTTAATCGCGTTATTATGTTTTTTTTTTTTTTTTTTTTTTTTTTTTTTTTTTTTTTTTTTTTTAACTTTTGTATATTTCTTTGTTGCGATATTATTCAGAATATGAAGTGTTAAAAACATTCGCGAAAGAAAAATTTAAATTAAAAAAGTTTTAACTAAAATTTGAATAAAATGTTTCTCCTTATATTTTAGAAAATCACAGATTGTAAATTTTTTGACTTTTTTTATACTATTTTTTTCAGTTTTATTGTAATCAGGTAGATATAAGAAAAACGCATTGAAACAATTATTTTGTTATTCAATATTACACGCGTTGATCGAACATGTTCTCATTTTTTACAAAAAAAAAAAAAAAAAAAAACTCATCCACATTTTGTATAATCTTAAAAACATTTTTCGAGAACAGAAAATATTTGAAAATTTCAAAGTTAAAAAAACAAAAAAAAAATCCGCAGGTGTACCCATAATAGAAAGAGCAAACAAAAAAAGCGGAGACGCAAGCCCAATCAATTACTGTGCATCATAAAAATTCAATATATAAAAGATATATATATATATATATTCATATATATAATAAGGTAAGCACATACTCGTGTCGAAAGCAATAACAAACCGAGCGAACGAGGCGGATTTTCGCGTCAGTCAAAACATACGTGACTTTTATTCCGCTAACGGGTTTTATTGGTCTGCAACCTCCTCGCGCCGTAAACGTCTAACTCGTAATGTTATGGGAGTATGTATTTGCAAGTATACATATACATCTGGCTGATTATTTTTCTACACTTCTTTTCAATTGGTGATTGGGCTTTGAGTTTTCAATAAGAAATTAACGGATGGCATTTTGCGGTTTAAAACAAAATTCAGAAGAAATATGTATAAACTTGTATACATTGTTGTAAATAACCTGCATTTTATAATTATAATGTAAAGAGTTAATAGGCATACTTCATTAAATAAAGCTATATAGCAATGAATTAAAAAATGTAAATAAATGCGTTAGCATGTCGTTAAAATTTTTAACATTTTAAAAGAAACTTTATTTCTTACACTTTATCTAAAGTTTACCTCCGATAAGAGTATCAATTTATTATGTAACATTAAAACTTTTTCTTAAAATACATTGTTTCTCAAAGAAACAGCGGGTACGAAATTTATTCGACCGTTTATCCATGTATCACGCCGCCAAAAACAAGTAAATCGCTTCCATACACGCGCGTATCTCCTTTCAAGGTGAATATCGCCAGGAGCGTCACGAATAAAAGAAATACTTTTTTCAAAAGAGAGTGAGAGAAAGAGAGAGAGAGAGAGAGAGCCCAGGAAAAAAATATCATCGTAACATACACGGCAATTAAAAAGCAAACGAGCTTAAGAGGAATCATGAATCTTTGGTGAATAAATTCTCCGTTCATTTCTCATACCCTCCTTAATTCTCCTTATTCCGGCGTTCGATTTTAGCATACGCGAGTTTCAACCTCGCGAGAAAAGATGGAAAGAACTTATAGCGGAGATATCAGGTGTCGCGCAGCGGTGTGTATTCACCAACGTAAAAACACACGAGTCCGACGCCTCGTAAGATACGAAGGAACTTTACCTAAAATCGGCTCTTCCACTTTTCATTCCTTCTCGTTTCTCTTTCTTTTCTTTTACCATCTCTACCGTCTCGTTCTTATATATATATATATATATATAGGGAGGATTGCGTTTTGCTTCGTTCGTCGGGGTGGTCCGCTATCCACTCATCGTATTCTTCTTTTTCCTCTTACTTTTTTCTCCTTTACTTTGCTCTCGCTCGTTTTACTCTCTTTTGGCTGTTTTACATGATCATCGGTGTTTCTTAATTTTCGGGCTTTTTCTCCGACTGTTGAACGTTTTACATCTACTTTTGGCTCATTGTTGCCGCAGTACCGAACGTATAACCCGTAAGAAACTTCATTACCGCTTTATATTTTATTTGAGAGCATTAAGGACGGTAAAAATTTGCATTTAAGAGCACTTAAACTTTAAAATTTAAATTTTTGGGCGATTAATCGTAAACTGGTTAATTTTCAATCGAAGTAAAATATATTTTCCATATATAACTGGAAAGTAAAAAAAAAGCAATCGTTAATTGTAAAAATACAAATTGCAAAAGCTTAGTCACAATATAATGTTGGCAGTTTATTTACATTCGCGGTTACTTTACTACAGCGTATATCGTGCAAAATTACCTCCCATCAACCGTCACAATTCTCTTGAACTTTTACATAATTGACGGCTGTCATCTCTTTTTCACAGTTGCGTTATTAAAATTTAACGCTCGCATGCGAAGTTACACTATCGTTATTATATCCATTCTTCCATCGACACGCCGCGCATTCGAATTTCATTTCACCTTTGTACGAGTCAGCGTTCACAGTCAGTCTGTACACGAACAACGAACTCGAATTAATCATTCGATCTTTTGGCTTTTTAATGAGCGTAAAACGCGCTTTTGGTAAATAAATGGGCGCAACTCGTTTCGGTATAATAAGCGTGAATAGCTTAATCCTTCGCGCTCGGTTTATTGGCGCTTCTCATCGACGTTTTACCACCGCTTACTCTCTCTCTCTCTCTCTCTCTCTCTCTCTCTCTCTCTCTCTCTCTCTCTCTCTCTCTCTCTCTCTCTCTCTCTCTCTCTCTCTCTCTCTCATCTCTCTCCCTTAGTCGTCGTCGAGTTTCCGGAAGAGAGACGAGGCGAACTCTTTTTTCCCGTTTATAAAAGTGTAGTCGACTATATGCGTTTCGTACAGACTTAAATTGCGGCGCTCGCGGCTTCTCGCGAGAGATTTGAGTTGAAAAGTTTTGCTTCTTTTTTTTCTTTCTGAAAATTATTTTATTCGTGAATTATACTTGGCTACGTTTTTATGATAGAAGTTCTAGAAAGAAAGAAAGAGAGAAAGAGAGGATAAGTTGCTTATTATGTGGAATTTTTATAAGTAAATTGCCTCTTTCAAATATTTAGAGTGCATAAAAAGTTACTTAACTTAAAAGCGACTTTTAATTATTAAAAGATGTAATTTTGTTTAACTACTTTGCTTCGAATAAAAATTTTTAAGTAGAATTTATTCTTTAAATAAATAATATTTTTTCTTAAATAAAAATAAATAAATAAATTTAAAAAAAAGTAAAAATATTAAATTTTAAATGATAAGCACTTTGCATTTTGATAGTTTTCATAGATAGGGTAATAGAGTCGCTCACCTTTTCACGTATCATTTTCATTCGAAATCTCATAATCAAAAATTAAAGTTTATAATCGTTACAACATCAACATTCTTACGAACAATCACGATAAAAATACTCATCCACGCCATAACTCTTCCCTCGCTAACCGTACGCTAACTTTAATCACCGAGAAATTTAAAATTCAACAAAAAATAAAAAGGAATCGTGACGCTTTTGTAGCCATATAAATAAATGTTTATTAATTCCCTGTCATTTTTTTTTCACTGCATCGCGACGTTACGCTTTACGAGTAGGCAAACCATAGCTATCGTTTATATATAGAGAAAAAAAAAAAAGAAAAAGAAAAGTAGAATAAGACAAACGAAAGGATTCGAGCACACATTGCACGCCCACCCGTTATTTCGCATGATTTATCAAGGACCTCGCTCTATCTCTCTCACGTTCCGCTGTATCACCCATATATAAGCAGAAGGGACGAATTTGAAACACCTTCGCGTAAACTCCCCGGAGGGCGAATCTTCCTGCCGGACAAACTGACATGTAGGAAAAGAAAGAAAGAGAAAGAACGAAAAAAATAAGATGTGAACATTGCTGCAATAGTGACGTGATAAAATAGGAATTGATATTCTTTTTACTTTCTCAGAGTGTTTGTATTTGAGTTTCAAATATAAAAATAAAAGTATCTTTATAGAATTAAGATCGACGTTAAAAGCACGTCACTTATAAAAAATAATCAATCCAATAATGAGAAAAATAATTTTGAATAAATGAATTACTCAATACCTAATTTTTTTCTATAATTTATTTATAGTAAACAAGAGTATGAATGGTTTTATTTTAATTAATTAAAAAAAAAATCAAAAGATAAGATAACATAAAAACTGAAATGTTTTCTGTTTAAAATAAAATTGAATTTATGTAAAAAATATTAAAACGATAAATTCAAAATTTGTCCATATTTCAAGAAAATTATGAGACAAAATGAAAGTAAATATCTCTCAATTCATGCACTTGTAAATTACTAAATTGTCTTGTATTAAGCACAGCATGAGACCAACATTTAACATTTACAAGTTTTGCCTGTATTTTATTATTTTTTATTCAAAATAATCCTATTATGTTTATGCTAATATGAAACGTATCATATGGCGATGAAACAAGTATAATGAAGCCTTAATTGGGCTTATATTTAATATTAATTAATGCAAGCTTGTACTGTAATTTTCTTGGTTATAGTTATTTTCAGACAATTAAAGAACTTTATATTATTTGAGCGGAGAATTTAAATTTACTTAATTAATGGTATGATCGTCATGAAACTATACGAATGCTAATTTGTAATTTTGCCCCTCTCGACTTATCTACAAATGAAAAATGTATTTTCTACATATATGCAATGTTATAATAATAATATTTAACATACTCTAAGAGGTACTACAATATTATGTTACAATAACGAGTATGAACTTTATTGTTTCTTTTAAAAAAAATTATATGTAAGGAGGTACTAAGAATAATTTTTAATCATTTTCTTTAATACAAATGATTAAATTTCAATTGAAAATGTTTTTATTTTGAGTTAAAGAAATATTGTTATAAAATGAATTTATAAATTTGTCTATGAATTTATATCGTGTATAAAATAATTAAAATGGCGTAAAAATGGAATTCAATGATCATTAGCAAAATCTAAAATGGTTTGGGTAAATTCTACTTTCAAAGATCAACATGTACAATATAACTTTACGTTTTAAAAATTTCATTGGAAAACATCGTTTACGAGCGCGCATACACGTAGAATGAAAAATTTGTCGATGAAGTCGATTGCGAGCAACTACTCGAACATTGCACGAGGATGAAATTTCAGAGCGAGTATGAAAGATGTATATACGTACACACTTAAACACACATACATGTATGCGTAGTCTCTCTTTACCTCGGAACGTGCAAAGCGCACAAGCGAAACGGATGAGATGATACCTCACCTCGTATACTCGCGAAGAGAAAAGAATAAGAAGACGACGAAAAAGATAGAAAATGTATACGAGCGAGGAAGGTAAAGACCAAGAGAAGAAAAAGAGAGATGGAAAGAAGGAAAGAAACGAGCCTCGAAGGTTGAGTGCAGTGGTTATAGGTAGATGATGAGACGAGAAAGAGAAGGATTCTGGTTTGTGGGCACAACCGTTGCCTGCAGCCCACAATTATGATAATAGTCCCCCGACGAGTCCCAAGTCTCGTTAGCCCAACGCGAACTCAGCTCTTTTCTCTCTCTCTCTCTCTCTCTCTCTCTCTCTCTCTCTCTCTCTCTCTCTCTCTCTCTCTCTCTCTCTCTCTCTCTCTCTTCTCTTCTCTTCTCTCTCTTCTTACCTCCGTCTCTTCGCGTGTAGCTTTTCTCCTCCATCATTCTCTCTATCCTTCGTCTTTCTCTTTTCAAATCTTCTCTGCTTTGTCATCTTAACCACTCCAATCTCTCTCTCCTCTTTTCCTCTTTGTATACACCTATTCTCCTTGTTTTGTTTTTATTACGCGTATACGCGTCTATCTTATGGAAGCGAATTTTACGTGCATAATTTTCTTTCGGTCAAAAATGGGAGAATTTCTCGAATTGATAAGGGTTAAGAGGATAGATGTTTGTATACGCATAAGAGAGGAAGATGGCCCGTACGATCGCGCAATGTAAACAATGACTTGGGTACTGCAGGCTATTACGCGTTTTTATTTTTTCGCTTGCCGCTGTTTATCGAGTTATAATTCTCGGGAATAACCTGTGCACATATATATACATATACATGCATACACAAAGAACAGCAAGCGCAGTTGGTTAGGATAAATTGTGCGCTTGCGTCGTAATGAGATTTTATTAGAGCGAGGGATGACGGGAGGATAGCAGAGTGCGCGAAGTTTGTAACTGGATGTACAAATTGCTTTTCTTTCAGAAAGTTCATGACTGCGATGATTGCTTTGAGCGTCTTGTAATTTCTTCGGTTTTTAATAACAGGTACATATACGCGAAGTAAAATTTGTTAACAAGGTATTAAATACAATATTTATAATTAAAACAATGCTAAAAATATTTTACTTAAAATTATACCATATTAAATATTACAGATCAAGAGAATGATTGACTTGTAATTTTCGAAAATATTATTCAAATTACTATTTTTTAATAAAATGTTTAACTAATAAGAAATTAAATAAAAATACAAACATTTAAAAAAATTATATTTGTGATTAGAAGAATCCTTAAATTAAAATATTTATTATTTCAAATTCTACAACTGAAACGCGGATGTGACAAATGAGAATCTAAGTCTGTATTCAACATTTCAACTTTTTCAAAATGAAACACATGTCCTTTCTCAAAGGAAATATTCCCCTTTTTCCTCAAAGTTACACACATCTCTATGTCCTTTTCTTAACTGAACATCACGTACGGTAAAAATTATTAAAAGAAAATAAAAATAATAAACAAAAGAGAAAATACTAGAGAGACAAAACCTAGCAAAGCAATATAGATCACGCTCTAAAAAATCCCGGCAAGGAGCCAAAAGCTAGAGCGACGTTTATGTAACAAAAAGTACCTCCCGGATTAAAGCATCCGCCGCACGCGACGAAAATATACGAGCGAAGTTTTGTATATAGGTGCACAACCATCGCGAAGTATCTCTATTGAAAGTCTCGCGATCGCGACCTCGTTTTTTCCTTACTCCGTTACAAAAAGCAAAAGGAAAAGAGAGGAGAGAGAGAGAGAGAATAAGCACAGGGAGGGGAAAAAAATAAAGGCGCACAGGAGCAACCGTAAAAGAAGAAGCCCGTTTGCATCGTGAAAAACAAGCGCGTGAAGGCGGTAGCCTGCATATATACGAGAGAGCAGAGAACGGTCGCCGGGCGTTTTACCTTAACGTTACAATCCCTGCGATGAGGAGAGGAACATCGGTGTCGAGGCTTTGAAGCGCTCCTTTTTGAAAATAAAAAAGGCGGCGGCGTTAATTGCAGCTCGAGAGATATCGGCCGTAGAAAGAAGGACGCGGGAGAGAAAGAGAAAGAGAGATATAGAGAGAGAGAGAGACGGCGATAAGCGCGACTTCTTTATAAACGCGTATATGGAGATTTAGGTTGGCTCCGCTTGTATTATGTACGAAGTAAAGCTTCCCTTTTGCAGCCGACGATGCACACTGAGTCTTCACTGTATACGTGTGTATGAGCATATATACGCGAGGGCGTATGCTCTTTTTTATGATCTGTTTATATGCTCTCTTTGGATAGGAACGCAAACGTCGTCAACGTATATATATATGTATATATATATATATAGAGCCAAGGCGGCCGCCTTTTTCTTCTTTCGCATTTTCTTCGTTTTTTTTTTTTTTTTTTTTTTTTTTTTAATTCTAACTTCCTTGCGCCCGCACTAAACGTAGGTCTTTATCGTTTGGATTAAGAGTTTAAGAGTATGAGATGACTTGTTTGCTCTTGTCTTGGAAAATAGAAGGGGGCTATTAAAGTTTTGATTAGAGTTTCCGGACATTATTTGTTAATACGAGAATATTGTTGATGACAATTTGAGCTTATGTTTTCAGTTTATATATGCGGTGTTCATGTACCTCTAGTATATCATAAATTATTACTGTATGTCTAAAGTATTATGTATTATTGCCCATAATTTCAAACAAAAATTGTTTTCAGATAGTAAGATTCATCATTTTATCCAATAAATTTTTGATCAATAATTATGTATTGAAATATTTTCTGTTCCGCGATTTAACGATTGAAAATTTATCTTAATTTGACATATGATGACTTTATTTTTTAAAAATTAATTTTAAATTTAAATAATAATAAATATTATTATTAATTTAAAAATAAAAGTTCAATAAAAGTAATTTTATTGTATACTATAACCCAGATTCACAAATTTAAAAAATAAATGTTTCTTTAGAAATAAAAATAATTGTTAAAACGTTGAAAATAGAGAAAAAAAAATAAAATTCTATATGCATGAATATTTTTTATTAAGCTTACAATTCCAGACAAATACCTAAAATCCTTAAATTTATACAAAATATCTCTAAAGATTTTTTTTCTGGTAAGCACAATAATAGCTCCTAGTATCCAACGAACGAGAAAAATTCACATCTTTTTTACATGTACAAATAAACATCGCTTGTTAGTTTCCCTAAATACTCAAAATCAACGGAAAGAGACTGCGCATACAGCGTACTTACACATGTGTACGAACCCGCGATTACCAACGGTTAAGTCGCTATAAAGTCGGCGAGACGAAAGTCGCAACGCGCGAGAAAAACAGTAAGAGTATTTTTCTCTCTCGATGTAAATACAAACATATATATTTACATGTGCATACGAGTAGGTTTGTTCAGATTAGGACCGACAAAGAGTTTCCTTCTTGCCGACCCTCGACTTCCGCGCTCGGTCCCTTTCTGCGTTTATATCGCGCTTGCATGCGCTCCGAAAAGACAAGACCGCGCACTTACATAAAAGGTTACTAACGTTATGAAAAAATATTTTTTCAAAATTCGGGAAAAAAGAATTATTGATAATTTATTTACTTTGCAAACGTAGATTTTTTTATAATGTATGATATTTATTGCTTATTTCTATAGATTCATAATTTTTTTTTATTATAATTAAATGAATGAATATTTTTTTTTTTAATTTAATTAAAATAATTAAAAAGTAATCTTACTATTTTTGATAATATTAAAAACCAATGAAAAAACATTAACACGTTACAAAAATATAAATTACGCGAGAGATTATAAAGTATTAGATAAAGATAACTGCTGTTGAATTTTACGTTAATGTTTGAATCAATTAGTTTTATTAATTTGACTTTTCAAAATGTCAATAAAGGTCGACATTTCTTATGCGAAACCTAAATTTATTAAGTGTAATGATAACATTCAAAAGAATAAAATTTGAAATTCTCTTATCTACACATTTTAAATTGTATCTTGTACTGACATAGGAAGAGATAAAAAGAAAATAAATTAAAGGACATAAATAACGTTACATCTACTACACGAAACAGTAATAAGCTTTAATGCTTATATATCTAACTGAAATTTTATACGTTATGTTCCATTAGTCAAGCACATGAGGTAAATCGCCTCATGTTATTGCTTGCTTACTAACTTGAAAGTTTATCTAGCTAAAGCAGTTTAAATATAAATCTCATGAGAAATTATGACCTCAAACATTTTTTTATACTCCTGATAATGATTTATAGATTATTAAAATAGAAGTAAACGCACAATTACTAATAATGTATCAAATTAAAAAAGTGCAAAACTTATGCTTTGTTTTTTAAACACATAAAAAATCTTAAACACCGTTGAAGATTGTTTAGTTTTTAAGAATATTATATATAATACATAATAAGTATACAAAAAACAGGAATCAAAACAAAAAAAAAAAAGAAAAGAAAACAAATATTTGAATAATGCATCTTATCTTTTTACAATGTAATCCTTGCGAGAAAAATCGTTTCTTAGTTTCTCTCTTTCTTGCTCTTACTTTATGTGCGAATACATATTAAAGAGAAAGGGAATAAAAAATAAAAATAAAAAGAAAGAAACAACGCAGTACCTTATCTGCCGAGCAGATAAGTCCGCGAACAAAGAAACTCACCAACCATACAGCAAATGTTGAAAAGCGAGATAGACATAGTGTGCCTTCGCGTTAAAACGCAAAAGAAAACCGAGTGCTTCCATATATATATACAAAAGCGAGGGATTATCGAAATTATTTATGGGGTCGCGTTTCAATACCAGGAGAGCGCAAGCCCAAAGAAAGCAAACATAACTCGCGGAAATCACGCGCTAAAATAGACACCGGAATTTAATTATTTCTACCGGCAGCCGTGCAACGCGAACTGAAATCGATCCGACGCCAAACCATGCGGAGAAAGCGAATTATCGAGGAAGGAAAAGAAGCACCCGTTCCCCATAATAATCACTGCAGAGTCTGGTTAAATCGAGCACATCGTCGACGTTGTCGAATAGATTGCGAAGACAAAAACAAAGAGACGAATAAAAAATAAATAGACGGATTTGAAAGAATATTTCTCCCTAAGACGCTAGAAGTGACCTTACATAGAAATAATATTTCGCTAAATATTAATTGCCGGACTTTTTATTGTGCATGCGCAAGGTATGATAGGCCCGCTTTGTATATTTATGATTCGGTCGTTTCCGAGAAAATTGACGCCGGTCGATGGTGAAGTATTCCTGCGCGGAACTCAATTGAGTGAAGATATAGGGCGTGTGCCTTGTCGGTTATTCGATAACGTACGTGTTTTTTAAGTGCGAGAGTCAAATCTATTTTAGAATGTATTATTATGATGTATATTGCAAGTATATATTTTTCGTAGAATTATTATTTTTGAAAAAATTTGTTAATGTTACTTTTTTAATTACTTTAAATTAAAGTAATTTTTCAAATTTTTTTATACTTAAGTGTACTAAAAGTGGAAAGAAAAATAAATACTTAATGTAGACACGTCGACAAAACTTAAAAAAAAATTACAACATGATATTATATTAGTTCTATACTTAATATTTTTAAAAAATCAATTCTATAATTCATATTTTTTAAAAAAAATTTAAGACAAAATTTAAATTAGGTTATAGAATATGGCTTACACATGAAAAAATTGTGTTTCGTAATTACTTTTTTAATCGCGTATTTTACTAACATTTCGAAATAAAAAAATTTTTTTATTTGTACTTTAAATTAATTTTAAAATTATTAGTAAAATTATTGAATAAGATTGAAGTATATAAAATAGTAATAAAGAAAAAAAATTAAAATAAATAATTCAATATTTTATATTATAAATCAGTTAGGTAGGAAAAAATTCTATATACATATAATATATATGTATACAGAAACGGATAAGGAGAAAAAACTAAACAAGGCTAAGGTCACAGATCAGCCAATCAGAAAGCAGAACAAATTTGCAGAAGCTGCAAAACGCACATAACCTTGAGAAGGGGTGTACAAAGCGGAAGTAGTTACGTCTTTTCGAGAGCAAACTTAATCTGTTCGAATAAAATATAAAATATTCTACAATCCTTTATTTGTTTATTTTACTAACCGTTAATTATTACAAGAAAATAAACTTTTATTGGATTTTACTAAATATTAAATAAATGCAAATTAATATTGCTATTATTCAAATAATTAAATAATTTCAATCGCTAACCATTAAGTTATCTAACGTTAAATAATTTAACACTGCGTTTTATTAAACTATACGTAAGAAAAATGATAAGCAAATTGACCGTAGTCGTAAACTCAAAAATTTCTATAATTTGGTTAGACGTGAGCATAGAGTCCACGCAATCACCATAACTCATAATCTAATCAGTTGGAAAAGCAAAGTCAGTTTGCCGTGCAATAAAGTTTCATAACAAATATAAAGTAGGATGAGTCTCGCGAGCGGGTAAGAGAGATGCGCGGCTAAAGCATCGGCAATGACAACAGCAACAGCACTCCGTAGTAATATTCGTATATGCGTCGCCCCGCATAGTTTTTCACACATCTCCGCTTGCGCGGATATATAATTGCAAACTGAAGTCGAGTAAAGGAATACGAAAATACAAGAAGGAATACAAAGAGAGAAAGAGCGAAAGAGAGAGGGAACAAGAAAGAGAGAAACAGAGAAATGAAAAAAAGCGCGAGGGAGTTCGTGAAATAAAAAGAGCGCGAAAAGGACAGAGACACCCTAGAACTAGGTGGACGCAACCACTAAACTATCCGCTTTTATGCCTCTTACATTGCTCCTCTACTGGCATTCGAACTTTCTATTTAAAAATTCAGAATTATACCCATTTGTATTTATTAAAATCTTTATGCATATTATTCTGAAAAACAATCGAATATCTCAAATAATTATACATGCGTTATTTGATTAATTATTTGCTTCTTATTATTGATACTTTCATAATAATATAAGAATAACAATAATAACAATAAAAAAAAAAAAATAAAAATAAAAATAAAAAAAAAAGAAAAAAAAAAAATAATAATAATAAAATATACAAAAATTTGAAAAAATTCGCCTTCTAATACACTCGAAGATTTGTACAAAATATTTTAGTTAAGTAATTTATTTCAAATAATTTATATTAATTTTCAAACTATATTAAAAATCCTTAACCATTCTTACTTTAAAATGTTGACAACTAAATTTTCATGTAAACAGATCGCTTAAAAAAATTATATAACTTACCGTAACAATATCCTAGATGTTCTTGAAATTAAAGAAAGGAATAGAGTTTTGTTTACTACGTTAAAATATACTAACTTGTATTTGACGAAAAGTTAAACCGAATATTTTAAAAATGTTTAATTTAACTTCCTAAATAAATTGTCAGAATAAATTTAATAATACTTTCACATATTTTTTTAAGTTGATCAAAAATTAACAACGAAAAAAAAATTATCGAAGCAAAAAAATTTTTCTAGAAATGGCGGATAAATTCTGTTACACTAATAAAGGCTACACAGCAAATATCTTACTTGCATATAAAATCGTATATTTAATTTGAAAATATTTTTAATTTTTTTCATAAATTTAAAAATAAAAAAAAAATCGGTAATAAATTTTTATATATCTTTTAAGTTTACGAAAATTGAAATCAAAACATAAATTATTTTGCTGGAAGAATTTCCAAGAAATGACGGTTGAATTTCACGATGTTCTCTGTGTAAAAATTCTTACTTGCATGTAAAATATGTCTAACACATTTTAAACGGATGCGAAAATCAAACAATCATATTTAAAGTTTACAAAATTTCTTGTACTTTTCTGCCTTATAAAAATTGACCACAAAAAAAATCATCTATGCAAAAATTTTTCTAAAAATGGCGGACAAAATCCGTTGCACTAATTAGGGCTACACTGTAAACTTTTTACTTTCATATAAAATTGTAAATTCAATTTTAAAATATTTTTAATATTCCTATTAAATTTAAAAATAAAAAATTATCAGCAATAAATTTTCTTATATTTTTTTAATTTACGAATTTTGAAATCAAAAAATAAATTATCTACGTCATAAGAGTTTCCTAGAAATGGCGGTTAAATTTCACGATGTTCTCTATGTCAAAATTTGATACTTGCATATGAAATAAATTTGATACATTTTTAATATACGTAAAATTTAAATAATAAATAAACGATATTTAAAATTACTCATATTTTTCTAACTTTTAAAAGTTAACAACGAAAAAAAAATTATCCAATAATTACATACAAAAAGATTTTTCTAGAAATGGCGGATAAATTCCGTTACACTAATTAGAGCTACACAGCAAATTTGTTACTCGCATAAAAAATTGTGAATTCAATTGTAAATTTAATTTTAATATATTTTTAACTTTTTTATTAAATTTAAGAATAAAAAAATTATCGGCAATAAACTTTCTTATATTTTTTTAATTTACGAATTTTAAAATCAAAAAATAAATTATCTACGTTATAAGAATTTCCTAGAAATGGCGGTTAAATTTTACAATGTTCTCTATGTCAAAATTTTATACTTGCATATCAAATAAATTTGATGCATTTTTAATATATGTAAAATTTAAATAATAAACGATATTTAAAATTTCTCATATTTTTTTAACTTTCGAAAGTTGACAACGAAAAAAAAATCATGTATGCAAAAAGATTTTTCTAGAAATGGCGGATAAATTCTTTTGCACTAATTAGGACAGCACTGTAAACTTTTTACATTCATATAGAATTGTAAATTCAATTTTAAAATATTTTTATTTTTTCTATTAAATTTAAGAATAAAAAAATTATCAGCAATAAATTTTCTTATATTTTTTTAATTTACGAATTTTGAAATTAAAAAATAAATTATCTACGCCATAAGAATTTCCAAGAAATGACGGTTAAATTTCACGATGTTCTCTATGTCAGAATTTGATACTTGCATATGAAATAAATCTGATCATTTTTAATACATGTAAAATTTAAATAATAAATAAACGATATTTAAAATTGCTCATATTTTTCTAACTTTTAAAAGTTGACAACGAAAAAAAAATTATCCAATAATTACATACAAAAAGATTTTTCTAGAAATGGCGGATAAATTCCGTTACACTAATTAGAGCTACACAGCAAATTTGTTACTCGCATAAAAAATTGTGAATTCAATTGTAAATTTAATTTTAATATATTTTTAACTTTTTTATTAAATTTAAGAATAAAAAAATTATCGGCAATAAACTTTCTTATATTTTTTTAATTTACGAATTTTTTAATCAAAAAATAAATTATCTACGTCATAAGAATTTCCAAGAAATGACGGTTAAATTTCACGATGTTCTCTATGTCAAAATTTTATACTTGCATATGAAATAAATTTGATACATTTTTAATATATGTCAAATTTTAATAATAAATAAACTATATTTAAAATTTCTCATATTTTTTTAACTTTTAAAAGTTGATAACGAAAAAAAATCATCTATGCAAAAAGATTTTTCTAGAAATGGCGGATAAATTCCGTTGCACTAATTAGGGCTACACAGTAATTTTCGACTTGCATATAAAAATCTAAATTCAATTTTAAAATATTTAAAATTTTTTTTATTAAATTTAAGAAACAAATAGTTATCGGCAATAAACTTTCCTATATTTTAATTTACGAAATTTAAAATCAAAAAATTAATTTTTACGTCATAAGAATTTCCAAGAAATGACGGTTAAATTTTACGATGTTCTCTATGTCAAAATTTTATACTTGCATATGAATTAATTATGATACATTTTTAGTATATGTAAAATTTAAATAATAAACAAACGATATTTAAAATTTTCTCATATTTCTCTAATTTTCGAAAGTTGACAACGAAAAAAATATCATCTATGCAAAAAGATTTTTCTAGAAATGGCGGATAAATTCCGTTGCACTAATTAGGGCTGCACTGTAAATTTTATCTTTCATATAAAATTTTAAATTCAATTTTAAAAGATTTTTAATTTTTCTATTAAATTTAAGAAAAAAAATTTATCGGCAATAAACTTTCTTATATTTTTTAAGTTTTCGAAAATTGAAATTAAAAATTAACTTATCTACGCAATAAGATTTTTCTAGAAATGGCGTATAAATTCTGTTATTCTAATTAGGGCAATATTTTAAATTTTTTCGCATACATGTAAAATATATGGTTAAGTATAATATATATTCAATTTTTAAAATAAATATAACAATAAAATAATAATAGTTAATAAATTTTCTAATATTTTTTAAATTTACTGAATTTAATGCAAAAAATAAAACATTTACGTTGTACGATTTTCCAAGAAAAGGCGGTTAAATTTACTTGTTCGAATTTGAATTTTACTTCAAAATTTAAATATTTTCATAAAAAATACATTGATTTTTATAAATTTGATAAGATTTTAGTATTAAAAAATAATTATTAATGATATTAATGATAATAATGATATTAATGATAAAATTTCAAAATTATTGCAAATTTTTTAATTTAGCGAAAAAACTCACCAGCCTTCGGATCACCCTTTCCGTTTTTGAAAACTGTAAAAAGGAAAAATGTCACAGGTTTTAAAACTCATTTATTTAATTATTCAAAACATTTGTAAAGGATATTTACCTCACAAATATTATCTAACCATCGTTGGAGAAGGTGCATTATTCACCGTAATACAATACGTTTCCCCTTCTTCTCCCTTAAATTCGAACCGAAGATACTGCACGTAGCCAAGGAGAGTCCAAAGTGCCACAGGCAGAACAGAATTCAGTCATATATATAAGCTATATCTATATAGTATCAACGGTGTTGTACAGGGTGCGCGCGCGAGATGAAAAAACGAGCCTCTTCTTTCCGTCTCTTTCACTCCTTCTCTTTTTGTCTATCTGTTTCACTCACAAACAGAGAGACGAACGACTCGCGCGCCTCCGCGTAGGTTCGTTTGAATTCGTGGCGCTGTACATCGTACGGCGTAAAGCTGAAACTGCACGCGGCGGCGACGATGCCGTCGTGAGTTCGGTTCGGCAACTAGTCCGCCGATGGCGGCCGCGGCACAATCGTATCGGGTCTCTACTAGCGAACTCTTCTTCTGGAGGAACGCGCGACTTTCTTCGTTTTTAACTCTACAGCCTAACCTCTGTCTTATTAACGTGTCAAAAATGCATAATCTTAGCGTCGATTAACCAACGCGCGCTGCTTACCGCGTTTAAACTTCGTGAACGTTTTGTTATTTTCGAAAATATATGTATATATACTCAGACGTGTACGTGTGACCTCGTGTTTTCTTGCGAGGGGAGAAGAGAGAAGGCCAAGTAGCGGCAGCAGCTGGTGGCTGCGCTCGTGCTGTAGTAGTACATAACGTAGGACTCGAAGCGAGAGAAAGAAAGAAAAGGACGGAGAGATAGGCACAGGATGCGAGGGAGCAGCAACGCAGGAAAGGCGGAGGAGACGACGACGACGAGGACGACGCCGTTGAGCAAAAAGCTCTACGCCGTTTGAAAGATTCGTCCACGTTTCCCGCGGTATTTACAACGCGCAATCGCGTTAAAACGCTCGTTGCTTTTATAGCATTGTTGACATTTGTCGTTTGTTAAAAAAGATAGTCTCGCAACAATGTTTACGTATGGTGGATGGATGCTATTGACGGTCGCGTGTCTTATCGGACCCACGGCCGGTTTCTTCAATCTATTCCTGAGCCAAGCGGAGGTTCGCAAACTCATGGGTGAGTAATGCCATGCGTTCTACGTACGCACTACTCTGTTTATTTGAGAGCAAGAGAGACAGCTCGGTGAATGAACCGAGTATATATGTAAACTGGGGGACGCGCGATGTGTATTTCAGGAGTTTGATTGTTTTCGTGGCTGACACGCACAGAATTGTGCTTTTTTCTGGACGATTGTTATTACAGGGAAGGAATTTTGTTTGGCTTAAGTTAATTGTTGATGGTGAGCTTTTTGCAGAGATTGTTACCGTCTGCATTATTTTAAACGTTACTTTGTTTTGATTTGATGGTATGATAAACTTTATAGTTTATTAATTCAGTTTACTTTTGATAAACGTTATTCGTTAAACAGATTATTTGAAAAAATAAACGATTTATTATTTTTAAATTCTTTTAGCATTAAAGTTTTTAATGTTTTTTTTTCTGACAAAAAAGAGTATAGACTTATTTCTCAATATTTAATTTGCGTTTAAATTTAATAAGTAATATACATGATATTAAAAATAAAGTCAGCAATTGTTTTCAATTAATAGATTAGATTAGTCTGTTAGAACGGAATGTAAACAATCGAAACATGAAAATTGAAAATCAATTTTTAACTGTCATATATGCATTTATCAATTCTTCAATGTAATCATTTAAACGATAAAGTATAACTATGTGTATGAATATCATATTAAAAAGGTAATCTTTATCTATTATTTAAGTTCGTTAGACGTATATTTCAAAAGCAGCTTTAATAATTCTTATCTTTGATATATTTTAAAATAATGTTACCATATCTAAATCAGGGTTTTATTCTATTTACGCCGTAAATTGTAAATGTTTACGCAATACAAATATTTAACTTTATGCTTATTACTAATAGAGTTAATTAAATCTCGCATTTTAATATTATAAAATTTAAAATGATTTACATAAAAACGTTCAAACTTTCTCGTATTTGAAATTTTCCTTAAATTTTATTGTATAAATAAAAAAACTTATAAAATCGATTAAATGTTCCCTCATTTCTTTTCTATTAAAAGGATTTAATTGGTATATCACTTCCTAGTCAATGGTAAGTAAAGCGATTTGCATTAATCGATCTTATCGTAAAGTAAAAAATTAAAGAATTATAAATTATAATTATCGTTCATCTATCGCAGATATAAAATTTAAGTCGATAAAATGGATGATTAAAAGTAAAAGAAATTTCATCGAGAAGTAATTTCAACGGCCACGTAAACCAAATCCCATAACTACAATTAGAAACTCCAGGATTTATTGCCGTTGCGTGGACGACTATACGGTGAAGTCGAATCGTTAAATTAGTTCGTAAAACTGTTGGACGTGCAACAGTCCTTAAAAGTGCCTTCTCGGCAAGAGAGTTGTCTTCTTCGTCCTCGTCGACACGTCGAGGGACTTTTCTCGTTATTCCTACAAAGTAGTTTCCTTGCACCCGCTCTATACAGACAGCCAGGGAAAAAGAGAGAGAGAGAGAGAGAGAGAGAGAGAGAGAGAGAGACGGAAAAGCCAAAACAGGTCGTCGTCTCTCGCGTTCAACAGCAGCTGAGACTTGCCGCAGCTGCGACTACAAAATGAAAAAAAAAAAAATAAAAAAAATAATGCATCGATTCCGCGCGTTGACTATCCAATGACTCTCTTAGTTTAAACCATAAACGATCGGGAAATTACCGCGAATCAAAGAAGAAAAAAAAAATGTACATGCATTTAATCAGCTCGACTCGGAGGTGTTAGTTTTCGAAGGTAAAGATCCACGTTATAAACTCGCGATGAACGATCACGAAGGGAAGTTCTGGCATGCGAGAGGAGGAAAAAAAAGAATAAACGAGATGTGCGCGAAAACGAGCCGAAGAATTCGAATTAACGGCAATGGAGAAGGAGAGTCTCGTCTCTTTTCACGCGTGCACGTGTGCATCTTGTCTTCGATCTCTCTCTCTATTGCTTTCGCTTTGTTCGCTTTTGCTGCGACTGCTGGAGATGCGAAACACGACGAATAAGGAATTGCGACGAAGAATTAATTGGTATCGAGCTCACTGTGTTTATTTAGTAATTATAATACGTTGACTTTTCGATCTTTCATTTTTTCTTCTTTTTTCTTTTTACTTTTTACGACAATTTACCGTTGAATTTTATATTTGTAATTGAATTATATTTAATATAATTTGCAATAAAAAAACGAGTGTAATTTTATTGATGCGTTAGAAAAAAGTTTTGAACTTATTTTCTTATATTTATAGAATATTTTTGTTGTTAACTTTGTAACAAATAATCTGAGCTCTTTTAACATTAATAATTATTTTTTTATCCAATGAATGACATTCCTAAAAAATTCCGATTAAAAATATTTGTCATCGTTAATTCAAAATTACATGAATTTTAATAAGAAATAACGTTTAGCTACTTTAAAATTCATTGAAACGTACAAGATCACGCGAAACGACTACTAATAATAATTAATTAGCTACCAATTCGTCGGTGTTTCTTCAATATTTGTGAATTCCTGCCGTGTATTTTAATTAACGGGCATCGCCATCGAAAGCTATAATTTCTTCAAAGTTTGTTTGATACTCGTAACCGAAAACACGCTTAAATATCCCGACAACGTAACCGTGTATCAACAATCAATTAACACTTCCAATACATGTATATCCCGCGAAAAATTATTCGTTGCGATTACACTATGTACATACAGCGAGAATTCGAAACGGTTAAAGTTAAAAAAAAAGGGGGGATAAAAAAACAAGCACATCCTAACTCCTAGTGTAAATTTACGGAACAACTGCGGCAGAGTTGCTAATACTTAACGTGCGCGTGGGTGCCACATACTCTCGGGGTCCGGTCTGTTTATTTTTCGTGCGGCTGTGTATCTCTCCTCCGTGGCTGCAATAAATAAAGCCGGTTGAGCGAGTTATTACGAGAGAGAGAGAGAGAGAAAGAGAAAAAGAGAAAGAGATAGAAACCGGGGACTATTTCTTTCTCGTTGCGGCTTTTGTCTCGCGCGCATACGGTGAAGGTGGACCAACGCGCGCGGGGCCCTTAAAAGCCGCGCGACGCACAATGAAACCGGTGAGACTGCCTGCGAGAGAGCGCGGATTAAGGAACTTTACAGCTATACGCTGAGTCTACCTGAGAGAATTTACGGAGAGGTGAAAATGAAATCTCGACGGCTTTAGCTTTCTCTCTCTCTCTCTCTCTCTCAGCGACGATATCTTTGAAAGAAACTTATGGACTTTCTTGCTTTTTTTTTTGTTTTTTCAATTTTAAAATGCTTTTATTGTGCGTTGGAATATTTCATCCCATTTTTCGGGTTAAAAGACGGAAGGATTTTAGCCCGTGCGGTTGAAGATTACGTCATTGGCTGTTTGAAACTTTATTTTTGCGGATGGTTATATTCCTTATGAAGTCTGGCTAAGTAAAATTGAATTACTTCATTGAATGTATGATTTATGATACGCGTAGACCAGTAACTCATATTTCAAAATTGCTAAGTGCTCAAATAGACACCATATTTCCTTGGGTATATGCGAAATTAAAAAAAAACATGATTTATACCGACACATAAAATACGTAGTAACTAAAGTTTTTTAAACCTTTTTCATTGCTACTCTGATTAATTCGATATTCATTATTTTTATTGAACTAACAAATAAAATTTTATTTTAAAAATTTTCTCTAATAAAATTAAACGAATAACCATTTAACACGCAACTATTTTACGGGATAAAAATCTTATCGTTCAGGCATCATAATGAGTTTTCGTATTTAATTTCTACTCACTGGTCGATTTATTCCGCGTATAGTCACTTTTTCATCAAAATTCAAGTTACTGAATAAGGCATTCATTCACAATTTAAGATGATCAATTTCTTTTACGCCAAACGTTCTATATAAGGCGATAGAAAGAAGATATTCTATACAAATTCAATATCATTGCTTACTAATCGTAAAGGAATTTTTTATTTTCGAAAAAAGTAAATAATTTTTGTGTCTTACAATTTTTATTATCAAAATTATTTACTTTATTATTTACTACTCGAATATTTATTTTGAAATATGTTAATTGCGACGCTTAAAAAAAAAAAAAAAGAAAACGAATATAATTAAGAAAACACAAAAAAATATAAACATGCATTCGATATTTTCATCGAACCATAGCATATTAAAAACAAAAGAAAAGGAAAAAAAGAAATAATCACCGTGTTTTTCATCAAGCAATCATTAAATTGAATGAAAAATAAAATTCCTCGTTAAAATCTACCGTCGACTCTCCGAACCATAAACTCCGAGCAGCTACTCTAAAAGCAAACCGTAAACCGAGTATATACATGTATATATACGAGAAGAGAGTTCTAACTTGCTTGGTCTCTCGTATTTCGGAAGCTATCGTCTTCTAACTCGATTAATTGCAATTGCTCGTGACAAAGTTGTTTACGCTCTCGCTTGCATATATACGTAATGCGCATACGTGGGTGGGGGGGGGAGGAAAGGGGGCTGAATTAAAACGAAGAGCAAACTCGTTCGCGTAAACGGATTAAAAGAGACAAGACTCTCGCGCTACATCGGCCACAGATAGCGGATCGTGCAAATCCACCTTTATTGAAACGCGGGCTGTTTGATTTCCTGGCCTTTCCTGTACCTCTCCCTCTCCTCTTTCAGTTCTTTCTCTCTCTGTTGGGAAATATTTCTTGACGTCGAAGGAAAGCGACGGCTTCTCTTTCTCTTTCTACATTGCCGAGATATTGCTTCTTGTCCTGAAATTTCGCGCTCGCGCGCGATGGCTTTCCTCGCCGCGTATAGAAGGGAGTTCATGTATATAATACATGTATGTGGGTGGATGCTCGTTGAAGAAGGATAAGAGAAAATGAGAATTGGATGGATTGCTCGGTGTGGAATTTTTCGATGATAAAAATTATTGAAGCACACGGATAAATTACGAAGCAATTCATCAAAATAAATATTGGATAAAATTGGATATTTGCTTGTTCTTTATTTTGCTAATTAATAATTTTTCATGTATTATCAATGTTTAAATGAAAACTAATGGAATATTTTGCTTAAGTGATATATACTTTGTTTAACGATATTGTTGTAAAAATATATACTTTATTTCAAGCAATTTATCATATCAGTTTTATTGTCGTGCATATTTTATAAATAACAATAATGAAAACTATAAATTCTTCTCGCGTTACACAATATCAATATCATTCTTTGAAAAATATCGTTGGACCAAACCTCGACGATTAATTTACTCTCTTCGCGTTGATTCTTTTATAGGTTAAATAAAACGATTATAACGCTCATAAGAAAAATCGTAAAAGCAAATAAAGATTTCTTTTTACCCACGGTAATTTTCGGATATCCCGCACTGATGATCGCTCTATGGAAAAGTAAAAAAAGTGTGTAAAAAAGGGCAATAAATAAAATATCCGCAAACATAAATTTAAAAAATTGAGAAGAAAAAATTTACAATTCATTATTTTCAGAAGAGAGTTTGAAACTCTTACTCCACGTAAAAAAAATTGAAGCAACTTTCGTAAAAAGCACTAGAGAAACTCGTTAGTTGATCTCATCCCGTCGTCTTCAACGATTTCCGTTGCGAAAGATCGGTGCGCCTTTTTTTCACGCGTGCACTCGTACACGTGCTTTATTTACCGATATACGCCGCCGATTTGCATGAAACTGAGTGCAAGAACCGTAGAAATGAGGGACCGCGCGATTCGCTGCCTCTTGTTTATTCGTGGCCCTGCGCTTTACTCTCTCTGAATTTCAATATATTCCACAAGAGAGAGAGAGAGAGAGAGAGACGAGTTGATATTCATACATTTGCCTAGATGCTTATTGTACGAAGAAGAAAATTTACACGAGGAATAAGGAGAAAGAAAAGGAGAATTGACGATTTTGTTTTATTTGTTTGGGTTACCTTCTTACCTTGAGCGAATGCATGTTAGCATTGGGATTGAAATGTCTTGGATTATTTGCAGACAGAAGAGTGACTGTAAATGGTCTGTTTGGCACTGAGTTCCTTTACCAGAATTTCTAATTTTTTTCATTTAAGTACATGAGAAAAATACAGCTTTTTCTTTATGAAAAACTTATCTTTACTCCTGGAAAAGACATTTCTTAGTAAGTTTAGTTTTTCTAATTTTTATAAAATGTTTTTTAATTAAAAATCATTTGTGCATTTTTTTAAATTTAATTTCCAACATATTATTTTATTATGTATAACCGAATTAATACGTTTTCAAATTAAACATTGAACGATAACGTGAATCGATATGTCCATATTTAAACATGCCGTGAAACTTCCATAAATAACATTTATTGGCGAATAAAAATTACCTTATTATTCTTATATAAACATTTTTTATAATTTACTTTTCCAACAGATAAATAAATAAAAGTACATAACGAGCTAGCGTATAAAAAAGTAACGTCGATAATTTCGCTTCGTATAAGAGCTTTATTGAAATGATAAGCTTATTTACTCACAACACTCGTTAAAAAAAAAAAAATCACAAAGTCCGAGCTGACAAGGCGACCAAAAATTAACGCACTAACGAAGAAGTCGGCAAACACACGTCAACCCCGAAAATGAAAAAATAAAAAAGCACAACATCGCCAAAAAAAAAAATATTATAATAAAATACGCAAGAAAGATAAACGAACTCGACGTGGGCCGTAAAAAAGTCAAGAGTGATTACTCAAAGAATTACCCAAATGAATTTCTCGAAATCGTCTCTCCTCTCTCCATCTCTCTCATTCTCTCTTTCTCTTCCTCTTTTTGTTTCGTGTTACCTCTTCTTCTCTTGCGTCTCATTATACGACCTTAGCAAGGTCCGCTTATCCATACATGCACACACTCATACGCGTGCACTCGTCCCGCTATATAACACACCATAACGAGGTCCTTGTTAAACGAAGGAGGCGTGCGGAGTTGCCTGGACCGGCTCTCCCTCTCCCATTCCTTTTTTTTCTCTGTCTCTCTCTCTTTCTCTCTCTCTCTCTCTCTCTCTCTCTCTCTTTCTTACTCTCCCTTTCTCACTCTTTCTCTCTAGTTTGTTTAGACACCGAATAATCGACAGTCACTTCTCTCTCCTTTTCTACCTTATTCCTCTTTGCATCACGTTTGTAAGTATATGTATATGTAAAGAGAAAGAGGTAAAAGATCGGCTGCGCCGATATACCGATATTCTCTTCCACGTTCTTTTCGTCTTTTTCCCTTCGTTCTCTTCGGATGCAACGCGTTGTGTGCCGGGCTTATAGCGCACGAGGAACTATCTAAGAAGTAGAAGCGTGAGGTTTAAGCGGTTCGAGAACAAAAAAGAAAATACATGCCGAAGAGAACAAGAGAATGAAAAAAGAGAGAGGAAGTTAAAAAGTTCGGGGGAAGGTTTTTGGGAGGAAAAATTTCAAAAGATTATTACTTTTGAACTAGAATAGGATACAAAAGTACACGTTTTTTTACAATAATTTTTAAAATGATTTCTGTACATACATTGTTAATTTTTAATAATTCTAAAAAGGAACAATTTTAATTGACTTTTTTAGTCATTTTTTTTTAATAATATTACATAAAAAAATAAATTCGCTCGTTGATTAATATAAAATTTCACCGTGGCTTAAGTTACAATAACAGGTAGAGGTGAAGGACTGCAGTAAGGAGTCTTTTTTCTTCTTGGAAGCTGATACTTTCCAAGCGCAAAGAATAAGGGACAGAAAAAGAATGATAGTCTCACGAGTAAGATGATTTTTTACGCTGGACAAATAATCTGCGAGACTATGCTGTTTTGAAAAGTCACGTAGAGAAACGAGAGAATATTTTGAGCAATTTAAGTAGATGTTTATTTTATTATGTTATAAATATCAAATTAATTATGTTTACTCAGTTGAATTTAAAAATTTTAATTGAAGTTAATATTGTATTGGCTCATAATAAAAAAATCTAATTTTATGCAAC